>CM039731.1:29002239-29436622 GCA_022539455.1 Dendrobium nobile
CACCCTTATGGAAAATTTTCAAATTATCCAAAAATACACAGACCCCTAGGACCGCCTCAGATAAATTCAACATTACATGTATGCAAAATATTCACAGACACATGTAAGGGGTGTTAAATGCAAAATTTTAGCATGTTACATTTATCAGATAGGGTCAGAATAGGTGCAACTGTACTTGAACTCAATAGGTGTTACATTAATTGATATAAAAAAAAACAAATGACATGGATAATAAACCAAAAAATTAATAAAAGTTCAATTGGTATTTTTGCCAACCATTAGCCATTGAAGTATAGTTAGTTTCTTCCCAATAACAATTATAACTCTCAACCAATAGCCTATATTCTTCATTGTAATCTCTTAATAAATTAAATTACATCCTAAAATACGATAGAAGTTCATAATTAGGCCCAATACTAGTTATTACATCAATAAATTTTTTGTGCAAATGGTGAATTCAATATATTATAAGTATGTATCTATAAAAAACCATGTAGTAAGTGCCATGTTAGCATGATGCACAACCTCTTTTGAAGCCAATATAAAATTTAAAGGTCATTGTGATCCAAGATAAGTTCTAGGTGCAAATCAACTTTCATATCATCAAGCTTTTTTTACCATTTATCCAATCATTTGTTTTATGTAATTGAACTTTATGATTTTAAAGGCGATAATCTCTTTTACTTAAAATCTAATATTATCCTCATTACAGGAAAACCCAGTTTTACCGGTGGATAAAATCCGCCGATAAGATGTGAAATCCGACGGAAATATGGGTTTCCGGCGCACATTCTGGCGGAATTTCATGCGCCGGTTTGGCTCGCGTCGGTAAATATCTTCCGACGTTTATAATGCGTCGAAAAAGTTTCCGGCGCACTTTCCAGCGCATCACCGGCTCAAAAAATGTTATGGAGCCAGCAACTTTCAACCGATAAATTCCGGCGATAACTGCGCCGACAATTTGCGTTGTATGAGTCCGCCGGTAATTGTCGGCGGATAAAGCGCCGTTGGTACGCCGTAAATAACCTACGGGTTGTTTACGGCGCAAACTATGCGTCGAAAATCGCCGGCGGACACGACGCCGGAACACGCGCCGGTAATTTCCGGCGCACACAAAGACGCCGGCATGATCGAAACGATTCGTTGTATCGTCGTTTCCGTCGAATTACCGGCGCAAAAATCCGCTGGAAACCTGTAGCATTGACAAAAAAAATTGCCTTCAAATTTCTACACCTGCAAACCTATACAAATATCTATTCACAACAGTTTATAACAATTCCACAACAGTTTATAAGAATTCAACAGATGCACAAAAATATAAATACTCATTAAAAGAAACTGTTCAATAGTAATAACCAACTAAAAATATCACATATTGTTCAATATTACAGATTCAAAGAAATAAACAAGTTCATAAAATAAAATAAACTACTCTGAATCCGTGGACTCCTCCTCAACTGGAGCTACATCTTTTCCACTCAGCTGCTCCCTCATCTTGCGCATTTCATCCAACAACTGATTGTGTTGCTTCTGCATCTGCATTTGAACATATGCTTGCAGCTGAGTTTGCCAATCAGCTTGTGATTTCCTTACTTATTCTAGCTCTGCTTGAAGGGCACTTATTTGTTGAGCATGTAAGGACTCATGTGAACTGGATGCGAAGCTGGATGCAGTAGAGGAGGTCATCCCCTCGTATGCTTGAGCTTGGAAACCTAAACCATAAACTCTTCCATGCTGCATTCCTCCGACGGCCTGCGACCAGATGTGATACTCAGAAAACTCCACAGAGTCGCCAGAAGAGCCCTCACCTGATGCAGCATGAATCTCTCGAAGCCGTGTGTACTCCTCCGGTGAAAGTAGAATATAAATATATATAATTAAACTAAAAAAAGAAATTATTAAGCAAATATACTTACATGGGCTTTTTTTGCTCTCTTATCAATCCATTGTTGATCCTCCTGTCACTTATGAGTGCGACTATGCAATTCAACAGGAGTTGGTTCTCTACCCAGCATCTCTTTCTATTAGAATTAAGAGAATTTTATTAATACAAATTAAAGAACAATTTTAAAAAAATTTTAAAATTCATTACCAAATGATGCCTGTGCTCAGTATGTGGAACGGAGCCGCCTGTATGAAGTGAACTACCCAAGCCACAAACATCAGAAGCTCTGTTCTGTCGATTTTGATACCTCTTCCTAGTATACTCTTCGTTGCCCCAAGCTGCATTCAACTCAGCCCATATAACCTCTCCAATCCACAATGGTCGCTTCCCAGACTTTCTAATATCTGTGAACATGTCACGCCATAAAGCATTGCAGGTCTCACCACCATTTATAGAATTTTTTTTTTCAAGTTTGAGTGGTACTTTTCTATCACACAACAGGTTTGATGTATTCCTCAACCAAATAACTTGAATTTCACTATTACATATATCTAAAACATGTATTCTTATTAATAACTTGATCGCCCAAAGTCATAATCCCCCCTCTAGAGCTATCACTATTAAAATTACATTCTATGTATTCGGTTGTAGATATTCATTACATTGCATTGTAATAAGTTTTGGACAAACTAGGTGCTGAGTCATCTTAAAACCTTTAAACTATCATATTTAAAATTGCTAGGAGCTATCACATTTAAAATTACATTGCTAGGAGATCTACTCAAATGAAAACCTTTAAACTCTAATGTTGACCTCCATTGTTCAAGTTTACCTTAACTTTGTCTCTAGTCTTATCAGCAAGAAGAATATCATCAGCAAAAAGCATACACTATGATACATCCTCTTGCAAATGTATGTTAAGAACATCCATGGCTAAAGCAAAAAAGACATCCATGGCTAAAGCAAAAAAGATATGTGCTTAAACCTAATCATTTATGTAATCCAACTGAAATAGGAAAATATTTCGTCAAACGAAACGAAAAAAAAAACCTTCCGTCGAGATGAACGACCGTCGGCGAAGATGAACGACCATTGGTGACCAGGAAAGATAGGGTAGGATCCTCGGCGAAGTCCGGTGAATGTCGGCGACCTCGATCTACGGCGAGCGACGGAGGGCGACGAGCGAAACAGGCGAGGTGAGAGAACGGAAGGAAATAAGTGAGCGGCCAGAGGGGCTCGGTCTCGAAAAATAGGGCTTTCGCCGGCGGATTTTCTGGCATCAAATACGCTGGAGATAAATCCGGCGCATTATGCGCTAGATTTATTTCGTTGAGTTTAAATACATCGGCGCCCTATCCGCCGGTAATTACGCTGGTGATTTTCCGCCGTAACGTGCGACGGAACAAGTGAAATGTTGGTTTATGCCGACGCCCATACCGGCGCAACGGACGCCGGAAATATTCCGTCGTACTATGCGCCGGAAAATGCGCCGTAACATTTCCGTCGCACCAAAGCACCGTTCTTTACCGACGCATCATTTCCGCCGGAACGTCCGACGATAATCGCGTGTTTTCCCGTAGTGCCTATTGAATGTTCTCTTTTTTCTAATTCTGATTTTTTTTTTAGATATTCCTTTTAGCATTTATAACATATGATAATGAACATAATATGAGGGAGCAATATTTCTCTTAACCTAACTAGGTGTTGCTTCATTCTATTATTACTTCCTCCTTTATATATAACTCCATAATACAAAAAACTTATATCACATTTTGCTATAGAATCCTTAGACTCACTAAAATGATTTCTTGTTAGATCACTTTTTTTACATTCCATGTGATTAGGGGTGTCAATATTTGACACGACACGAAAACTGGATCCGGAAAATCCGGGTTGGACCCGACCCGATTTCAAAATGGGTCGGGTTCGGGTTCCCATATTCGATCCGTTTGAAAAAATGGGTCGAGTTCGGGTTGACCCGACGGGTTGGCGGGTCAACCCGGAAACTCGCTTAGAATGAGCTGCCTAAGGCTGCCTTGGCTACCCGCGAGGCCGCCAATGCTGCCCGCGCCCTACCCAAGGCCGCCCGCACCGCACAACTGCCGCTGCCTACTCTCGAGTCCCGCCCGCGCTGCCTGCGGCCCAGCACGCGCCCACTATGCCAGCACTCACGCACCCGCCCTGCCCCGCACGCGCCCTCCCTGCCTGCTCGCCGCGCGCCTCCCTGCCCGCTCGCCGTGTGCCTGCCCTGCTGGCTCGCCGTGCGCCCGCCCTGCCCTGGCGTGCTCACCCGCATCTACGCACCCGCCGCGTGCCCGAGTTTGCCACGCGCCCCACGTCCGCCCGCCTGCGCGCTCCGTGTTCGAGCTCGGGTCCCGTGTTGGGTCTGGTCAACCCGGCAACCCGACGGGTCGGGACCGAGTCCGAGTTTTCGACCCGTTTGCCTACCCGGGTCGGGTTAGGGTCGACCCGATTGAACCCGGGTTAGTTCCGGGTTCTACCCGAACCTGACCCGTGACCCGAAATTGACACCCCTACATGTGATAACGTTGGAAGTTGTGATCTAGATGGTTTCATTCTAAAAGAAAATATTATATTCAAGGATTTAAAAGTATAAATAAATATAAATATATAATATAGGGTACAAACACATGCATTTTATTTGAACCAAAGCCATGAATAAATTCAACTTAGTTAACATTCAATCATTTAGGCACTAATAAACTCTAATGGAATTGGAATCTATAAATAGTTAAAAAAATATGTATTTTCTTTGCATGTGATAAAAAAATCAGAAATTGAAAGTTTTTTTAAAGTGTGTTCACGTAATTATTTGAAAGATTACCTAGTGTGAATTCACCTAGTAAGCACGAAAGAAGAGGCCCATCATGCAAGTACTCAAAAGGAAAAAAAACTCTTTGAAGGTGGTATAAATGTGAGAAAATATTTTTACTAGGAAATTACATAGTAGTTTGTCATGCCCTAGACTCTAATTTGAAAAAAAATTCTTTCATTTATATTCTATTAAATATCTGTCAGAGCTATCTAATTTTATTTATCAGTAATAAAGTTATATATCAGTGTAAATAAATTCAATTGATCAAAACATTCATATGTATCTATATTCATAAACAAAAAAATTATATACAATGCTCATGAATCATGCAATTACAAATTATCATCACCAGTCCTGAGAACCAAAGAATAGCTAAAATGTAGAAAAAAATTAAACTAGGAATAAACTTGAAGAATCTTAATCTGATTAATCTCACATAGTTAATCCTCTACCTTGACCTAAAATCATTTAAATCACATATAATGATCTAAACAGCCAAACAAGTCACTAAAATTCTATTACTGAATTCAAAGCATGATAGAGAAGCAATATGCATGTTATCAGTCATTTAATAATAATAACAATTTTATGACTAGAAATTGGTGTAAATATAGTAAAACTCAAATGTAGTAGTTGTTGAATCTAAAAATATTAAATTAGTATAGTATAGAAGCTAGTAAATCAATATAGTGGAATTAAATAAACTAGTATGGGTATCAAATCAAATCAATAAAACAATCGTCGTATTAGTAATATCAATCAATAAAATGATTATATAAAATGGTAAAATCAAAAGAATCAATTAAAAAGTTGTCATACTCAAAAAATCTTATACGATGTACATATACTTCCAATTAGTCTATATCAATTATATCAATATCTTAATAACATGCTTAATATATAACGTGCTTAGTATTAGTAATTAGTATAGTGGATCAATAATGGTAATAGTAATAATGGATCAATAGTAGTATCAGTAATAATAGCAATGTCCATATTAGTACAAGTAAATCGAGTGGCATTAACAATAAATTAATGCTATTACAGTAATCCATAAAGTGACAGTAAATTAATATAATATATGTTAAGCCATATAATAATAATGAATCTATAACATGTATTTCAGTATTCACTTTAAATAAGTAAGAAGTCATGGTTATCATGGTATTTTTCAAAAGTTGGTAAGCAATAATGAGTAATCATTGGCTCAGTAAACATATTCATCACTCTTCTTATGTTTGTATTGTAATAATTTCTTATAACTCTCAACCATTATATTATTGTACCACATAAATCAGTAGAAGAATATATCTCATCATAATATTTAAAGGCAAGTTCATTGACCAACTATTATGTACATGCCAATCAATCTTCAATCAATAAGTCAACCAGTCTTTACTTTTATTCTGCACACATTACAATAAAAGTAATAGAGACTAGCTATTATCCAATCACTTATTCTTTTTCATTCTTAATGTTTGCATTAATAATATGCTTATAATAAAATATATACCAAGTAAAAATGTACAATTTTAAAATATAATCAAATTACCAAAGATTATATAAAATATCATTTCAAGATTTTAATAGTATTATAACACTATTTTTCAGAGTTAATATTAATTTTTATTCAATAAAAAACACACAAATCTAAAATACTTGGTATGAAATTTTTAGAAAATATTTAAAATATTCATAATCTTAATCTTTATAACATATAAAAAGTTACGCAGTGAAATTTTTATCAGTGCAAAATTATCCATATTTTTTAGTAATTAGAAAATTTAGAAAAACTTTAAATATTTGAAAACTGAGATAGTTATAATATGGCCTACCTCGATCCAAATAGCATTCTCAACTGTTCTAACGATTAAAAAATGACCAGAAGTGGCTCAAATTAGAGTTTCTCTCTCTTATTCGACTGCATGCCACGTCTGAATGAGTTAAAATAGTGGTTTTAAAATAAATTTAAAGTGCAGAGAATGGACTAGCAGGGGCGCTACCACTTAGTGTTGCGACACTAGTTTCTTTTTATTTTAAATTCCAAAGTCTAGACCACTGTAATGTCACTATTTGGTGCTTGGTACTATAGCAGCGTCGAGGTGCTCAGACACCCAATATTGGGGCACTTAAATATTATTATTTTTTAGGTTTTACCAAATTTACTCCAGACCCTTATGACTTCTTCTTGAGCATATACAATCATTTTTAAGCATTAAGACACTTCCAAACACATGCAAATCAATTCAAAACATGAAATTTCAAACTTACCATTTTAAAATTTAAAATCTTTACTTTTTACATCTTTGAGTTATTATAGCCTAATCATGAACAACAAATTTAATGAGGAGGCCTCATTAAGAATAATGATATAAATAACTCAACCGTGGCACTACATCAGTTGCCTAAAGAGAGGATACTCTAGACATCCATGAAATAATATCCAAACATCATCAAGTCTCTCTCTCTCTCTCTCTCTCTCTCTCTCTCTCTCTCTCTCTCTCATTCCCTTTGTGTGTATGTGTCAATGGTTAGGCAAGTTTGAGAAAGCTACACATTTTGGAGCATTGAAGATCTTAGGCCAACTGGTGGGCTAAGGACAATGAAATTTTGGATCCAAGAGAAAGAAGAAAGTCACCCATACACACACACACTCTCTCTCTCTGGCTAAGCAACCCCAACAAAAAACGTTAAATTTAGATCATTTGAAAGTGGAAGTCGGTCATTATGCCAAAGCAACTCCAACTAAAGAAATGTTGTGTCCAAGAAAAAGGGCGACAAACTACCATTCTATGTGAAAGGATAAAAGAGCTGAGAGCCATCATTTATATCATTAGTTAATATAGAAAAGGCTAAACAATCAGTGAAACATAGTCTAGAATGTAACAACCTAACTGAATATGACCCAAATACATAACATATCATATCATGTTGAATGGTGACAAACCAAGCCTAAGATCTAAAATTTGGAGGTTCTTTAGATTTCTTTAATTTAAAATGGACAACAAAGCCACTAATTAACTTTCAAATAATATGAAAAATAAGCTCATCCATAGTCCTTTTTTTTCATTTATCGTCAAAATATATGCACAAAAATATTTTGTGTACTATAGTGCATAAAAATGCAAAATAAAATAAAGCAAAGAAGAATAAACTATAGCAATAACTGTACATAATATATAAATAAAAAAGTACTTATACCAACTCATATAGATCAATTCTTTAAACCTCAGCTACTCAACTGGCTCCTTACTCTTTCCCTAATATGAAATGGAATACATAATATGTGTGGCCCAATACAGCTTAGCAGGTAACACCCTCAAATCTAAATTTTTAATAAGCAACTCATTATACATTTAATTAAATTTAAATGTTGTTAATAATAATTTTTTGCACTGAACAGAATATTACTTACTGATAATTGAAATATGACAAAATTTATACTCATTGTAAATAAATTAATATTTAATATATCAGAGAAAAAAATAATATATTTCCATAAAACCCTTAGGCCTTCCATCAAAAAAAAAAAAAAATATATATATATATATATATATATATAGATCATAATTTAGGCCTTTATGACTTCTTGTGCTAGCATATAAAAAATAGACCCTTATGACTCCTAATGCCGAGCACATATTAAATTTCTAAAAATTCATGCTCTTACGACTTCATATGCATATGCATTCAACACAATAGAACTTCATTCAACATCAGAGCTCAAAAGAAATAGATTTAATAACTAAGCATAATTTTATATTTTGAGAATTTCACAAATTTTCTAGGGATTATGCATAATGTTATTTTTAAGCTTTAATTATGCTACAATTAAATTTTTTGAGATGATAACTATTTTATAATTTGTTAAAAATAATATAATTTTCAATATACTTAGTGAAAATATTTAAAATATATTGAAATATCTAGAATGGTTGTATCAATAACATATAAAAAGCTATACAAAAAATGTTTACACGGTATAAAGTTTTCATCGTGTTTATAGCCCAAATGTATAATTTTAATCAAGAAAATATCAAAATTTTCATATTTTTAAAAACCTGAGATATGTAGAGTGTAACATATCTCGATTTGGACAACTTTTCAAATAAGACTTATAACAGAAAATAGATAGAAGTCATCCGAAATAAATTTTCTCTCTCTAAAATCTTCTCACCCTAAAGCGCACCTAAAGGGGGAATTGGTTTTGCCAAAAAAAATGAAAAATGTCGAATTTGATGTTTTTATAAAAATTTGATCTAGCACCATGACGTTCATGACAACATAGCCTCAACTCCCAAATCCACTGTTGCTTTGCTACAAAAGGAATAATTTCATGTTTCTTATTCATTTACATAGACCCTATGGACTCACTTTAAATAGATTCAGACATTCAAATTCATATATAACAATCATGAACACTTTAAAAAGTTTAAGAAATGGAAATTTCATTACATTACTCTTATAAAACTAGTTTAGAACATGTGCGACTATGTACTGCTTTAGTGGTTATTATAGAGAAAAAGGAGAAGAGAGATGATTTACAAAGAGGGAAGAGACTGTGAAGGAACTTGATGTTGCGCCATTGAAGAACTGTCACTGATGAGAGAAGTTAATGATCTTATTTCTCCAAGGTAGCATGCATGGGAAACATGATAGATATTTAATTAAATTATTAAATTATTAACTTTAGTAATTTTATCCATTAGATTAAAAAATAATGATGCTTACAAGATCTAATAGTAAATCAGGTGGCTTCATAGAACGAGCATTGACTCACTTGTTCATTGGTCGAACTGGCAATTTATATTGATTGGATGTAAATTAGTTGTTCTTGTTGTGTGTCAGAACATTCATAGTGATATAATACAAAAAATTTATCTTAGCATTTATACGACGACCTAGCACACGCACATATAAAAGAGGAGTACATAAATGATTAGAAATAACATACTTTTTAGAGAAAATCCCATGAAAAGGAAAAACCATGAGGTTTGCCAGAGTTAAAATGTTTTCACTAGTGTTTGTCAAAGATATAAATGATGCCTCTCCTTGGGGGAAGGCATTGATTCAATGTACTAAACATATAATATATAAAACATAGTACATTGTTGAAGTTTGAAGATGTCATAACCCAACCCAACATGACTCCTATCATGTTAAGTTGTGATAGATAAATCCCAAAATCTAGTTTTAGAATATTTAAGATTCTCTTCTAATATTTATTTTAAATAAATAACAAACAACATAGAAACTAAAACATTCAAAGTTCTGTAATTAAACTCATCAATAAGATTTTTTTATTTCATCAAAATATATATACAACAGTACATGACTATCAACAAAAATTATAGAATTGAATAATAAACTAATTATGATTATATAAAAATTAAAACAAAGAAATACCTATTACTCAAATTTGATACTGAATTACTAATCAATAAGCTACTTCTCTTTCTCAAATCACGAAAATTAGAAGTAAAACAATAATAAGTTACAACAGTTCAGCAGACCACAAATACCAATCTAAATTTTCAAATATTTTTGATTAAACATTTTCAAAATATTTAAATGTAGATAAAAGTAGTATAATAAATCATTATATTGAGCAGAATAATAAAATCATACAAGTTATCCGAATTTCAATGATAATATTGAATATATAATTAAAACTATATTTCATATCATAAAATAGTTCGTATCAGATTTCCTTAGTCCCATATAGAATCTCGAAGTACACTGACCCCTTATGGCTCCCAACAGAATTTCTTCCTCTTTTAGACAAAATATTAAAGGATTATGGTTACAACTCCCAATCGATAGATTTTTTAGAGTTTTTCAAATTCATATTCCTGGTCATAGACAAAATCTCAAATTATTCTGCACCTTTATATCTCATAGCAAACATTTTTCATATAAAAAATGTTTAATATTTTTTTAAAGTTATCCTCATTTTTTTGTAATAAAAATAAAATTTTATTGAAAAAATTCAGTAAAAAATTTTATATATTTTTTAAATTGAGATAAGCATAATGGGACATACATGTAGATGAATAAATTTCTTAACTGGGTTGACTATAAAAAATGGCTCTAAGACCTCCAAAATTGGGCTTTTTCTTTCTCTCTCCTCTCCTTTTTCATATTTTTTTCTTTTCCTCTCTATTAACCAAAATGGCTTAGGGAATTAGAAAGTTAACTTTTAGTAAGTATGTAAGTGGGTTTAGATATTTTTTTATAATAAAATATGAAATAATTAATCTAATTATTTAATTAGATTAAATAATTAGATTAAATATGTATAATTTTGCGTAAAATTCATATAAATCCTTTTATATCTTTAAATCCAGTTATTTTAAAATTATACAAAATATTCATAAATTAATTAAGTATGTCCCAAATACTCTGGTGAAATTGGTTTGAAAAATAGACATCTAACGGTCCCAAAAATCTCATAAATTAACAAAATATTATACAAAATATTCATAAATTAACTAAGTATTTCCCATTCAAAATTTTACAAAATATTATACAAAATAATCAATTTTAAAATGGACATTTTAAAATTATACAAAATATTCATAAATTAACTAGGTATGTCCCAAATACTCTGGTGAAATTGGTTTGAAAAATAGATATCTAATGGTCCCAAAAATCTCATTTATACTGATAAAGATCAATTTCTTAAGAAATTGTACCAGTGTCAAAAAATTATGAAAAATTAGTGAAACTAAAATATAATAATGTTTATATTATGACAAAGATGATTTGTGATTTGGATGTATAATGACCATTGAAATAATTTTTTTATTATTATAGATCAAAATATCTCTTTTAAAATTTGAAGGTTACTACACTCTACCCACCTTAAAAAATATTATCCTCAATATTTTCATATCAAAATGAGTTAGAACAAATATAATTATAGTTATCTCATCTTAGATTTCTTCTTCCAAGTTGCCTTTCTAGTGGTCATGAGCTTCCACTACACCTTAATCATATGAAGATGTTTGCTCCTCAATTTTCTCACATCATATGTTAAAATCCTATCAGGCTCTTCCCTATAGTGCAGATTCAAATGAACCTTAACATCATCAATAAATAATCTCTTCCAAGAATCAAATACCCATTTTCTTAAAAAAGATATATGGAGCACATTGTATATATTGAACATCCGATAAGGTAATAATAACTTATAAATAGAATTACCAATCATCTCAATTATCTCAAAATATCTAATGTACCTTAAACTTAGCTTGCTGATTCCCCCAAATATGCTGACACTTTTCATAAGGCTGACTTTGATATAAATAAAGTCACCAATCTAAAATTCAACCAACTTGTATTTTTTATTATAATATTTCTTTTGTCTATCATGTGCAGATCTCAATCTTTCTCTGATAAAATAGATTTTTATTATAATGTCATCTACAAGCGCTAAACCTATCACATCTATATCTCCACCTCTATCAAAGTCAAAGGAGTCCTACACTTCATAACGTATAAAGGTTCATAAGGAGCCATACATAGATTGTACTAATAACTATTATTATATAAAAACTCTATCAGCGAGATATAATCCTCCCAACTATCTCTAAAATGTAGAACACATGGTCTCAGAAGATCCTCTAGTGCCTAAATAGTCGTTTCAGATTATCTATCTGTATATGGATGAAAAGCCATAATAAAGTGTAACTTCTTACCCCATCCCTATTGAATGTCACTTTATAATATGGAGATAAAACTACCATCATGATCATATATAATCAAATTCAACACACCATGCAATTTAATAATATCTTTGACGTCAAAATAAAATTAGCATACATCATCAATCGATTGATTACTGTTGCGGATCAATGGTTCATGATTTTGATGATAGCAAACATTTCCTTTTCTATACGATTGCCTTATGTACTAACATTTCAGGACCACACACTCAAGACTACAATTCAGAAAACCAGCTCAAGATTGGGTAGACTAGGTTTGTGTCAGTTTGTAATCTTCTCCTTTCTTGAGTCAACTGTGTTGGGTGTGGGACATGTTGTTTTGTAACATAGTAGTTTTCATGTTGTTCCCTTTAGGATTTCTGTTTTTGGTAACATCGGCCGGGACGATGGTCCAATCGGCCTGGCCGATCGGTCTAGAAACAGAAACCCTAATTAGGGCTTCCTCATTAAGGCAGCCCGCCACAGATCGGCCTGGACGATACTTATATCGGCCAGGACGATATGCTCAAATTCAGAAAGAAATCAGCCGCCATAATCAGTTTAGGTATTCTTTATTTTAGGAAATCGGCCAGGACGATAATCCTATCGTCCGGGACGATCTAACTCAATCATGCCTAAATTGATCTGGTTTTATTTGGAAGGAATTAAATGCTGATTGATACGATCATATCGTCCAGGACGATCGTGAGATCAGCCTGGACGATCAAGACCAAATTTCAATCGGCCAGGACTGTTCCCAGGGCTGTGATCAGGACGATAGAGTTGGTTTTAAACTAATCAGCCCGGACGATCGTGAGATCGGCCGGGACGATATAACCAATTTCCTTCTGATCGTCCCAGATCGTCCCGGGCTAATGAGCTGAAATTGAACCAATCGGCCAGGACGATATGCCTATCGGCCTGGACGATAATGTCGGCAACTTGCATTAATGAGCTCGTTTTGAGAGCTTCTATTTAAGCTATGGCATGGCACTTTGTAAGTGTCTTTGGCAGCCATTGTAGCTTCGTTCTTGTGGGGGAAACTTGAAGAGAGAGCTTGAAAGGGAGAGAGGAAAGGGTGGAGTTTGAGAGGGAGAAGATCCTGTGAGGGGGAGGAACTCAAGGGAGTGTGGTGGGGGATCCACACGGTTGCTCCGGCGAACTCGCATCTTAGTACCATCGGATTCAAGGCTTGTCTCGAGGTAAGTTCACCAAAGAAGAAGATCTCTTTGGTGTTAAAGGACCCGGCGACTCCGCCGCACCGGGGAAGGTGGAAGAGATTTTGTAAGGGTTTCTCCGCCTAGCCGTGGGGGCTAAAGGAGAGACACTAGTTTAGTGCAATACTTGGGGGGTGCCTCCAAGGAGTGGACGTAGGTCGAGGTTTGACCGAACCACTATAAATCCGGTGTGTTCTTTCTTTTTACTGCTTCCGCATTTTAATTTCCGCACTTTGATTGTGGTGATTTGGATTGTGTTTTGGTTTTAAGATTTTCCAATTCATCTCTCTCTTTTAATTAGCTTGGGACTAAGTTCAAGAGGGCCTAACATCCCGAACGAACTTTCAAGTGGTATCAGAGCGGGATTCGAAAAATTAAGTTTGAAAACTTTTTGAATTTGTTCCATGGCTAACATAGGAAATAGAAACGCTACTGAAGGTTATTCAATCACAAGACCACCATTGTTTGAAAGTATTACATTTGATTTTTGGAAAATTCGCATGTCTACTTTTTTGCAATCTATTGATTTTCGTATGTGGCACATGATTTTAACGGGTTATTCATCACCGTCACATATTATTAATGGAGTTAAAACTGATATTCCTTTTAATCAATAGAATAGGGAAGAATTAGTCAATGCTCAATTGAATGCAAAGTCTTTAAATTGCTTTTTCTGTGCCTTAAATTCTGATGATTTTATGTTGGTATCCACGTGCACTACTGGTAAGGAAGTTTGGGATAAACTGCATACCGTATACGAAGGATCTAGTGAAATCAAGCAATCAAAGTTGAATTTCTTAATGCATGATTTTGAATTATTTTCCATGAAACCTTATGAAACGATTTTAGACATGTACACAAGGTTTATTCAAATAATTACATCATTGCATACCTTAGGAAAAGAGTTTTCAAATTCTGAAAAGGTTAACAAAATTCTTCGTTGCTTACTGGATAAATTTGATGCCAAAATAATTGCTATTTGTGAATCTAAAGATTTGAATGTGTATTCTATTGATAATTTGATTGGCTCACTCATTGCCTACGAGCAAGGATTGAGTCAAAGACTTTTGGATGCAGGAGAAACAATCAATCTAAAAGCCGAAGAAAAGGAAAAAGGAAGCTTAGTTGGTGACAATACCAATGACTTTTCATGCAAATTACAAAACTCACCAAAGCACAAGCAAAAGTGGAAAAGAGGTAAAAATGGTAAGGATGTCCATATTTCTTCTGACGTTATTTGCTTTCGATGCAGGAAGCCTGGACATATGAAAAAAGAGTGCCCTAATTCAATGATTCTTCCTACAAAAGAAAAGGGCAAGGCAAAGCAAATTTCAAACTGGGAAAATAATGAAAAAAAAAATATTTCATGGGCAGATCTGGTCTCAGAAGCATCAGATCAGGAAAGACATAATGGTTAAATAAGCCCTTTCGTGCTTCTCTGTTTTTGTTTTTCTTTTGTTTTTTCTTTTCTTTGTGTTTTTGTTTCGTTCTTTTTCTCTCTTTCTTTTATCAAAAAACACACACTCACGTTTTCTAAAAGTGAAAAGTTTACTTCTTCTTTTTTGAAATCCTTGGTAAAGTTGAGTTTGACTTCTCTAAAACTAGTGTGAGAAAGGAAACTAAAGATTTTTTTTCTCCAATCTCTATTTCCTAAAATAGGTTATTTCTACTTTTGATTTAAAATCTTCTTCATATTTTAAATTGGTTTTTGAAACAAATTTTTTATCTCCCTACGTTTTATTTATCGTATAGAAATCTTTTACAAATTGATGAATCAAACTCATAATTTTCTTAATCAAGAGATTCGTCCTATGGGTTAACTTTTATTTTTAAGATTTAAAGAAAGGTAGCATATGAAAAAAAAAAAAAAATTGGCCAAAGATGCCAAACATAAAAGATGCGCAAAGACGCCAAATTGAAAATACTGAATACACAAAGTGTATCAAAAGATGCGCAGTGCGCCAATCAATTGTCAAGAGGCATAAAATGAGCCCAAAATTTAATGCCTACCTTTTTTTTGTTTTGTCTTAAAAACTTAAGAAAACCCTTGGTACTTTGATACTTGGTTTTAAAAATCTTGATTCCTGATTTAAAAAATTCGTACATTGATTTTCTATTAGATATATTTTATGGAAGGAGTTCTGGTTGTTTCTTTCCCTAATTTATTTTATGATTTGGATGTTGAATTAAAAAGTTTTTTTTGGCCTTTTTAAAGAAACCTGAGTTTTGGATTTTCTAAAATCTGAATTTCTCTCCTCTTCTGGACTATGAGTTGTCAATCCAATTCTACTAAGTTTCTTAACTAAGGGGTAACTTTCTAATTTTAAGAATTTTTTTTTTCTTCCTTTTCTACTGTGCCTTCTCTCTTTTTGATAATGTCAAAGGGGGAGAACGTACCTGTATCACTTATTTTCTTTTCAAAAAGTTTAAAACAACAAAAATATTTTTTTTATCTTCCTATTTTTTTCAGTTGTTATTCAAGTGAGGGGGAGATTAGGAGAACATAGTGTTTTTGAAAATTCAAATTGAAATTGTTTGCCATCATCAAAAAGGGGGAGATTGTTGCGGATCAATGGTTCATGATTTTGATGATAGCAAACATTTCCTTTTCTATACGATTGCCTTATGTACTAACATTTCAGGACCACACACTCAAGACTATAATTCAGAAAACTAGCTCAAGATTGGGTAGACTAGGTTTGTGTCAGTTTGTAATCTTCTCCTTTCTTGAGTCAACTGTGTTGGGTGTGGGACATGTTGTTTTGTAACATAGTAGTTTTCATGTTGTTCCCTTTAGGATTTCTGTTTTTGGTAACATCGGCCAGGACGATGGTCCAATCGGCCTGGCCGATCGGTCTAGAAACAGAAACCCTAATTAGGGCTTCCTCATTAAGGCAGCCACAACAGATCGGCCTGGACGATACTTATATCGGCCCGGACGATATGCTCAAATTCAGAAAGAAATCAGCCGCCATAATCAGTTTAGGTATTCTTTATTTTAGGAAATCGGCCAGGACGATAATCCTATCGTCCGGGACGATCTAACTCAATCATGCCTAAATTGATCTGGTTTTATTTGGAAGGAATTAAATGCTGATTGATACGATCATATCGTCCAGGACGATCGTGAGATCGGCCTGGACGATCAAGACCAAATTTCAATCGGCCAGGACTGTTCCCAGGGCTGTGATCAGGACGATAGAGTTGGTTTTAAACTAATCGGCCCGGATGTCACGATCATCCGGGACGATATAACCAATTTCCTTCTGATCGTCCCAGATCGTCCCGGGCTAATGAGCTGAAATTGAACCAATCGGCCAGGACGATATGCCTATCGGCCTGGACGATAATGTCGGCAACTTGCATTAATGAGCTCGTTTTGAGAGCTTCTATTTAAGCTATGGCATGACACTTTGTAAGTGTCTTTGGCAGCCATTGTAGCTTCGTTCTTGTGGGGGAAACTTGAAGAGAGAGCTTGAAAGGGAGAGAGGAAAGGGTGAAGTTTGAGAGGGAGAAGATCCTGTGAGGGGGAGGAACTCAAGGGAGTGTGGTGGGGGATCCACACGGTTGCTCCGGTGAACTCGCATCTTAGTACCATCGGATTCAAGGCTTGTCTCGAGGTAAGTTCACCAAAGAAGAAGATCTCTTTGGTGTCAAAGGACCCGGCGACTCCGCCGCACCGGGGAAGGTGGAAGTGATTTTGTAAGGGCTTCTCCGCCTAGCCGTGGGGGCTAAAGGAGAGACACTAGTATAGTGCAATACTTGGGGGGTGCCTCCAAGGAGTGGACGTAGGTCGAGGTTTGACCGAACCACTATAAATCCGGTGTGTTCTTTCTTTTTACTGCTTCCGCATTTTAATTTCCGCACTTTGATTGTGGTGATTTGGATTGTGTTTTGGTTTTAAGGTTTTCCAATTCACCTCTCTCTTTTAATTAGCTTGGGACTAAGTTCAAGAGGGCCTAACATCCCGAACGAACTTTCAATTACAACCTAGATAACATCATGCCACTCCCTCGATCTGGGAAAACCCATAGCAAATCCATCATCACCTCTTCCCATTTTCACTCTAAAATAGGTAATGATTGTAAAAGATTGCTCAATCGTTGATGCTCTGCCTTCACTAATTGACTGACTTCACACTTTAAAGCAAACTCTATTATGACCTTCAATTTAGGCCACCAAAATATACCCTTCAAATCTCCTTACATCTTATAGCTTCTTGAATGAACAATATTGCATGAATAGTGAGCCTCATGCAAAATCTCCCGCCTTATATCTCAAAAAATTTGAATCTATAGTCTATCCTTATAGAAAATAATACCCAAATAAAAAACTCATAGCATTGATTTCTTACCAGATCTTCTCTGCTTAATCAACTTCAAATATTTTGCATTTGACTTCTAACCACTAGAAAGGAGAAAAAGAATAAGTTGGAAGTTGATTGAATGGATGGTTGATGTTGATTCTCTTGATCATGAACTATTTATTGGGCATTTGAATATTTTAATGATATCAAAATTGGTTATCTTGGAATCATTGGATTTATCTCATCGAGTTGCTCGATTCGACTATAAGCATGTTAGTTTGGAAATAATATAGTCATCCAATTTAGGGTTTCAAGTTTTCAAATGTTCTTTGGGTATTCGATTTGGACCCATTTGGGTTTGGATTGAATTGAATTTTGTGTTGTTACGTTTGTAATTCTGAGACATTCAGCTCGCCTATAAGTTTGCTAAAATCGGAGTTTGGATGGTCTCTTAATTATTTTTGGAAATTTCAGACTTGATTTTACCTTAAGATTTGTGATCAAGATAAACTTTTTATGACATATCATAAATAAAAGGTATAGATGCACATCTTTGATCTTTTGATGATATTTTATTTTGCAATATTTTGATTATAATTTGCACATTGTCTCTCTCCCTCTCAAAGGTTAATAATGCATTTTTTTTGCGCGGGGGGGTGGGGGGGGGGGGGCAAAATCTGCCCCTTCCATTCGTCCATGACTAGTGGAAGGTCAGCCGTTTGAGGCGGACTTTACAACGGAATGTTGTTTGTTGAAAATGTTGATGGATTTGCAACGAAAATTCCATCAAAAAATTTAGATGGAATTTACTACAGAAAATCCACTGCAAATTTACTGTGGCAATTTCTGCCTCAAAGCAGACACAAATTCAACACAACCTATTCTATCTATTCGTGTGCATCCGTTTCATTTTATCATTCGTTTGACTTCTCTCCTCCTCCGCCCTTTCATCCTTTTCTTCTCTCTTCAACTTCGCCTCCACCACAACTTATCCTCTTTTTTTCTCCAACTATTCATTGCTATTTAGGGCATTTTGAACAAATCATTAAATTACTTCTTCACCTCCTTCAACGAAGTTCCTTCTTATTACATCCGAAGTCACACCTCCTCGACGTTCTTCTAGTTCATATTCGAGGTTACATCTAAAGTCACACCTCATTGTTGTTCTTTAGTTGTCGCATCTGAAGTCACACCTCCTCACTATTTTTTTGTCGCATCTGAATTCACACCTCCTTCGCCCTCTGATATGAGCCTGGTCATTGTGAAGGTATCCATCTTTCTTCTTTTTGCACGCTTCTTTGTCAAGATCTCGTAAATCTATATGTGTAAATCTATATGTATACTTTTTGCTGATGACATTCTTCTTGTTGATAATACTAGAGCGGGAGTTGATGGTAAAATTATATTATGGAGGTCAACCTTATAGATTCTAAAGGTTTCCTTTTGAGTAGATCTAAAGCTTAATATATAGAGTGTAATTTTAATAATAATAAATCTAGTTGAGAAATTGTGACTTTGGGCAATCAAGTCATTAATAAGAGTACATGCTTTAGATATCTTGGATCTATTGTTCGTAGTGATGGTGAAATAGATATTGATATTATTAGCATAATTCAAGTTGGATGGTTGAAGTGAAGGAATGCATTGGGATTGTTGTGTGATAGAAAAGTCATCCTCAAATTTATGGGAAAATTCTTTAAGATGGTAGTGAGCCTGCAATGCTTTATGGTGCAAAATGTTGGCCATTAAAAGAGAAGCGTATTATTAAGTCAAGTATTGTAGAGATGAGACATAGGTGGAAAAGTAACTTTACTCTAAGAGATATTATACTAAATGAGCATATATGTGAAAGGTTAGAGTAGCTCCAGTGAAAGATAAAATTAGAGAGAGTCACCTTAGATAGTTTGGTCATGTATCATTATTATATGGTTCAGGTGGATGAATGCATTGGGCATTTTATGTGATAGAAAAGTCCCCCTCAAACTTAAGGGAAAATTCTATAAGATTTTGGTGAGATCTGAAATGCTTTATGGTGCAGAATGTTGGCCATTAAAAGAGAAGCATAATATTAAGTTAAGTGTGCCGGAGATGAGGATGCTCAGGTGGACGAGTAGCTTTATCTGAGAGACAAGATACAAAATGAGCATATACGTGAAATGTTGGAGTAGCTCCAGTGGAAGATAAGATTAGAGATAGTCGACTTAGATAGTTAGGTCATATATTAATATTGTATATCTTGATTTTTATAAGATGTTATCTCAAAAAAAATTTATGAAGACAATTATATATAAATAACATTCAATTGATACAAATCTCATTGTTTAGTTGTAGGAATTTAAAGCTCAAGTGTGTTATGTATATTCAAAGTCATAGAAGTTGGATGTATAA
The DNA here is from genome assembly GCA_022539455.1 of Dendrobium nobile. Lineage (NCBI taxonomy): Eukaryota > Viridiplantae > Streptophyta > Magnoliopsida > Asparagales > Orchidaceae > Dendrobium > Dendrobium nobile. The sequence goes on from CM039731.1 coordinate 29,022,578, forward strand.
TCAATTGTTTACGTAAGATGTTAAAAGAAGAATTTTTTAATGGAGTGAATTCTTTTATCTAAGCAGACTGTCAATTACCTTCCTTTACGCATGCATTTTTGTACAGCATTTTATTCTCCTTAGAGCACAGTAGCTACTTTTTTTTCTTATAGCATAGTAGTAGTAAACACATATTTTTTTTCTTATAGCATAGCAGTACTTACTACTTATTTTCTGCATTTTCATAACCTTACTAATTTTTTCTTTTATTTTTTGCAGATGGCTTTTAGTGGTGAGTCCCCTAGGCTGTCAATCATACACATATTCAAGCGCAAGAAGAACATTGGTGGACGATCTGGTAGGGGTGAAGGTACTGAGGGGAACTCTTCCAGCCTGCCACCCATACCCAACCTAACCCCCTTTACCCACACCTCCTATAGGGAGTCTTCAATTTTACTACCCAAACTCCTGCTTTCCATCACTATACCCTAACGGCTCCCTTTTACTAGTACTACCCTCCATCTTCTGGGGGAGTCCCTTGTACTTATACATATCCATCATATATATGACAATGTATTTATGAAAAACACTTTTATTTTATTTAGAGAAAATTAATGAATTGATCCCTTTAACTTTTTCTGATGGATCCAAATAGTCTTTGGCTTTATGCAGAAGTACAGTAGATTTATTTTATTTTTTAAAAAATTTGAATCCAAATAGTCTTTGACTTTAAAAATTGAAGTACAGTGCACAACTTTTTTGGTAACCAAAACATGGAGGTGAGCTATGAATCACAAAATATTTAAAATGATAAAAAAATTACATCACTTGCATAGAAATAAAATATTATTAAATAGAAAAGTGTTATAGAAGATTTGGCAGTATTCGCCCTCGAGTCGATTAGAAATTTGGATCGAAACCTCCATAAAAGCTTGAAATTGAGCTCATGGTGGTCACCGGGCCACTTGCGTAGCTTGTTTTCTCTGATATTTCCCTCCTAAAGCCATTCGCTCGGCAAAAATTTGGAAGGAAAGCTCCTGCAGGATAAAATTCTCGCCAAAAATTAGTTTCGAATGGAAGAAGATCGAAAGTCGCTTTCTTTGATAATTAAATAAATAACTAACCACCTTCGCCGGCGGCGATGCTGAAGTAAAGATCGACAATGTTGGGGCAGTTCAGAAAGCATTCCGGCTAGCAGAGTCGGCTCATGAACCCCCGGTCGAGCAGCGAATCCGAAGAGATGCCGACCGTTTCCCGCTCTAGACTGCAAGCTGCAATGCACGCATCAGTCTCAACCCAGCCGGCCATAACGGTGGCTTTCAAACTAGAGGTCCAGCACTTGTATAGCTCCTCACCCAGGCCTACCCCTCGCACGTGCTTCTCAAGAAGGCAACGAAAGCCGATCGAAGACACCGCAAAGGCGCACGTGCTGCGATCCAGTTGATCGCATGTCATTTTACCTGTAATATCATAAGATAAGCAGCACAAATATTAAATATTTTTATATCAAAAAAAAAAAAATCAATGATAAATAATGAATATTAATGACCAAGCACGGCTGTGACGAAGAGCGCGAAGGCTAGAAAGAAGGAGACGAACTGCTTCGAGAGCGAGGTGGCCATTAATGATCTTCTCTTTCTACTGAAAAGAAGTTCTTCTCCTGATCATCAGATATTGAAAAACAGAGTGTATTTATAGCTAAGAAGGTAAGACCGAGAGATTTTCGTTAATATTTTAACTAAATATTATTATCTTCTTCTGATCGATGAAGAATTGTTCCTTTCAACTTCCCAGACGGGAAGGATGCTACCATGCATTGGCACTACATGAATATAATACATATATAAAAGGCGCTGGAGGGCAATATGACGTTCGGTTTCTACCATGCATTGATGATTGATATATATATATATATATATATATATATATATATATATATATATATATATATATATAGATATAATTTTTTTTTTATTTGATGTCCTCATAGGCCTAAAAATTCTAGATATATGGATATATATAAATTAAGGAAGCAGGAGGGCCGGTTGCTAGCTACCATGCAATGATTTAAAAGTGGCTGGAGGGCTGGATGCCACCATACATTCAGACAAAAATAAGATATTAGAACATTATGGGCCATAAAGCATTTTAGGTCTCATCACCATATTACAAAACTTACCCTTAGTTTGAGGGGCTCTTTTATTTCACAAAATGGCCCTTGCATTCCTCCACTTCAACCATCTAAATTGAATTCTACTAATAATATCCTCATATATATTCACCATCGCTTTGAACAATAGTCTCCAGATATCTAAAATGTGAACTTTTTTTTTTTTTTAATAATTTGATCAGCCAAATACACAAACCCACCATTAGATATATTACTAAAAAAATTATACTCTATGTGTTGCGTGCTAGAAAATACGCGGCGGTAGAGTTTGTAAATTCGCGTCCGAGCGTTGCACGTAAATTTAACACACAAACAGTAAAAAGAATATGAACACCGGGATTTATACGTGGAAAACCCAAAAAGGGAAAAAACCACCGGGCCTTGCCTAGTTGTAAAATTCCACTAGCATTTTTGTAAATTACAAGTAATTGATTCGTCCCACAAATCGGGACGATCAGATTACAACTTGAAGCAAATTTACAAAGTTTTGCAGAATCCCGTCGTTTCCCAAAATTCCAGCAGAGTTCCGGCGTATTCATGCGACGGGAAGAGCTCCGGCGGTGGTCGAGGAGAGGATTCGCCTTTCCCCTTTTCCTTCTTCTTCTCTTCTTCTCTTCTTCTTCTCTCTCTTCACTTCTTCTTCTCTCTCTTCACTTGAGTCCCCTTGGTGTAGAATGAGGGCTCTATTTATAAGTTTTCTGGAGTGGCATAGCCCGTAAATAGGCGTGAGATCATGGGCGAATTGGAGTGGTTTGAATGGACGGCCGATATTGAATCCTTTGATCATGCACCGTTCGTTGGACATTTGAAGGCCTTAATGATGTCGGAATTCAGTGATCTTGGGCTCGTTGGATTCGACTCGTCGAGCCGTTCGATTCGTGTATAAGCTCGTTAAAATCGGAGACCGTTTGGTAACTCAAATTGTGGTTTGAACCTTCCAACAGCGCTTTGGGTCCTTGATTCAGACTCATTTGGGCTCGGATTGGGTTGATCTTGGTGTTGTTGGGTTCGTATTTCTGAAACGCTCAGTTTGACTATAAGCTCGCTGAAATCAGAGTTCGGGTGCTCCCAAAATTAATTTTTAAAGTTTCCAACTAACTTTTGCCTCGAGATTCATGCCTGATCAAGCTAATTTTGTGGTGATGTATCAGTTGCCCCCTATTTTCGGACGTCAAAATTTCAGGAGTCCGAAAATATGCGTCACAAATTTTAGAGAATTTCTTCCGTGTGACTCAGGATTGTTCTTGCGTGTAGGAGCTCCGAATTGCTCCGAAAGTGCCAAAATTGAGTACGGGACGTCGAAAAATGGTCCTGGGGACCCCAAAAACGTCCTATTTGACCTTTTCGGGGTAAAAAAAATGGGCTCAATACAAGTTGGGCAGTCGAACCGGCCGTCCGGCCACCGCTGGCGGCAGGAACCGCGGCCGCCCTTACACGCTGCAGCCTCGTGCGACGGGCTGCGCCCGCGGTCCCGCGAGCCCGCGCTGGGCCTCCCACACCCGCGTTAGTGGGCACTTGTCGCGCTCGCGGATGCGCTCGCCTGTCACGTGCTTTGCTTGCTACGCGCTGTACCGCGTGATCTGCGACAGTTTCGCGCATCGTGCGGCTGTCCGTTGTGATCCTTGTGCTGTGGCCACAGATTCGTGCGCCGTTTTGAGGAGAGAGAAAAGGCGATTTGGCCCACCGCCATTGTGGGCCCCATTTTGCAAAAAATAGTAGTTTTTAGGTATTTTTTGGGGTTAAAAAATTCCCAAAAAATGCCCGAAAATTCCAAAAAATTTGTAATTTTTTTCTAAAAATAGATAAATCCGAAAATGACAATAACTTCTCCCTTCTTCCTCAAAAACCTATAAATAGGCCCCCTAGGCCTTTAGAAAATTTACACCTTCTCTCTCTTTCTCCCTCTGGCTCTCTGACGGTTGAGGCTTCCGCTATTTGCGAGTGAGAAATTTCCCCTGCTCGAATTAGTGCCCCTCCTCTCGTGCAGGAGTTACGGGATTTTTCTTCCTTCCCCCACGGCTTTCTGACGGTTGAGGCTTCCGCTATTTGCGAGTGGGAAATTTCCCCTGCTCTAATTACCGCCCATCCTCTCGTGCAAGAGTTACAGGATTTTTTTTCCTTCCCCCACGGCTTTCTGACGGTTGAGGCTTCCGCTATTTATGAGTGGAAAATTTTTCCTGCTCGAATTAGCGCCCCTGCTCTCGTGAGGCAATCGAAATGGGTGATCGCACTTCTACCAAAGATGTTTCTGTTGTGGAAGATTGTCCTACTGCGCGTTCAGAGGGTTCGAAGAAGGCTCCTAAGGTGACAAAAGCCGACGACGTTATCTCCACCATTACCGAAGACTCTTTCATCTCTTTTAGGAAAAAGTTTCATTTTCCTAATGACTTGGTGATGAAGGTGCCGGCGAGATCTAAGCGTGCCTGCTTCCCTCCCCTGGGATACGTGACAGTGTACGAGTTTAGTTTGCGAGCGGGGTTGCAATTTTCGCCGCCGCTTGAACTGGTTGATATCCTGACGGCTTGTGGATTGAGTTTGTCTCAATTCTCCTACCGGGCTATGTCGGTCGTAGTGGGTCTGATCGCATTTTTTAGAGATCATGGAGCGGTATTGTCTGCATAATGTTTATCCCGGATGGGGCGCAGGGTCGAATTTCTTTTAGATCCAAGTGGTTGGATGTTCATACTCGGGATCCATCCAAAGATTGGATTAGCGATTTTTTCTTTGTGCAGAATGATTGGGGCCTCCAAGAAAGATGGGGAAAGTTGAAGGAGCTACCTATTCCACTTCATATTGGAGCGGAAGACTTGTTGAGTATGTTGAAGCTTCCTGATATCGAAGCTCTTTGTTATGAGATGCGTTTTCTTAGCAGATGCTTAAACAAGGAATATTTATTCAAGGTGGGAATATCCACTCATGCAGGGAGGTCACATGCGCAGAAGTTGAAGATATCTACAAAAGTCCTAGAGGCCCAAAAAACTCAACTCAAGCGACCTGAGGGCGAGGGAGATTCACATACGCCTAAGAAGAAGAAGTAGAACGAAGTTTTTGCAGTTGCCGGCAATGGCCCTCGCTTTTCTCCGTCCAGGATATACATTCCAGAGGATGTTCTAAAACATAAGTGCATCGGTCGTCGACGAGACGAAGAGTTGGTGAGTTTACCTTCTCTCCATTTCCCTTGTATTTGCGTCTAATTTTAAGGATATACTTTTCACTTATTGATTCTTTTTTGAACAGTTCCTTGAGGTGAATAAAATCTTGGATGACTTGAACGATGAGTTTGTGAAGGTCAAATACCTTCAGGGAGAATACAAGAAGAAATACGACGGCAAAGTGAAGGAGGTGGAGACGGCGGAAAGTCAACTCGATCAATGCAGAGTAGAATTGGCGAACAAGATCGCTTCAGCTTCTTCCCAGAATGAGCAGTTGGATCGTTTGCATATACAGTTGGTGGAGGCAGAGGCAACAAACAACCAACAACTGAAAAATATGCGGATCCTAGAGGCTGAGAATAAGAAGCTCCTGAACAAATTGTCGGAGAAGGTAGCTCAACTATCACCATCTGCAGCCGTAGAAGAGTTCAAAAAATCTTACGCCTTTAAGATTTTTATCAAGGATCAAGTCTAGGAAGCTCACGATTATTTTTATGACGTAGAGGCGAAGGCTTTAGAAGTAGAGCTTATACATGATGACTTCATTAAAGGCTTTGTTGACCTCGATTTTGCCCAGATTTGGGCCCGAACAGTTGACTTGGTCAAATTGACCAAGCCAGACCCTATGGCCCTCCCCGTTGGGTTCAGTGGGTCGAGTCGAGTCTGTCGAGCCCGAGCTTGGACCCTGGGTCAACCCGGTTGACCAAGTCAACCAGGGTTGACCAATTTGGACCTTTTAGGCCTAAAATCAATTTTAAATTTATTTTTATGGTTTTTTGAGCTCGAACCCCACCCCCTTGACTCCCTTGACTGGTTTGACCAAGTCAATCATTGACTTGGTCAAACCAAGTCTTAAATAGGTGAAAATCAACTATTTAGAGCCCATTAAAGCCTCATTTAATGCCTTAATCAATTCCAAACGTTTTGGAATTCAAATTCACGACCTAATCACTGATATTTCCCTCCAAATCATATCATGATCGAATCTAGGCCGTTCAAGATAGAGGAGGAGCCTTAAATAGCCAAAAATTAGGTTTTGGAAAGGATCTTTTTGCCATTGCTCTCTCTCCAAACCTCCACAAGCTCTGAAATTTCTTGTGAGAGTTTCTGAAGTTCCCCACCATCTTCCCCAACCAAGATCCCACGAGCTCGAGTCGTCGGCGGTGAGAACTCCGGCAAAACCGAGCCCCATGAAACTTTCGGGTCTTCTACCGCCAAATCCAAGGAGATTCAGATCTTGAGGTCAACAAGAGAAATATTCCTGCCGTTTCAACGAATCCAACGAGCCTAAGAACACAAAAATCGGACGGTTAGATCTCTCAAAATTCTTAAAATAGCTCACAACACATAGGGTAAAATAGCTTTTCGAAAAGCTGATTATTTTCCAAACGGACACCCCCATGATTTATGTTCATGTATAGGAGTTGTGTTTAAAATTTCGTGAAGTTTCGTCAAGTATTTTGAGAGAACGAGACGTTTTTCTATTCTAGGGTTTCGGTTCTCCCTATTGAACTGCATGAAATCGCAGCCGTTGATTTTGAGATCAACGGCTGCGATCTCGCCGTTCTGTGTTTGGGCCGAACATCGGATCCTGATCTTTGCCTACGTGGATAAGTGGCAATGATTGCGGGACCAATCCGATTCCGCCACTTGTCGCGCCGAGAGCTTTTCTGGAGTTTTTTTAATTTATTTTAAATACTTTTAAGCCTATTTTTACTTAAAAAATCATAGAAAATTCATTTTTGATCCGATTTTTGCGCACAATACCTCGAATCGATCGTATTTTCGTCCCCAATATTTTAAAATTAATTTCATTTAAAAATTATTTTTATTTACTTAATTCTTTAAAAAAATAGTGAATATTCGTTTTATTATTATTATTATTGTTATTTATTTATTTAGCTTTTATATATTATTTTAAATTATTATTTTTTTAAATATTTTTTTTTATTATGTTATGTTACTGATTTGGCATCATTATTATTTTTATTAGTATTATATTATTATTATTATTATTATTATTATCATTATTATTATTACAATTATTATCCTTTATTATTATTTTGAAAACTATTTACTGTTATTATTATTATTATTATTATTATTAAAATTACTGTTATTATTATTATATTTCAAATTATTTCAAAATTTCAGAGGTGTTCTGATTTTAAATTAATTACATTTGATAATTATTTTTAAACATTATTATTTCAAAACTATTTTAAAATTAGCTTTTTATTGCTCTTAAAACTTTAAAAATCCATAACTTTCTTGTTTTAAATCCACTGTCGACGCACAGCACCTCGTTTTGGGTGTATTTCGAATTCTGCATATTCTGGAGCTAGTTTTACATAAGATCTTTGAGTCTGTAAGCAGTTATTTTCAAAACAGCAAATAGCATTATTTTAAAATTATTTAATTATCGTATTCAAACTTCAAAATTGCGTAACTTTCTCGTCTTAAGTCGGATTTTGACGCACAACACCTTGTTTTGGGTGTATTTGGAATTCTGTACAGTTTGAAATCACTTCTTGGTGAAAATTCTGTTTAGATTCTCTGATATCTCCAAAATAGTGAAATGACACTATTTTAAAACATTAAATTATTGTATTTAAACTTCGGAAAATCATATCTTCGTCGTTTTAAATCGGATTTTTGCGTATAACCCCTCGATCTTTTCAGAAAAATGTATATTTTAATTTGAAACCATTTCCAGCCCCTGATTTTGACTGTTTTGACAGTTTTCTGTCTTGGAGCACTATTTGGTTAGTTAATTATTATTTACTTAATTAATATAATAGTATTTTCAGGATACAAACTATTTTCAAGTCGTTTGAGGCATCGATTGGGTGGTCAGTGGGTCTCCCACATACCTATTTACTATAATTTGACTTATTTTTAATTATCTTAATTTCTAAAATTCATATATATATGTATTTAAGTATTTTAAAACTATTTTTGAAACTATTTATATATTAAATCTCTTAATTCCGGGAGATCCGCTATTGCATGAAATTTTAAACATGGATTATGGATATGAAGAGCTATCATGGGGGAGAGGATTAGTGGGTGATTGAGTTCCAATCATTCACTAATCCCTTTATTAGATGTCTTTCCTTTCCTTGTTTTGTCGTAGTATGCATGTGTAGGATCGCACCACGATCACTTAGCCTAGGCTCTCCTAGATTTAAGGACATGGTGTGTTTATTTTATTTTTGTACTCCCATGCATTTATTACCTTGAGGGTTAGTTAAAACATCACTTCAGACCCACATAACGTAGTGACACCTTAAGGACAAAAATTAAGGACATGTCTAGCGAACTTAGAGTTTTTCTAGGAGCTAGGATAGATCCCGGATTGACATGAAAACTTCAACACTTAAACTTAGAGACATCATAAGCCTTTCATAATTTTCTGAAAATTTTTAGGAGCTTTTAGAGCCCTTAACTAACCAACCATAATTAACCTGCTAATTAAGGCCCCGAGACCTTCCGGAAATTACAATAAATATATTTTAGGTCAGAAAATTACCCATAATAGCTTGATTTGTTCAGAATCTGATCCTTGACTTTAGATAAATAGGGCTCCTTAGTTTGACTCTAGGTTGACCCTTAATTTGACAATAGGTGGAAATTACCTTTTTGCCCCTAATAAATTATTAAAAATTATTAAAAATCCCAAATTTTCCCCAAACACTTGGGATCACTTTCTCAGGTCATCCCTAACCTTTGGGAGTGATTCCAATCTGTTTGGAGATCATTTGGATCAAAACAGTAAAATTGGCCCTTCCCTAGTTAATTTAGAAATCCCATAAATACCCCGATTTTAGAAAACTCAGAACTAATTGTAGAAAATTCCAAATTAGGCAAACTCACTTGAATTAGACTCCAATTAGGGTCTAGTATTTATTAAAAATATCAGGATTTCAGAAATTGGCCTAGATTAGAAAGTCAACTTTTTGGTCAACCCTAGTCTAAAGGATAGGGCCCGAAACTTAGAAAATTCATAACTTTGCCTAGAGAACTCCGATTTCAGCCTACTACCTGTCTAACTACTCGTATTAAGGTCTAGTATTTTTCTAAGGCATTAGGAGACCCAGACTTAGCCTTTTTCGCATAGTAACTTTTTGGACCCTTAGCTTAGTACCTAAGAGGACCCGGAGCCTTCCAAAATTGGCTAAGACAATTTGAACTTCAAATATGAATATCCTAAACCCTTAAAGATGATCAACAAACTGAAATAATTAAGATGAACCTAATTCACTAATATTTGAATTTCAACTAAAATTTCCTTTTCTCATACAACAGACCTGAACTTTAGACAATTTTAACTAATTACCCTGCTTAGGACCTATCCGAACCACACCAGCCTTACACACATATAGAATTATTTGCTATGGCACCACTTCTAGAGTTAGGTTAGGCCGTTGTGTTTTACTTTTCTGCTGTGTGCCGGAGCTTTTCGTAGTTTTCACTGCATGCTGTTTGAAAATTGATTGGTATGTTTGCTTACTTTTTCTGCACTCTAGATGTGAACGCTAGACTTACCCATAGGTTAGGAGCGCCATATATATATATATATTGTTCTTCCGTGCAGGTGGCCATGCTCAAGTTAATAAAAGGGGGAGCAATATCATGATTTCTAATAATATTTTATGCAGGTGCTTGCTCAGCTCTCCCTAAATAAAATGAGGGTTAAATTGATTATAACTGCACATGTGGAGCGCTTAGCCCTCAAGATTAAGAGCATGGCTTGGCACAGGGTCAATGGTGTTAGCACTTTCATTTCCATATATAACTGCTTGAGACTTTTATTAGGATAACCTTGTAGGTGCTCTTAGAATTTACTGCTTTTCTATTAATGTAATTTGATTGTAATTGTTAAGAGCTGTGAAAATAACTCTGAGTTGGGATATTTTTATCCAGTTCGGATTCTAAAAGAAGAAGGCATCCCTAAGGGGAGAGTCTTCTTCCATTTGGAAGATCGAGCTGGATGGCTTTAGATATCCAAAGAGAAAAGGCAATACTCCCTAGAAGGGAGAATTGTCTCTTCGTTTGGATATTCAAGCCATGACGGATCCAAGGAGTCTAAGGAGGAGAGATCCAAGAAGACCCAGGAGAAGATATCCAGAAGACTAAAGATTTGAAGACCCAATATCCCACTCAAAGTTGTTGGCGTCTGTCATAAGTTTAGAAATCCGAGTTGTTGGAAGTGGTGCCCGGCCACTTTATTTTCTACAAATTCTTGTTGTAATAAGGGCAGTTTGCCTATGGACATTTAGATGATTTATTTTGGGATTTATATTGATGTGTTTACCTGATTGCGCAGTAGAAATTGTCTGCTATTCTTAGGTTTCTTTTCTTGCATGTCGCTTTTGTTTTCGCCTGGATTTCGTTAGGCTCTTTAAGGACTGCAAAAAAATATTTTTTACTCATAACTAAAATCTAATATTTAAGTTTTAAATAATTTAGAAACCTAACGAACCTAGGGAATTGTCGGAACCGTCCGGGGTCGCATACATATTACTGCATTCTTCTCTCTCCTTCTTATAAGACATCTCCCTGCCTGCGGGTAGAGTCCGGATAATCTGGCCTATGAGGATGAAGTGCCGGACCTAGGGAGACCCAGTCTTTTCTAAAAATTATTTTATATTAAGCCTATTTTTTAAGATCCAAAGCATTCATGAGCTGACATTTCAACTGGCATGCATTGCATTAGTAACCAACTAATTAAAATTTAATTGCATTAGCTAGAAGAATCTAACCTACATAAGTCCAGGACTAATTAGGAAATCCTTTAGATGTCGGTCATATTTCCAATAACTGTACCACCCACCCATCTTTCATAATTGACTTGACAGCATGGTTTTAAATCAATTAGGTGGTTAGCTGGCTCCCCTATCCAGGCCGGGATAAGTCCAGATCTTTGCATCGCATTAGCTAGGACACTGGTCTTAGTGTGTGTCGAACACTAAGTCCAATTTAAATTTAGGATTCGAGGCTACTACACTCGATCTCGTAGTATGCCTAAAATAGTAGGTAGGTCCCTTCTTTTCAGGGACTCTAAATCCTACTTATCTGCGTCACAAGATGACGCCACCTCTATCTCTTCCCTCACGCATGTGATCGAGTGCTTGATTTATTTTCTCAAGTTTTTATTTAGTACCTTAGAGCCTCCGAATGCTGGTATGAGCCACGCATGTCTGATTCAGCCCTTTGGGATCTTTTCTCTCTTTTTTGAGTAGGATTTCCTAGTCTACCCCTTCGTGCCGATCCCACTTTAAGAAGGGGTAATCTATGATCCTTAATCGAGAGTTTTCTCGGGCCCCAGCCTGGGATGTAATTAACCACGGGGGCTTGCGCCCGTGGGAAACTTGGTTCCCACAATCTACTAAACCCCATTCGAACTTTTTCGGGTGGGGGAAACCCGTGACTAGGTCGTGTATATTACTACCCATCGGGGATGTGTTGGCGAAAGCCTCTATCTTCAATGGTTAGTCGTATGCACGATCCAATCTGCCCTTCCATCGACCCATTCGTGTCGAGCGTAGAGGCCTACGATCATTTTGTCCTACGGGATAGTGCGGCCGTACCCTCTACGTTCATACCCCACGAGCGGTGCTCCTTCGGAGGTCAACATGTTTCATAAAGGGTGTTTGTGCAGTGTAACGCAAGAACGGAGGGGAGATCGAGGGGTTGACTCCGAGCCAGGCTTCTGGTGATCCTTCTCCAGATTCTGGCGATGAAGAATTGGAGAGTGATTTGCAAAAGATCTTCACGTTGGAAGAGGACGACGATGATGATCTTGAGATTTTGCAGAGTTGTTTTGATGCTTTCTGTGTTGCTTTTATTTTTGTTTCGGTGATTACGCGTATGTTCCTGCCGTTCGTGTGTTGTCATTTTTGGGCGGTGTACTTGATGTTTGTGGGTTTTTTATATATAAAAAAGATATTTTTCTTTTTCATATATGTCAACTCGAACGTTAAGGTATTTCTTTTTGACTTGCACGAATGCGAGAGATATTCACTTTGGGACACTCTAACCTATCCGAGGTTGTTAATCAAAGCACTTGCTTGATGATTTTAACCTGTGTGGAAGAGGTCGGACTAGATCCCCCTGGGAGTAGTCGTCTATTAATTGAGATACAACATTAGTTGTGTATTTCTCGAATCATAGGAAAAAGCTCGAATGAAAGAGACAGTGTAATGACAAAGCAAACATCACATTACTGTATTATATAAAACTGTACGACAATTCCCTAGTAAACTTAGGGATACAAAAATAAGTGTTCTTCTACAATAATGTACAAAGAGTGAAAAAACTTAAAGAAAATACAAGGCACAACTACAAAGCAAAACAAACATCACGAACGTCATCACACATAACAGATAGTAACATCAATCTTCTATTGATAGTACTTGCGAAGGTTGCCCACATTCCAAGTTCGGGGAAGCATTCTTCCGTTAGCATCTTTCAATTTGAAGGTTCCAGGCTTGACCATAGCCGCCACCAAGTAAGGACCTTCCCATAGTGGGGAAAGCTTATTGCATTGAGGTCCTTTTCCAGTAACTTCGATGCTTCGCAGAACTAAATCCTCAATGTAAATAGTTCGAGGGTTTACTCTTCGATTGTAGTGGCGAGCGACCCCCTGGTGGTATGCAGCGATCCTGAGTGAGGCTATATCCCTTGCCTTGCTGAGGAGGTCTAGATTCGTCCTGAGTTTCTCCTCATTCTTACTGAAGTCAAAGGTCTGAACTCTATTGCTAGGGACCCCTATATCCATCGGTATGATTGCTTCTGTGCCGAAACAAAGGTTAAACAGAGTCTCTCTTGTAGGTGTTCTGGCTGTGGTGCGGTAAGCCCAGAGGACATTCAAGAGTTCTTCAACCCATTGCCCCTAGCATTCCCTAGGCGTGTCTTCAGCCCTTTTAGAATTGTTCAGTTTGTAACCTCTGTTTGCCCATTTGTTTGAGGATGGGCGACAGCTGTGTGGACGAGTTGAATGTGAAAGTCTTTACAAAAAAGATGTAAAGATTTTTCCAGTAAACTGAGTTCCATTGTCGGTGATAACCTTTGCTAGAATACTGAAGCGACAAATTATATTCTTCCATAAGAATTGTTTGGCATTTGCTTCAGTAATTTTTGCCAAGGGCTCTACTTCCACCCATTTTGTAAAGTAGTCTACAGTCAGGATGATGAATTTTTGTTGTCCCGTGGCTATAGGGAAGAGCCCCATTATGTCGATTTCCCACTGGGCAAAAGGCCAGGGGCTTTGAAGTGATGCAAGTTCTAGAGCTGGAGTATGGGTGAGATTGGAATGCAATTGGCAGTTCATGCACTTTCGTGTAAACTCAAGTGCATCCTGTTTCATTGTAGGCCAATAAAACCATTGCCTCATGATCTTATAAGCCAAAGCTCTTCCTCCAAGATGCTCGCCACATACTCCTGAATGAACTTCTCGGAGTGCATAATCAGCTTCTGAAGGTGGGAGACACTTCAGATATGGTCCAGTGAAAGCGCGCTTATACAACTCACCACCAATGATGGTGAAATTTGCTGCTCGTCTTCAAAGTCTCGTTGCAGCCATGGGTTCTTCAGGCAGTACCCCATCTTATAAGAAAGACAAAATAGGATTGATCCAAGACTCCTCCCTTGTTTCATCGATCGATTGTATGACCCATGGACCTTGAATGCTGGAAAAGTGGATCTCCTCAATGCACTTTTTCTTGTAGATATCTCCTGTTATTGATGTTGCAAGCTTTAAAAGAGCATCTGCTCTTACATTTTGCTCTCAGAGAATATGCACGATCTGATATTCTCCTATTCGGGTTAAAAGCAATTTTGCAATCCTGTAATATTGGGCCAGTTACGGATTATGGATATCGAATTCTCCCTCTACTTGGGAAGCAACTAGTTGTGAATCGGTGTGGACTACTAGGTTCTGCACTTCACAATCAACTGCTAGTTTTAGCCCAGCGATAAGAGCTTCATATTCTGCCATGTTGTTTGTTGCTAGGAACTTGAGTCGGATGCCATACTCAAGAGTAATCTCCTGCTAGGATATTAACAGAATTCCAGCCCCCGCGCCAGAACGTTTAGAGGATCCATCAACATACAACGTCCAACGCGGAGGAGAAGGCAAAGTACTTGGTTGAACATCAGATGCTGGGACGATGCATTCAACCATAAAATCTGTGAGTGCTTGAGATTTTATATCGGGTCTAGGCAAGTAGTGAATGTCGAATTCGCCAAGTTTCACAGACCACTTGACAAGCCTACCCGATGCTTCTGGATTTTATAGAATACTTTTCAGCGGCAGATTTGTGCAAACTCCTATTGAGTGGGCTTGGAAGTAGGGACGTAGTTTCCTGGTAGAATAAACTAACGCCAATGTTGTCTTATCTGCTAAGGGATAACGCCCCTCCATTTTGGATAGGATTTTACTAACATAGTAGATAGGGCGTTGCGTAGTATTTCTTACCGTACCAAGATCGAACTGATGGCTTGGGCCGAAACAGCTATGTATAAATACAACTTTTCTCCGGGCGTTGGTTTAGAAAGTAGCGGCGGGGAAGCCAAATACTTTCGTAGCTGTTCGAAGGCTTCTTGGCATTCGTCCGTCCATTGGAACCCAGAGTTACGGGCACCTCTGAGTATTTTGAAGAAAGGCAGATATTTGTCTCCTGAACGTGTCAGGAAACGAGAAAATGTTGTAATTCTCCCATTCAGCCTTTGGACTTCTTTGATGTTCTTTGGGGGCACCATATCTCTTTACGCCTTGATTTTTTTGGGATTGGCTTCAATTCCTCTATGGGTTACCATAAAAATCAGAAATTTTCCAGAAGCAACTCCGAAGGCGTATTTAGCGGGGTTGAGTTACATATTGTAACATCTCAACAGACGGAAGCACTGCTCCAAGTCAGAGATATGTTGAGATTTTTCAAGACTCTTTATCAACATGTCATCGACGTACACCTCCATGTTACTCCCAATAAGGATTTTGAAAATCTTATTCATGAGTAGTGGGTAAGTTGCTCCAGCATTCTTGAGCCCGTAGGGCATTACCCGATAACAATACAGTCCTTTGTCTGTTTGAAATACTGTTGCTTCTTCATCAGTCAGATTCATCTTGATTTGATTGTAACCGGAGTAGGCGTCCATGAAACTCAATATTTGATGCTCAGAAGTGGTATCGACTAACTGGTCGATGCGCGGAAGAGGAAAATTATCTTTTGGGCAAGCCTTATTGAGATCAGTATAGTCTATACACATTCTCCATGCACCACTCCCCTTTCAAACCAAGACGACATTTCCAGCCAAGTAGGATGACGCACTTCTCGTACGAATCTGGCTTTCAGAAGTTTGTTCACTTATTGTTCGATCGCATGCTGACGATCTGGTGCAAAATTTCATTTCTTCTGGATGATTGATTTGTTCGCCGGATTGACCTTAAGGGAATGTACAATTACTTCAGGGTCAATCCCGGGCATATCCGCCGGACTCCATGTAAAAATATCATGATTTTCTCGTAGAAAATCTGTGAATATTTTTTTCTTGTCTTCTGATAGAAGTGAGCCAATTTGCACTGTCTTTAGAGGATGTTCTTTAGAGATAGATACAGTGGTGAGTTCTTCTACTAGAGAGGCTCTCTGAGGTATGTCTTCGTTCCGGAGATCAAAATCCTCAATGTTTAGAGTATCTGTCGGGTGTGTTTTGACCTGCCTGAGATATCAGGTTTGTGCTGTCTGTTGATCTCCGAGACACCACATTAACTCCTATCGGAGTGTGAAACTTCAGCTTGAGGTGAGGGATAGATGTGAAAATCCCAAAAATTGATTTGAGTGGCCTACCAAAGATAGCGTTGTAAGCCGATTCAAACTTTACAATGACAAACTGAACAGAGTGTGTAGATTGCCGGGGGAATTCTCCAAGTACAACTGGGAGACTGATTATACCTTCTACTCGCACAGGTCGATTATCAAATCCGTATAAAGGACCTGCCACTGGTTGAAGCTTTTCTCTGGTGAGACCCAAATTAAGGAAGGTAGAGTAGAACAGGATGTCTACAGAACTACTGTTGTCCACGAGAATTCTCTTAACATTGTAGCATGGATCTCCTATGCCTGCACTAACAACAAGGGGATATTGGTGAGGGGTTTTTACTCCCTCCAAGTCGGAATCATCAAAGGTGATGGTGTGATCTACACGAGCTTTCTTTGGAGTTAGAATTTCGTCCACTACCAGAAAGACTTTATCGGATAGCATAGGGCCTCCAGCTATTGTCTCGATTTCTCCAATTGCTATCCGATTATTTACTGGTGACCTCTGTTGTCGATCTTGCCCCCCAGCGGGACGAGTTTCTTCTCGGGCTGGTGGATCCTGAATAAACTGTCGAAGATAACCTTGGCGGATAAGCCTTTCAATTTCCTCCTTCAGTTGTCTACATGCTTCAGTGGTGTGGCCACGACTGTGATGGAAATGGAAGTATTGGTCCTGATTTTCTTTGTTCGGCTTCAAGGGATGTGGCCACTTTATCGTATCTTAATCTTGAACAGCCATTAACACATTTGCTCGAGACATATTGAGAGGAGTGTACTCTTTCTCCTGTCGAGGTTCTCGTCGTGGCAACGGAGGCCTCGAAGGTAGATTGTTCTTCCCTTGCTTCTTTCGTTGCGAGGAAGAATTATCTGTCCCTGGTGCTCCCTTGCACTTTCTAGTAGATTGTTCAAACTGTTTCCTATGGGCGTTTATAGCCTCATCCGCCGAGATTTGAGCTTCTACCCGGTGAATTAAATCGGCATATGATGGAACAGTGTCGCGCATAAGTGCTGAATAAAAGGGGCCAGGGTGAAGGCCTCCAAGGAAGACTCCTCTCAATAGTTCAGGATCTACTCCTGGGATTTGTCGAGCTTCAGTGGAGAGTCGTTGAAAACACTCCTTTAAAAATTCTCCTTCATTTTGGCGGATTCCAGAGAGGTGAGAGGAATCCTTAGCAATTCTTTGGTTGGCTACAAATTGCTCGACAAAAGCTTTTGCTAATTTCACAAATGAAGGAATCGTCCCTGACGGAAGCGATTAGAACCATGTGCGAGCCTGTCCTTTGAGAGTGGCAGGAAAGACTTGGCAGAGGAGAGTGTCCGAGGCTCGCTGAATCTGCATAATGGTTCTGTAGTGGTCGATATGCTTGTACGGGTTGGACGTTCCGTCGTAAGACTCGATGCTGGGTAGCTTAAATCTAGTTGAAATGGGATGTTGTAGTATGACCTCAGTTAGAGGTGATGATTCCTGAAAGTCTCTCTATCGGAGAGTTTGTCTTGCATCCCCTTGGGGGAATTCTTCCCTTACCAATTTTTGCAGTTCATGACGCAGGGCGTCGTGAGGGAGCTCCGCTCCATGTGGTTGAGCAGAGTCTTCAGGGAGATCAGGCAGGATGCGAGGTTGTCGAATTGAAGGTAAAGGATGTGTAGAACTTGCCGTATCGGTAAAGTTCATTATCCTGTCGAGACTGAGCAAATCTTCTAGGTGGGGGGAGATGAACTTCTGCTTGAACATGAAATTGGGCATCCTCAACCCGTGGTGGATTTTGAGGGAGGAAAACTTCCTCCTGTTGTGCTAATGCTGGTTGCTGATTCTCCCGCAGGAGTTGAAGAATCTCGTTATGAGATTCTTCCATTTTCTGGATTCTTTCTTCCAAAGAAGGTCCCGAGGTCCCTTCGCCGGCAGCATTCTGCACCCCAGGATTCAAAGATGCTGACATTGGTCGTCTATGGTTAATAGACAGATTTTTGGACTAACGAGAGTTGGAGCGAGAAGCTCCAACTAAATGACTGCTGCGCCTATTCACCATCGTAGCAGTACTCGAAGTAGTGGGATAATGATTCCCACAGACGGCGCCAAACTGTTGCGTGCTAAAAAATATGCGGCGGTAGAGTTTGTAAATTTGCGTCCGAGCGTTGCACGTAAATTTAACACACAAACAGTAAAGAGAATATGAACATCGAGATTTATACGTGGAAAACCCAAAAAGGGAAAAAATCACGGGGCCTTGCCCAGTTGTAAAATTCCACTAGCGTTTTATTAAATTACAAGAAACAGATTCGCCCCACAAATCGGGACGATCAGATTACAACTTGAACCAAATTTACAAAGTTTTGCAGAATCCCGTCGTTTCTCGAAAATCAGGCAGAGTTTCGGCGTATTCAGGCGACGGGAAGAACTCTGGCGGTAGTCGAGGAGGAGAGGATTCGCCTTTCCCCTTTTCCTTCTTCTTCTCTTCTTCTCTTCTTCTTCTCTCTCTTTACTTCTTCTTCTCTCTCTTCACTTGAGTCCCCTTGGTGTAGAATGAGGGCTCTATTTATAGTTTTTCTGGAGTGACATAGCCCGTAAATAGGCGTGAGATCATGGGCGAATTGGGAGTGGTTTGAATGGACGGCCGATATCGAATCCTTTGATCATGCACCGTTCATTGGACATTTGAAGGCCTTATTGATGTCAGAAATTAATGATCTTGGGCTCGTTGGATTCATATCATTGAGCCGTTCGATTCGAGTATAGGCTCTTTAAAGTCAGAGATTGTTTGGTAACTCAAATTGCGGTTTGAACCTTCCAACAGCTCTTCGGGTCCTTGATTCGGACTCATTTGGGCTTAGATTGGGTTGATCTTGGTGTCGTTGGGTTAGTATTTCCAAGACGCTCAAGTTGACTATAAGCTTGCTGAGATCAGATTTTGGATACTCCCTGAATTAATTTTTAAAGTGTCCAACTCGCTTTTGCCTCGAGATTCATGCTCGATCAAGCTAATTATAGTTTTTTCGACGTTGAAATTCTACCCGACGATGGACCTCTCCCTGTCATCGGACTTCTGCTTGTCAGCGGACACCTACTCGTCGTCAGACTTCTGCTCGTCGATGAACTTTCGTCGGTCTTCTACCCGATGTCGAACTTCTCCCTATCGTCGGACTTTTGCTCATCAGCGGACTCCTACTCGTCGTCGGACTTCTGCTTGTCGATGAACTTTCATCGGTCTTCTACCTGACGTCGGACTTCTCCCTGTCGTCAGACTTCTGCTCATCAACGGATTACTACTCCTCGTCGGACTTCTGCTCGTCGACAAACTTTCGTCGGTCTTCTACCCGACGATGTACTTCTCCCTATCGTCAGACTTCTGCTAGTCAGCGGACTCCTACTCGTCATCGAACTTCTATTCATCGACAAACTTTCACTGGTCTTCTACCTGACGTCGGACTTCTCCCTGTTGTCGGACTTCTGCTCGTCAGCGGACTTCTGCTCGTCGTCGGACTTCTGCTCGTCGATGAACTTTCGTCGGTCTTCCACCGGACGTCAGAATTCTTCCTGTCGTTGGACTTCTGTCCATCAATGGACTTTCGTCGGTCTTCTGCCCGACGTCATATTTCAGCAGTTCAACAGATCTCTTGAAGAATTGAGGGGCAGAAGAAATCCCCTAAACTCCTCATGAGAGGAGGGGCGCTAATTCGAGCAGGGGAAATTTCTCACTCGCAAATAGCGGAAGCCTCAACCGTCAGAAAGTCGTGGGGAAAGAAAGAAAAATCCCGTAACTCCTACACGAGAGGAGGGGCGCTAATTTTAGCAGGAGAAATTTCCCACTCGCAAATAGAGGAAGCCTCAACCGTCAGAAAGCCGTGGGGGACGGGAGAAAAATCTCGTAACTCTTACACGAGAGGAGGGAGCGCTAATTCGAGCAGGTGAAATTTACCACTCACAAATAGCGGAAGCCTCAACCGTCAGAAAGCCGTGAGGGGAGGAAGAAAAATCCCGTAACTCCTGCATAAGAGGAGGGGCGCTAATTCGAGTAGGGGAAATTTCCCACTCGCAAATAGCGGAAGCCTCAACTGTCAGAAAGCCGTGGGGGATGGAAGAAAAATCCCGTAAGCTTCTGCACGAGAAGAGGGCGCTAATTCGAGCAGGGGAAATTTTCCACTAGCAAATAGCGGAAGCCTCAACCGTTAGAGAGCCAGAGGGAGAAAGAGAGAGAAGGTGCAAATTTTTTAAAGGCCTAGGAGACCTATTTATAGGTTTTTGAGAAAGAAGGGAGAAGTTATTACTATTTTCGGAATACCCTATTTTTCTAAATTTTTTCCACATTTTTAGGGATTTTTTTGGAATTTTTGGACCCAAAAATAGCAAAAACGGCTATTTTCGTGTTTGTGGGGCCCACTTAGGTCGGCGGCAGCGAACCGCCACCCAAAACACACGATGATCCGCAAAAATTTCACTCGGATCACGGTGGCCAGCCTCAGGATCGCGCGAGAAACACGCACGACTGTCCGCTAGCAGCAGCCGCGGCATCCGCCCGTGGCAAGCCCAGGCGCGGGCACGGCATCCGCCCGCGGCAAGCTCAGGCACGGGCGGGGCATCACGCATGGGCGAGGGCGCAACCCTGGCGCGGGCGCGCGTTTCGGTCGCAGCGCGCGGTTCCGCTCCGCCGGCGGCGGCGGCGGCCGGCCGGTATGGTCGGTTTGGCTGCCCGGTCTGTTTCGAGCCCGAATTTCGTCCCGAAACATTCAAATTTGACATTTTTGGGGTCCTTGGGACCGTTTTTCGATATCCCGGACTCAATTTCGGCACTTCGAAGCCGTTCGGGGCTCCTACACACAAAATCAATCCTGAGTCACTCGGAAAAAATTCCCTAAAATTTGTGACGCATATTTTCGGACTCCTGAAGCTTCGATGTCCGAAAATAGGGGGGCAACTGATACGGCATCACAAAATTAGTTTGATCGGGCACGAATCTCAAGGCAAAAGCTCGTTGGAAACTTCAAAAATTAATTCTGAGAGCACCCAAACTCCGATTTCAGCAAAGCTTATAGTCAAACTGAGCGTCTCAGAAATACAAACCCAACGACACCAAGATCAACCCAATCCGAGCCCAAATGAGTCCAAATCAAGGATCTGAAGCGATGTTGGAAGGTTCAAACCACAATTTGAGTTACCAAACGATCTCCGATTTTGACGAGCTTATACTCGAATCGAACGGCTCGACGAGATGAATCCAACGAGCCCAAGATCACTGAAATCCAACATCATTAAGGCCTTCAAATGCCCAACGAACGGTGCATGATCAAAGGATTCGATATCGGCCATCCATTCAAAATACTCCCAATTCACCCCTGATCTCACGCCTATTTACGGGCTATGCCACTCCAAAAAAACTATAAATAGGGCCCTCATTCTACACCAAAGGGGATGAAGGGAAGAGAGAGAATAAGAAGAGAAGAAGGAAGAGAATGAAGAAGCTCCTCCTCGACCACCGCCGGAGCTCTTCCTGCCGCCTGAAGACGCTTGAACTCTGCCGGATTTTCGGGAAACGCCGGGAATTTGCAGAACTTCGTAAACTTGTGGAAGAAACAAATTGTAACCTGATTGTCCCGACTTGTGGGACGAATCAGCCATTTGTAACTTGCAAAAACATTAGTAGAACTTTACAACTGGGCGAGGCCCCGTGTTTTTTCCCTTTTTGGGTTTTCCACGTAAAAACCCTGGTGTTCATTCTCTTTTCTGTTTGTGTGCTGAATTTCCGTACAATGCTCGGACGCGAATTTACAAACTCTACCGCCGCGTATTTTCTAGCACGCAACAACTATGTATTCAGTTTTAGATGTATTAAGAGTAAATAACTCTATAAGGTAATAGTAACATGTAGGTATTTGAATTCAGTCTTGAAGAATACCAGTATACTAGAAATTTTTTTCTTTTGACACTTTGAAAGCTTTTCCAAAGAGTTTTACATTGATTAACCAGAAATATCAGAAGATAAGAAAGCACTACTTTCAGCACTACAAGTAATCATAATTCAGTATTATGCAACTACTACTTTTTTATTTAGCTTTGTTGCAGCATCTATTCAGTGGATTTTCTAGCAACATTGATAAAAATATGTTGATAAAACCTAAATGTTCATGGGAGCTTCTACAAAATATTAATTCATTTTGATAAGCATATAAGCCGCAACAAATTGTAAAATAATAAACCTGTTTATGAAATTTCTACCCCATCAAATGAAAATATTTTGACATGGAAATAATATTTGAAGGTAGAAAAGATATTATTTATATCCATAGAAAATTTTAAGAATTTTTTGAAGGCTCGCAAGATTGCAAATATTTTTGGAGAATAGATACATCCCAATTCTAGCTTATGATCATTACAACAACAACAACATCACAAGCCTTTATCTTACTATGTGGGGTTAGCTACATAAATATTTTTTCTTCGTTATATTTTATTAGCTTCTTTTAAAATTTTCCCTTTTTTATTTTCTAAATAAAAAATTTGTTTTTTATTAGTTTCTTTTATTTGTGAGTGTGTGAGATATTTATACAAAGTTAAGATAACAAGTTCTTATTTATGTACAAAATAAGCTTAAAATTTTAATTTTAATTTTAAATCATCTCCACCTTTTATTAAAATGATGATTTTTTAAAAAGATTACTGAGAAAAATCTCATTTTTATATTGAACTATTTGCATCTTAAGTTGCATTAATGGCACTAATGCAAGAATGCAAATGCAGGATGTTAAACTCTCCTGATCGATGAAGAACAAGTCCTTTCAGCTTCTAAATGTACAGCCTAAATAAATCTAAAAAATATATATAAAGCGCTGGAAGGCATGATGCTACCATGCATTGATATATATAGATAGATATAAATTAATGAAGCAGGAGGGCCCGTTGCTAGCTACCATGCAATGATATATAAAAGAGCCTGGAGGGCTGGATACCACCATACATTCAAATAAAAACAAGATATTAGAACAGTGAAATATATTAGTATCAAATCAGAGTAAATAACTCTATACGGCAATAGAAACATATTGGTATCTGAATTCAATATTCTTGAAGAAAACCAAGTATGCTGGACAATTTTTTCTTTTGACACTTACTTTGTAAGCTTTTCTAAAGAGTTTTACATTGATTAACTAGAAATAGCAGAAGATAAGAAAGCATTACTTCTTTCAGCAGTTCCAGTAATCACAATTCAGTATTATGCAACTACTTCTTTTTGACTTAGCTTCGTTGAAACATCTATTCAGTGGATTTTCTTACAGTATTGATAAAAATATGTTGATAAAACCTTCATGTTCATGGGGAGCTTCTTTAAAATATTAATTCATTTTGATAAGCATATATTGATGTTAGGAGATAATCGTTGGATCGCTGGAAGAAGAGAATGCTTGAAGGAATTCCAAGAAAAAGAGAACAAACTAAGCTCAAAGGCTTAAAATCATATCATATTAATCAATCAATACATTTCCTACTACAATACTTTCATATTTAAAGGCTAATAAGAACATCTAGAAGCTAGTGGTAACAAACTTGTAACAAGCTATGATAAACTAGTCCTAAGGAAAACTATTAGCTAGGATGTTCGACATCATACTCCCCTAACGTCAAAAGGGCTCGACTCCGTCGAGGTGCTTTATCGGAAGGGAGGTATGTGTAGAAAACGGATTCCTGGATCAAAAATTTTGCCTCTTTTATACCTATCTGTAAGCTTGTTCATCAGTCGATTGAGTTCCTTTGGATTTCCACAAATTTGCAAGCCTCCGTCGATAGAAATGACAACATAATTGGCCCTTGGAATGAATTCTTTATCCCAACGAAAATAGTATAGTAAGCTCCTGATTTCAACAAACAATTTGTTCCAACTCACAATATCCCTATTATGCATTTTATCGAACACTTTCTGTGCATTGAATCTCCCTTGTTCTTAGCAATGGCCCAACAAATGAGTTCCACAAAATCACATCCTTCTTAGAGTCCAGTTTCCCCTTTGCTAAGAAGGTTTCTTCGGCTTCCTTCCAAAAGCCATAATTGCGCATTTCCCACATATTTAGATTTAACAACAACATACCACCATATCTGAAGGTCTGGTCCATTCTTGAACCATGGAGTAACCAGTAGAAGCAAGGTTCATTCCTTGTGCCAGCTCTTCAACAGTGATGACCATGTTACCTTCCTGCTCAAAATATTCAAATGCTTTCATTGACATTTTTTCTCATTCTTCCAAGGCTTCAGGATGCTATGGACTGATGGCGGTAGCACAAAACTCTTCAAAGTTCATCCTTCGGCTAGAAATAGGTTCCAATATGTTTAAAATATTAGGAATCTTTGACTTGATCTTTGTGAAAAGAAATATTGCAGCATCCATGGTGTCCTCAGCATATATTGAGTGACCATAAACATTGTGCTGGAACTCAAAAGAAACGATCTCGTTGGGTGAAGTGAGATGGAACATATGAGATGCGTGGTCCTCTGATTCTTAAGGTCTCTGATCATTTTTATCTTATTCATGTCAAATGAGACACCCAGCTTCTGAAAGAAAGAAATAACAGCTTTAGCTGTACCAGATTTATCCCGCTTGCCTTCTTGATGAGATTCCATCACCTGTAATGAATAGTCTGAAAATGCTCCCAGAAACTGCTCAGCCATTAATTCTATAGCTTCAAGAAATTCAACAACTTGTTTCTCCATCTATGGAGAGATTACTGCATAAACATTGGCATCTCTTATTGTCTTATGCAATAATTCTCTGTCTGCTCCTGTAGTGGCCATGATAAATGGTACACCTAATTTACAATAAAGTCCATCATTTCCATTCATTGCATCGGAAATTGTATAGTCAACCACAATAACATTGGGATATTTATTATAGATGAAAGAAAGGACATTCTCTCTTTCAAATCGACCATGGATCATAATATCTACAATGCCAACTTTTAAAGTTCTATTTGGTTTCTCCGAATTGCTGAATGTTACAAGAACTAATTGGAGGCCCGCACAAACTGCTGCATCAGAACTGTCCTACCCCTTCTTCCACCTAATAGCTTATCCATCTCCACAACAACAACAACAACATCAAGCCTTTATCCCACTACGTGGGGTCGGCTACATGAATCATTTTTCTCCATTGTGTCCTATTAAAAATCAAATTCTCATTTAAGTCTAATAAAGAAAGGTCATTCCTAATATTTTCTAACCAAGTCTTTTTAGGTCTACCCCTACCTTTCTTAACATAAGTCAAATCTAATACCTCTACTCTCCTAACCGGGTCATCGGAAGGCCGCCGTTTTATGTGACCAAACCATCTAAGGCGACTCTCTCTAATCTTATCTTCTACTGGAGCTACTCCAACCTTTTCACGTATATGCTCATTTCGTATCCTATCTCTAAGGGTAAAGCCACTCATCCACCTGAGCATCCTCATCTCTGCCACACTTAACTTAGTATTATGCTTCTCTTTTAGTGGCCAATATTCGGCACCATAAAGCATTGCAGGCCTCACTACCATCTTATAGAATTTTCTCTTAAATTTGAGGGGTACATTTCTATCACATAACAAGCCCGATGCATTCCTCCACTTCAACCATCCAACTTGAATTCTGCTGATAATATCCCCATCTATTTCACCATCACTCTGAACAATAGATCCAAGATATCTAAAACGTGAACTCTTATTAATGGCTTGATCGCCCAAAGTCACAATCCCCTCACTAGGTCTATTAATACTAAAATTACACTCCATATATTCCGTTTTAGATCTACTCAAGCGAAAACCTTTAGACTCTAAGGTTGACCTCCATAATTCAAGTTTACCTTCAACTCCCTCACTAGTCTTATCAACAAGAAGAATATCATCAGCAAAAAGCATACACCAAGGTACATCCTCTTGCAAATGTCTAGTGAGAACATCCATGACTAAAGCAAAAATATATGGGCTTAAGGCTGATTCTTGATGTAATCCAATCGAAATAGGGAAATACTTGGTCAATCCACCTTGTGTTTGAACACAAGTAATAGCTCCTGCATACCTATCTTTAATGATTTGAATATAAGCATTATTGACTCCTTTCTTTTCAAGAACTCTCCTTATCCATCTCCGATTTATCAAAAATTGATATAGTTTTTAGCACTGGATATAGGTCGCGTACTGAACAAGGTCGACGGGCTTGAGTGGAGTGCAACAGTGGAAACGAAACTGAGCGGGCAATGATCAGTGCAGGGACTACATGCAGACAGATCTGACCAAAGGTGGATTTGGTGCCGACAGAGTCAGAACAGGTGGGGACACTAGACTTTTGGCGCGTGAAATTGGTCGGGCTTGATTTAGGCGGAGTCGCGATCATCTATGACAAAATATGAGCTCAATTTGATGGGCGATGTCGCCGGAAGTAACACATGAAGGCAAATGCGGGAGCGGCAAGTCATGCGGGAGTGGAGGAGGTTGCGCAAGTGCAGAATCATGTTTTGATGTAAGACCAGGAGAAGAGAGTGAGTGTGAGTAGATGTCCGATGATAGATTGATTGTTGATGTGCATATTCGTTCTATAGAATGACTGAAATTAGCAAATAAAGTATCCATTCAGTCAAGTGATGCATTCACTTGAGCTGTCCGAAGGGCTTTGCGATGTCGATCATTGTCGACTGCTCTTCTTCTTTGGCAACGATCTTCGTGAAGATAGTTGGGTGGCGGATCTTGTCATTAGAGTGGAAGTTGGAGCGGAGGATAGTCGTCTTCTTCGTTATCAATCGTCCATCTTCTTTGGCGTTGATTGTCGTTGACCGCCCATCTCCTTATGCGTCAATCTTTGTTATCCGACCATCTTATTCGGGGTAGATCTTCATCAACTGCCCATTTTCTTCAGCTTTGATCGTCGTCGACAGTCTACTTTCTTCTTGAATCCATCGTTCTTCACAAGTTTTAGGCTTTGATAACAACTGATGTGGGGAGATAATCATTGGATCGTTGGAAGAAGAAGATGCTTGAAGGAATTCCAAGAACAATAGAACAAATCAAGCTCAAAGGCTTAAAATCATATCATGTCCATTAACCAATACCTTTCCTACTACAATACTTGCATATTTAAAGGCTAATAAGAACATCTACAAGCTAGTAGTAACAAACTGGTAACAAACTATGAAAAGCTAGTTCTAAGAAAAACTATTAGCTAGGATGTTTCACATCACAATTTTTTTTTACTAAGCATTGGCATATTGCTTATGTTTCACATCACATATAAGCCACAACAAAATCTAAAATAATAAACTTGTTTATGTAATTTCTACCCCATCAAATGAAAATTTTTTGACATGAAAGGAATTTTTGAAGGTAGAAAATATGTTTTTTATATCCATAGAATATTTTAAGAATTTTTTGAAGGCTTGCATGATTGTAAAATTTTTTGGAGAATAGATACATCATAATTCTAGCATAAGATCATTACAACAACAACATCACAAGCCTTTATCCTACTACTTGGTGTTACCTACATAAATATTTTTTCTTCATTATATTCTATTAAGAATCAAATTCCCATTTAAATTTAATAAACAAATTTCATTTTTAATACTTTCTAACAAAATCTTTTTGTTCTAGAACTATTAAAATATTACCTGAAAAATTTATAAATATATCTTCCTTTCTCATATGAGAGGGACCTAAGATTGGTGAGTGATTAGAGAACTTAAAAAATCCAAAGCTCTAACTAACAAGTGATGTCAACAATAACTATCATCAAATGCTATCAGTCAACTACCATTATCCCACGACAATCTTAAGGCTGTCATCGCCCACCTACCCATTGTAGTTTAATTGTCATCATTAAATTGTTGCTGATTAAATGTTATTACCCCTACCATTATCACTTGATATTAGTCAACGACATTATTATCTACTAAATGTCTTTCATCTTGGTCATTGTCATTGTTGACCTGTTTTTTTTTCCACAGATTAGGTCAGAGAATTGACCTGGTCAAATTTGACCAGGCAAGACCCCAGGACTCATCCCAATGGATTCAGGGAGTCAAGCCAAGTCTGCTGAGCTCAAACACAGGTCCTGGGTCAACTTGGTTGACCAGGTTAACCTGGGTTGACCCAAATTGACTGAAATCCTGCGTACTTGATTTCAAACCCAATTTAAATCTTCATGGTTCAATTTCTCCCCTCCACTAGACTCAGTGGGTTTGACCCATACCATTGGGCCCAGACCCATGCCCTGGGTTAACCTGGTTGACCAGGTCAACCCAGGTTGACCAGGTCAACCCAGGTTGACCCATTAAACCATATAGAGTCCAAATCAATTTCAAATCCATTTAGGCCCATCCAGGACCTAATCCACCCATCTTTTGGGTCTATTTGACTTGGTTGACCAAGTCAATCATTGACTTGGTCAACCCAAGTCTTATTGGGTCAATTTTGACCCATTAAAGCCCAAATTAATTTCTTTTAATGGGTTTAATTACTTCCTAATGATTCTAATTTCAAACTACGGCCAAATCTATTGGATTTACCTCCTAATTCAATGGAGATTCAATCCTAGTCGTCTCTCCCTTCATTAGGGGTTTAAATAGTGAAAATTATGTCTTATGGAAGACCTTTTTGGTTGCTTTTTCCTTTTGCTCTCTCGCCAGACCTCCTCAAGCCTTGAGATTTGGAGTGAGAGCTCCCAAGACCTTCTCCTACCTTTTCCAACCCAAACCCAACCACCCCAAGCCGGCGGCGGCGAGTTCTCCGGCTACCCGAGGGCATGCACCTTCCAAGATGTTTTGCGATCGATCCAATGCATTTCAAAGTGTGATTTCTTCTACAACTAGGAGCGTGGACAGTCTACAAGTGTAACACTCCAAAGATCTCGCAGTCGTTTCAATTTCACGTGAGATCGGGCAGACACCAGGCGATGCTGACGTGGATTAGAGGGAAACAGCGTGGGTCTCGCCGTCGCCGCATTCATAGAGCAATGATTGGTGGCGGCGCCAATCATTACCCATGATTAGGAGCCGCCACCGCGGTCTGCAGAGCCTATCCCTAGCCGCCACGTGGCCAAATCGAGAATTTTGTTTTAATTTGTTGTTTTAAATTAATTTTAATTGCTTTTTTTTATTATTGTTATTTCTTTAAATAGCTATTTTAAAATTATTTAATATATATACATAGATATTTAATAATTTAATAATTATTTTATATATAATAAATTCAGATTGTATCTTATTATTATCATTACTATTATTATATTTATTATTATTATTATTATTATTATTATTATTATATTTACTATTATTATTATTATTATTATATCTATTATTATTATTATTATTATTATTATATTTATTATTATCATTATTATTACTATTATTATTATTATTATGTTTATTATTATTATTATTATTATTTTAAATCATTTTAAATTATTATTATTATTATCATTATTATTATTATTTTAATTCAAAATTTATTATTATTTTAATTTAAAAGTTATTTTCATTTATTATTATTATTATTATTATTTTAAAGTTAAAAGTATTTTAAATATTTATTATTATTATTATTTTTATTATTATTATAATTATTATATTGTATTTATAATAATAATAATAATTATTTATTTATTTATTATCATTATTATTATTATTATTATTATTATTATTAGGATTAGTTTTATTTTAAAACTAGTATTATTATTATTATTATTATTTTATTAAGTAAATATCAAATTTTAGAAATTTTAAACTTTTATTTAAATTTATTTTGATAATTATTTTTAAATATTAATTACTTTAAAATTATTTTAAAATAACCTTTAAGCATTTCAAACTCTATAAATTCATAACTAATTTGTTTTAAATCCATTTTTGACGCATAATATCTTGAATTTTTAGAAAAATATACATTTTATTTCAAAATTATTTTCAGTGATTAAATCTTATTTTTCTATTGTATTGCTATACTATTTCATTATTTGACTATTTTACTATTATTTATCTAATTATTATAATAATTTTTTTAAATTATAAATTATTTTCAAACCCTTTTAAAACCTCATTAGGGGTGGTTAGTGGATCTCCCCTATATTTGTTTATTATGAATTAATTTATTTTTAATTTCATTAATTTTCAAAATTTATATATTTATAGATATTTAAAAACTATTTTTAAACTACTTATAATTAAATCCTAATTTTGGGAGATCCACTATTTATGAAATTTTAAACATGAATTATACATGTGAAGAACAATCATGGAGAGATAGATTAGTGGGTGATTGAGTTCCAATCATTCACTAATCACTTTGTTAAGTGCATTTACATTTCTTGTATTGTAATTTATATTTGTAGGATGCACGAGCACTTAGTTTAGGCTCTCCTAGATCTAAGGATATTACATGTTTACTATTTTTGTGTACTCATTACATTGTTACCTTGAGGGTTAGTCTAAAACTCAAATTTAAACCTATCCAACGTAGCGACACCCTAAATACAATAATTAAGGACACGTCTAGCAAACTTAGAAAAATTCTAAGTGCTAGAATAGATAATTAATTGACATGAAAACTTTAATATTTAAACCTAGTAACATCTTAAAAATCTCAAAATTTTTTAGGAATTTTTAGGGCTCTTTAGACCCCTCAATTAACCAACCCTAATTTACCCGATAAATATGGCCCGATAACTTCTAAAAATTCTAATTAATCCATTTTAACTCAAACAATTACCATAATATTTTGAAATGTTTAGAATTTATCCCTTAACTATAGATAATTAGGGCTTCTTAGTTTGACCTTAACCTGACTCTTAATTTAACCTTAATTAAAAATTTTTATTTTGCCCATATTAGATAATTAAAAATTTTTAAATATTCCAAATTTTCCTCAAACACTTGAAAACACTTTCTTAGGCCATTTCTGACATTTGGGGGTGATTTCAATCAATTTGAAGCTGATTTGAATCAAAACCAAAAAATCACCCTTAATTAGACAATTTTAATAATTCACTTAATTGCCCAAAACTTTGAAAATTCATATATTTACATAGGAAACTCCAAATCTAGCAAACTCAAAGCCTAATTACTCATCTTATGGTCTAGTATTTACCTAAAATGTTAAAAACCCCAATCTTAGCCTATTTTCTATAGTGACCTTTTGGACCCCCCTCAACCTGGCACCATGGAGGACTCGGGACTTTTTAAAATTGGCTAATGCAATTTGAACTTCAAATAACACTACCCTAAGCATTAAAATAAATCAAAAAACTAAATTAACTAAAATGGACCCTAATTCATTAATATTTAAATTTTAAATAAAATTTCATTTTTGGGCCTTCAACAAACTATAACATTAGATAATTTGAACTAATCATCCTACATAGGATCTATCCAAGACCACACAAGCCTTATACATACATAGAATTGTTTGCTAGAGTACTAATTCTAGACTTAGGCTAGGCCGGTGTTTTCTTTTATGCTGTGTGCCGGGCTTTTCTGATGATTTCATTGCATGTTGTGAAAATTTGCTGCTGTGTTTGCTTACTTTTACTGCACTATGTGGAATTGATGTGATTATATGTTAGATCTTAGGGATGATATATATTACTTTTCTTACAGGTGGCTATGATCATGTAGAGCTAAATAAAGGGGGGGGGGGGCAAAATGTTATGATTTCTAATAATGTTTTGTGGAGGTACTCCAAAATATGCTTAGCCCCCCTAAATAAATGAGTACTAAAATCATAATTATAACTGTTACAGGTGGACTGCTTAGCCCTCATAATTAAGAGCATGGCCAAGCATGTGGTTGTGATGAGTATTTTTTTTGTTTATATATAAACTGTTTAGGATGATTATATCTACTTGTGATTTCTATTAGGATAACCTTGCATAAGAGTCTATATTTTATTAGTTTCCATTAATATAATTATTTTAAATATTAGTGAGAGTTGTGAAAATGATATTTGAGTTGAGATATTCTTATCCAACTCGAATTCCAAAAGAAGAAGGCATCCTCAAAGGGGAGAGTCTTCTTCTATTTGGAAGATCGAGTTTTGATGGCTTTTAGATATTCAAAGAGAAAAGGAAATACCCCTATACAGGAGGGAATTGTCTATTCGTTTGGATATTCAAGCCATGACGAATCCAAGGAGTCCAACGAGAAGAGATCAAAGGAGTTCAAGGACAAGAGACCCAAAGAGTCCAACGAGGAGAGATCCAAGGAGTCCACGGAGAAGAAGTTCAAGAAGGCTGAATACCTAAAGACTTAATATCCCACTCAAAAATCATTTACGTTAGTCATATACTTAGAAATCTAAGTTGTTGGTAGTGGTGCCCGAACACTTTATTTTTTGCAGACCCTGGGTTATAATTAAGGGTAGTTGGCCTATGGACATTTACTAAATTAGTTTGATTAATTCTGATTTATTTTATTTATGATGTGTGCTTCTAGGGTTACCTATTTTTTCTAGTTTATTGGTGATTTACATGCCACTTTTGTTTTAGCCTGCATTTCGTTAGTC
Organism: Dendrobium nobile; assembly: GCA_022539455.1. NCBI lineage: Eukaryota > Viridiplantae > Streptophyta > Magnoliopsida > Asparagales > Orchidaceae > Dendrobium > Dendrobium nobile. The sequence continues at coordinate 29,055,195 of CM039731.1, forward strand.
TCTCTAAGGACTAAAAAAAACTTTTCTAATCGCAATTAATATTTAAAATTTTAAGATTTAAATAACATAGAAACTTAACGATCTAGGGAACTGTTGGAATTGTTCGGGGTCGCATACATAATGTTGTATTATTCTTTCTCCTTCCTAATAAGACACCTCCCCGCCTACGAGTAGAGTCCGGATAATCTGACATATGAGAATGAAGTGTCACACCTAGGGAGGCTCAATTTTTTCTAAAAATTATTTTCTATAAGCCTAATGTTAAAATCTCAAGCATATTTGATTTAGACCTTTCAACTAGCATGTATTGTATTAGAAATCAATTAAATTAAAATTTTAATTCCATTAGCTAGGAGCATTTACCCAACATAAGTACAAGGCCAATTAGAAAACTCTCTAGATGTCAGCCTTAACTTCCAAAAATTAAACCAATCACCCATCTTTTATAAATGACCTGATATCATGGTTTTAAATTGATTAGGTGGTTAGCTGGCTCCCCAATCCAGGCTGGGGTAAGTCTAGGTTTTACACTGTATTAGTTAGGATATAGGTGTTAGTATTGTTTATAGAATACTAAACCCAACTTAAATTTAGGATTCAAGGCTACTATATTCGATCTAGTAGTATGCCTAAATAGTGGGTAGGTCCCTTTCTTTCAGGGATTATAAATCCTACTTATCTATGTCACAGGATGATGCCACCTCCATCTTTTCTCTCACACATGTGTTGAATGCTTGATCTTCTTTTCTCCAGTTTCTTCTCACTACCTTAGTCCCTCCGAATGCTAGTGTGAACCATGTATGTTGATTGAGCCACTTGAGCCATTCCTTTCTCTTTGAGTAGGACTTCTTAGTATCTACCCTTGTGGCAATACCACTTTGGAATGAATAATGTATGATATTTAATCGAGAGTTTTCTCAAGCTCTGACTTGAGATGTTATTAACCATAGGGACTTGCGCCCGTGGGAAACTGAATTGCACATCTACTAAACCTCATCTGAGCTGATGCATTGGGTGGAGGAAACCTATTATTTTAATTAGGTCGTGTATATTACTACTCATCGAGGTGCGCTGGTGAGAGCCTCTATCCTCAATGACTAGTCATATACATGATCTAATCTGCCCTTCCATTTGTCACGACCCGACCCGACGGAGACGGATCCCGCCCGAGACGGATCGCGACCAGTCAAACAGACTAACCAGGATCTGGCTTTGGAATTGGTTTCGGAACTGAATCTTCTAAATTATTTAACTCAACAGACACACAAACACAGAGCTACTATTAATCATCAAACACAGCGGAACAAAACATCTATCTTTTCTTTTCCTCAAAACAATCATCTACAGATACAGTACATGGCTTTTGAACAGAAAGAAAGACAGAACAGAAAAGCCATAACTGTACAAAAATCAAAAGGTACAAACAATACCTACAGATCAGAACTCAGAAATCTACTCCTGGACTTCCTTCCCTTTCCCAGAACCTGAAAACCACCAGAAAACAAGAGTGAGCTCAACAGCTCAGCAAAGCAACAAACCTCCCATCAAAACTCTCAGAATCCAAAACCAAACTCATCAGACAGAAATCCGTACAGAATTCAGAACAGAATCGGACAGATATCAGAATGAAACAGAACGAATCAGAACAGAATCAAATCAAAACTTATACGGATATATATCACATCAGAATCATAATCGTACATATCAGATCACATCAGAGTACAAATCAGAACGGATTAAATCAACTGAGTCAGAATCGTACAGGAATAAGAAATGCAAATCACATCATCTCAGAATCATAATTGCTTACAGAACAGATACTGAATTCAAAATCATATCAAATCAGATATCAGACAGATCAGATCAAATCATATCGTATGGAAATCAGAAATATTAATTTAGCACATAACAGAACAAATTCCCTGACACTGACAGAATCGCTACGGATTCTGGCCCCTTATGCCTCCCTTCCCAGACACTGACAGAATCTCTCGGATTCTGGCCCCTTATGCCTCCCTTTGTGCTCACGGCACCAGAACAGATGTGCTTATAACACCAGAACAGAATTCATCGGATCCGGAATAAAACAGATATCAAATTTTCAGATTTGAGCTCATTTCAGATTTCCCAGACACTGACTGAATCACTTAGGATCCAGGCCCATTATAACTCCCTTTTTATAGCACATACAGATATCATATCAATTCAAAAGAAATCCGGGCGAATCAGAAATCAGACAAACATCGGGCAGCACAACGGCAGTATACAGAATTTACACAATTTTTCCTGAAAATCAAAATTTACCAAATTCGCACAGAATGTAGATAATCACATTTCAGAACATTTATTCTACTGCACAGATAATTTTCAATTTCACAGAAAAATGCAGTCGACTAAAAATACCGCCGAATCAAAAATACCCGGACAAAAATCTTCAGAAAATAACCAAAATGTGCACACTCGGCACGTCAACCATATACAGAAAGTTACGCGGTAAAAACTGAACCAATCAAAAGATACGGACGAAAATCATTAACGGAAACGAAATCCGGACAGAAAATACCGTCAACAGCGACGGTTCTGAAAATTGAGAAAGTCGGATTGTGCCTTACCTTGCGTACAGCAATATCTTCAACAGTCTCGACGAACGAAAACGGACTCGCGGCTTCCCGAAATCAACTTTTCCTTTTTCTCTTTTTCTTCCTCTCTCCTCGGATCAAAATATGATATTTTATAAAATTTTCTCTCTCCTCAAAATGACTTATTTCCCCTTTAAAATACTCTGATCGTCCTGGACGATCGCACTTCGTCTCGGTACGATCTGGGCTCTGGAAAATTCTCGTCCAAACGAAATCAATTATCGTCTCAGGACGACTTGGGCTCTGGAAAATTTTCGTCCAGACGATCCAACATTTCGTCCAGGACGAACTGCTTAATTTCACAATTCTGAACAAACCTGTACCGATCGTCCCGGACGATCCAACTTCGTCCCGGACGAACCTGGAGCAGAACTGATATTACACCATTAGTCTGCTTATGTCGAGTATAAAGGCCTACGATCATCCTATCCTACGGGATAGTGCGGTCGTACCCTTTGCATTTGAACCCCATAAGTGGTGTTCTTTCAGAAGTCCACAGATTTCTGGCGACCACGGTGGGACTAGTTTCTCTCTCCATCTTTAGATCATATATTATACTTTCTTATGTGTACTCCAGGATTGGTACTTCTTAGATTAGGTCCGTTCTACTCTTAGTTAGGGTCTTTCCTTAGTTAGGGTTTCTCCCTACTTTATTTCTTTCCAGTCTTACAGGCTATTCCATCACTTATCCATATTCATTCCTTCTTTCATAATTTCAATTCTAACTAATCCTTCAAATTTTTTTTCTTAGCAGTAGTGTCATGGCTTCGTTCATTCCCTCCATTACTTTTAGCTTCAGCTCGAATGCACGGGTGACTCTTCCTGAGTCCCTACTTGCTAGTCCCCTAGATGGAATAATCACTTTTGGTTCCTTCACTGACTCGGCGTTCATCACCCTTGGCCGAACCACCCTTGTTGAGGCTGCTGCATTCTCTCATCCCAGAGGAGAGGACGTGCAGCCATGCGTCCCTTCAGATGTCTAGTTGCTCGGCGGATACCCCGGGCACCCGCTCATCCCATTCATGTTCCTGCGCAGCTAGTGCGCCCCGTGGTTAGACGGCCAGTACCTAGACCACTCCTTGTTCTACCCGTTCATCCTGCGATTAGGCGGCCAATGCCTACCGCACCTGTTGCACAGGTTGCTCTGGCCCCTTAGCGCCGACAGCCTACTGTTGTTACCTCTGTTGTTCTAGTAGAGGTATCTCGAGTTCGGGTTCCCCCTTCCACTTCTACTAGGAAGAGGGGTGCCCAGATCAAAGTTCATTCTCCCTCTTCTCATCAGGTTTCTATTTTTGCTTGGCTCTCTCACCTTGAGACTGCTGGGCAGACCCCGGCCCTTCCAGTTATTCCTGTTCCTTCTATCACCTAGGAAGTGGGTTTAGATGTTACGTCCTCCTCCGTTTGGCTGCATCTGAGGCAGATACGCAGCAGATGGCAGAGGCAGTAGCTCATTAGGAGCTCATTCAAAGGAGAATGGCTCCCATGTAGTAGAAACCACGACCAGCTGTAGTCCCACCTACTTTTAAGATAGTAGTTGCACCTAAGATAGAGGTGATCCAGGGAAAATTCTTCTCTCCACTGACACATAGTGGGGATGAGGAGGACGTTGCCAGCATTGCGGCTGCCCCTCCTGTTACCACTACTCTACCCCGGGCTAGGGTCCTTAGGGACGCTAGTGTTCGAGCCCTCTCTCAGAGGATTTGGAGCATCGTCTGCTTAGCACGTGGTATAAGGACTGTCAGTCAAGAGAGGTTACTTCGATAGATTTATCATGCTAGTTTTTAGTTACAGATGCAGACTACGAAATAGAGGTATAGGTGGCAGAGAGGACATTCACCTCAATAGTTAATTGATATTGCTCCAGTTGTTAGACCGCTGGTAGTTACTCCTGCTGTTGGATGACGCCCATGTCTCTATGGACAAAGACAACAGCGAGAGCCTGCTCAGCCCCATATCAGTTCAGTTATGGTAGCCCCTCAGTAGAAGGTTACCAATATGGAGCATCACCGTAATGGGTGGGTCTAGAGACGTCGATAGGTGGACACCCCTATCAGGATAGTACAGTCAGTGGATGTAGTATCACCAGTTGAGGTAGTACAGTTAGTTGAGGCAGTACGGTCAATAGAGAAAGTTCAACTAGTGGATACAGTAGATCAAATGGATATAGTAGTTCCTTTTGGGTCCAAGTTGGTCCCAATGGCTTATGATGTGGATACAATAACCCCTCTTGATGGATCACCAGACCGAGTTGAGACAACTTTAGCTCCCAGCTCTTACAGGATCACTTCCCCTATGAGTCCCTATATAGAGGCACTCTGTCATGCCTTCTCCGAGGAGGACACACTTAGAGATGAGTCAGATGAGGAAATACCAGTACATCGGGTCTGTGAGATTACACGTCGAGGTCACTCGGACTATCAGAGAGAGCCTGAGGACCAGGATGAGCAGAAAGATCCCAAGGTAGGAGGATCTCCGAGATCAGTAGCTACGGATGCCACAATCTTGCACTTACATACTCAGATGGCCGATATGGCCCAAGCCACGACAGCGACAACTGCCTCGTTGATAATTTTGGGGGTTACACCCTAGATGATGGGAGCAGGTACCCCTACCACTTCCTAAGATGAGCCAGTGTACCGCCAGTAGCACTAGACCTTGTAAGAGTGGATAGAGTCTAAAGGGCAGTTCCTACAGCACTTACAACTGTCTAGAGTCAGCAAGCACAGTTATCAGTCGGTCAGTATGATGATTGTAGTAGTTAGTAGAATATCCCTTAGTTCTGGGGGGAGTGGCCGTTTGCACTCTCTCGCAATACAAGGGGTATGATCAGATAGGCTGTACAGAGTTGAGAGGAGGCATCTCCAGGCCAAGTCTATAGTTGCCGCTCCAGTTTCTTTTCTAGCACTCGTTTCTTCTTTTACTTTTTCTATTATAGTGGCAGATGAGTACATTTCTTTTTTTTACTCTTACTTATTTTAGAAAAAAAATATATGAAAGAGAAAAGATGGATGTAACCTCAGAAGGGAAGATATGCCCCCTTCTAGCACTTACACTGAAGGATTTTGTTCTCCCTTATAATGATGATTAATCAATAAAAAAAGAGGATGATTTTGAGTCATTTTGGCTCTCTTGCTTCTTCTAGCTCTACTCTCTTTATAGTGATGATCCATGAAAGAGTATGACCTCTCTATCTTATGTCATGTATGGAGTAATTTCTTACTTTAAACTAAAATTTATTTCAAATTGAAATTATATTTAGAAGTGAAAATTTTCCTTATTATCTTATAATTCTTTATCTCATAGATAACTTTAGCATGCTGATGAATAAACTTCATAATTTTCTCAATTAATATATTCATTCTTATCATAGGATCAAATTTATTTTATAGATCATTCTTCTTTGCATGAGAGAGTGAGTTTTCTTCTCTTGTATTTAGAAGATGATCTTACAATTAAGAAAAGTTTTTTTTTTAAGGTTCGGAAAGGAAGCCAACTACAAAAGTTGAAAATATGTGCAAAAAGTGCTCCAAAGATAAAAGATGCACAAAGTGCATCAAATAATTAAAAATTGTGCAAAGCACACCAAAATTGAGAAAATGGCATAAATTGAGCCCAAAATTAATAAGTAAATGGCTTCTCTTTCTAGTAAATATCTAAATATCAAAAAATCAATGAATCCTTTTGATATTTTTGATACTTGAATTTGAAAGCTATGACTTTAAATTCATCATTATACAATGATACCCTATCAGATATGGAAATATATTTCATGCAAAAAATGTGAGAAAATTTAATTTCTTTTTTTAATTTAAATCTCTTTTTTAATTAGATTTTAATTCAAGAAAACAATATACTCATATAAAAGAGATAGCGTGATTTAACTAGTATAGAGCTCCAGTTGAGTTAGTAAATTTAAATTACTGCTCTTTTTGAGATTAGATGGAGTCAATATACTAAACTCCATTAGGGTATGTGACAATTTGTCACTTTTGATTGGGTTCATATAACCAAAATTTTCATTATAGGTTTTAGCACCTCTAGTTTCATTTGCAACTCCAAGTGTGGTCTGGGATATCAAAATCAATGATTCAAGTCTATGTTTGAGATGTGATACTAGGTCCATACCTACCTACATTAGTCAAGTGTGGTGAAGGCGATTCACTATTTTTATGTGAATTTCTTCTTCCTATCAGTTCTGCTCTGATAAGTTGTAGCCCCTAGTTTATTCATATGAGTTGAATGTGATCGGATATATTAAAGTTATTAGTTTAGACCCTTTTAGATGGGATACTAGGTCCATGCCCTCCTATGTTAGTCAGGAGTGCTAATGTTGATCTACTATCCGAACTTTGATTTTATTTGTACATCAAATTTTGCTGTGATTATGCTCTCTAGTTCATTCACATGAGTTAAATGTGATCTAGGTTATCAAAACCAATGGTTCACTTCTTTATAAGAGCATGTGTAGTCTCTCTCCCCAGTTTTATTCATGTGGCAAAATATGGTTGGGGATATCAAAACTATTTATAATTCCCTCTCTTTATATTCCAATAATTAGAGGATGTCCTCACACTAGCAGTAAGTCATGGATATGGTAAACGATCCCTCTACTATGTGTTGCCTTCGACATTATGTGATAGGCTAAGTCTATGATTGTGAACGCATAAAAGGAAAAAAAAAACATATGATAGAAAAAGAGAGAAACTCATAGTAGAGTAGAAAATTAGTTTCCCTTATCATATGAGGAACCCAGTTATACTCTCTAAGAGCATAAGTTTCCAAAAGTTTTTCTTTCCTCTCCTTCGAAGCACCTTGGTGTTTGCTCCAAGGATGATTGTATACTAATCTGATTATGATATTTTCACACTTTTAATTATCTTTGTTAGCGATGTGATACATCATGTCTTGGATGTCAGCATCACTGCCTTGGGGGCTTGGATTTTTTTGAGGAAAGATCAGTCCCATTCTGCCTTCTTTTGGCAACCTACTCTCCAATTCATACATTGCTCTTAGCTGTCAGAGTAGTTATATGAATGTGGTAGCGTTGATTTTACTCCTCATAGCGTTCGACTCAGTTAGGATAGGTGTTACCATTGTGACCTTTTGATGATCATTTATTTCACACATAATTACTATCCTCGGTAGTGAGTGTGTCCCCTTACTACTTAGAGTTATTTTCTTAGTTGTGATGTAGTACATCTTGTCTTAGATGTTAGCATCACATCTTTAGGAATTCTGATTTTCTAGCAGAAGGCTTGCTCCTTAGTTTCTCTACCGACCTGCTTCACTATTCATACCCTACTCTTAGCTGCTAGAGTAGTCCTATGAATGTGGTAGTGTTGATTTTGCTCCTCATAAGGTTCTACCTAGTTATGGTAAGTGTTGCCACTATGATCATCTGATATTTTATCAATCCTATTCATAATTACTATCCTCAGGTAGTGAGTAAATCCCCTTGCTACCTAGAGATATTTTTCTCGTTGTGATGTAATATATCTTGTCTTAGATGTTAACATCACTACTTTGAGAACTTTAATTTTCTAGCAGAAAATTAGTTCTCCTGCTCCTCTTCGTGACCTATCCCACCATTCATACACTAGGCTCAGTCTTCAGAGTAGTCTTATGAATGTGTTGATGTTACTTTCACTTCCACTAGGGTCCCACTAGTTTATATGGGTGTTACCACTAGGGGCTTCTTCCTATTAAGACTTATTATCCTTAGTGGCGAGCGTGTTCCCTTGCTACCTTGGTTCTTCTCCCCTCACTTGGTGATATAGGGCATCATGCCTTAGGTACCACCATCATCTTTCCTTGAGCTTTGATTTTTTAGCAGAAAGTCAGCTCTGCTTTTACTTCTACCACTTGCTTTTACCATTGAGACCCGACTCCTAGATGTCGGAGAGGTCATTTGGATGTGTTGATGTTGTTTCCACTTCTTACAAGATCCCCATCAATTAGTATGGGTTTATCACTGTAGCTTCCTTGATGACTATTTATACTAGGCTTAGTCCTATCTTTCGTAGCGGAGGTACTCCCTCGCTACTTCAATTCTTTTTACCCCCTTAGAATGAGACTACCCTTTGCACACTCTACTAAGAGTGTATCTCTTCCAGCTGTCTTGTGAGGCATCGTTCTAATATTTTTCCCTTTTTTGTAGGGTAAGGGTTCCCTAAGAGATCTTGATGACATTTGGATACTCAAGGCCACGACAATTTTATCCTCTACCATGTGGTTACCAAAATGTTAGCTTGGGATTCCTTAGATAACTCTACCCTCTGGAATTCTTTCACTTACGTTTTCTTTCTCCCTCACGTCCCTACACAGATCTATGTTAGGATGGTGTTGAATTGACTTTCACCTTCTATCTTGTTGTCCCGATACTAACATACAGGTAGTTGGTTTCACTTTACTTGATTGAGAGAGCCTAACAGAGCCCCTAGAAGGTATTCCTCACCACTCTTTTTCCTTCTGATTGTTCTGTTGTGATCAGTCAGGCATCAAAGCCTAACCCTTTACTTACTACTCCCGATAGGAGCAAGTAAGTATTGGGCCCTTCCTCATTTGTAAGGCCGAGTTGGTTGAGCAGATGTTGAAGCTTACCTGGTTGAGAGAGCCCGACAGAGTCCCTAGGAGGCATTCCTCATCACCTCTTTTAACCCTGGATGTTCTGTTAAAGACTAGGCAGACTTCCAATTTTGTAGTTTAGTTAGTTTTTGCTAAGGCCAGGTAGAAGTAGTGAGTCACCCCAATCCACTATTTTGAAAGGATCAGAAGGAGACGGGATCCTTTCCACCTTCTACCCCGCTGGCCTGTTACGGTCAGACTGGTAGTTTATTTTATTTACCCAGTTAAGAGAGCCTGACAGAGTCCCGGTGAGATATTCCTCACCACCCCTTTACTCTGGATGTCCTGTTAAAAACTAAGCATGCTTCCAATTTGGTGGCTAATTTACTTTTTGCTGAGGTTAGGCATAAATAATAAGTCACCCCAATCCACTATTTTGAAAAGATTAGGAGGAGATAGGATCCTTTCCACCTTCTACCCCGTTGGCCTGATACGGTCAGACTGGTAGTTGGTCTTACTTACCCGGTTGAGAGAGCCTGACAGAGTCCCTTGGAGGTATTCCTCACCACCCATTTACTCTGGATGTCATGTTAAAGACTATGCAGGCTTCCGCTTTCGTGACTTATTTACTTTTGCTGAGGTCAGGCAGAAGTATTGGGTCACCCAAATCTACTGTTTAGAAAGGATCAGGAGGAGATGAGATCCTTTTCACCTTCTATTTTTTCGTTTCGATATGGTCAGACAAATAGTTGGTTTTACTTACTTGGTTGAGAGAGCCCGAAAGAGTCCCTGGGAGGTATTCCTCTCCCCCTATTTACTCCAGATGTCCTACTAAAGACTATTCAGGCTTTCAATTTCATGACTTCTTTACTTTTGTTGAGGTCAGGCAGAAGTATCGGGTCACCCTAATCCACTGTCCCGAAAGGATCAGGAGGAGACGGGATCTTTTCACATTCTACATTGTTATTTCAATATGTTCAAGCAGGTAGTTGGTTTTACTTACCTAGTTGAGAGAGCCTGACAGAGCACATGGAAGGCATTCTTCACCACCCTTTACCCTGTGTGTCCTGCTATGATCAGGCAGGCATCATATTTCGTGACTCTTTTATTTACTGTTTTGATATGGTTAGGAAAATACTAAGTCACCCCAATCCACTGTTCTGAAAGAAACAAGAGGAGATGGGACCCCTTCACCTTCTATTCTACTGTTTCGATATGATCAGGTAGATAGTCGATTTGCTTATACTACCTTACTTTTGGTTCTCTCTTCGACTTTGCCCTTGTTGTAGGATATGGCCAGGAGAAGACCCCACTATTTGGTGACCCCTTATTTGTATACTGCTGCTCTTCGCTCTCTCTTAGGCTCTACTCTTGCTATAGGGTAAGGCCAGGAGAAGAGCTCCCTACTTTCTTCCACCTTTTAGTACCCTTTCACTTGTGCTCTTTACTTCACTCGCTTTGTCACATTCGATCAACGCCAACATGAGCCACTCCTGTTGTGGGTCCGTTTGTTGACCTATATTTTTTTTTCAATGATAAGGTTAAAGAATTGACCTGGTCAAATTTGACCAAGCTAGACCCCAGGACCCATCCCAATGGGTTTAGGGAGTCAAGCCATGTCTGCTGAGCCAAGACCCAGGTCTTGGGTCAACCTGGTTGACCAGGTCAATCTGGATTAACCTAAATTGACCCAAATCCTATCTACTTGATTTCAAACCCAATTTAAATCTTCATGGCTTAATTTCTCCCCTCCATTGGACTCAGTGGGTCTGACCCATCCCATTGGACCCAGACCCATGCCCTGGGTCAACCTAGTTGACCAGGTCAACCCAAGTTGATTCATTAAGCCATATAGAGTTCAAATCGATTTTAAATCCATTCAAGCCCATCTAGGACCCAATCCACCCATCTTTTGGGTCTATTTGACTAGGTTGACCAAGTCAACTATTGACTTGGTCAACCCAAGTCTTATTGGGTCAATTTTGACCTATTAAAGCCCAAATTAATTCCTTTAATGGGTTTAGCCTCCTAATGATTCTAATTTCAAACCACAACCAAATCTATTGGATTTCCCTCCTAATTTAATGGAGATCAATCCTAGCCATCCCTCCCTTGATTAGGGGTTTAAATAATGAAAATTAGGTCTCATGGAGGACCTTTTTGGTTACCTTTTCATTTTGCTCTCTCACCAGACCTCCTAAAGCCTTGAGATTTGGTATGAGAGCTCCTAAGACCTTCCCCTACCTTTTCCAAACCAAACACGACCACCCCAAGCAGCCGCCTGCGAGTTCTCCAGCGACCCGAGGGCCTGCACCTTCCAAGACATTTTGCGATCCATCCAAGGCATTTTGAAGTGCGATTTCTTCTACAACTAGGAGCATGGACAGTCCACAAATGCAACACACCAGATATCTACCAAATCCATTGGGTATTTTTGATAAAATTCCAAACCCTAGTTAGATAACTTAGGGTTAAATACCCATTCCAAAAAGTGCATTTTAGGTCACAAAATCTATACCCCATGAATGCTCTTTATATTAGCAATACATATTTTAAATTTCAGTTCATTTGATCGACCCGATCGATCAAACGAACCAAATTATCATTTTAGGGCTTTTGATCGGCGTGTGCTTGAGCTGCCCGATTTCTGGACCGTTGATCTCGAGATCGGCGATCTAGATCACGCCATCCCACGGTTATACATTAAATGCACAGATTGATCCTTCGTTCGGGCAGCGGTGCAGCTCGATCTGCGTCGTCCATTCGGTTTCACACCAGATCAGACGGTCACGGGCGATGCTGATGTGGATTAGTGGGAAACAGCATGGGTCCCACCGCCATCGCAATCATAGGGCAATGATTGGCGACGGTGCCAATTATTACCCATGATTGGGCACTGCCGCTGTGGTCCGCGGGGCCTATCCCTGGCTGCCATATGGCCAAGCAGAGAATTTTGTTTTAATTTGTTTTTTAAATTAATTTTAATTACTTTTTTCTATTATTATTTCTTTAAATAACTATTTTAAAAATATTTAATATAAGTATATAGATATTTAATAATTTAATAATTATTTTAAATATAATAAATTCATATTATATTTTATTATTATCATTATTATTATTATATTTATTATTATTATTATTATTATTATATTTATTATTATTATTATATTTATTAATATCATCATTATTATTATTATCATTATTATATTTATTATTATTATTATTATTATTATTATTATTTTGAAACTATTATTATTATTATTATTTTGAAACTATTATTATTATTATTTTATTAAACAAATATCAAATTTCAAAAACTTTAAAATTTTATTTTATTTTATTTTAATAATTATTTTTAAATATTAATTACTTTAAAATTATTTTAAAATTACTTTTAACCATTTCAAACTCCATAAATTCATAACTAATTTGTTTTAAATCTATTTTTGATGCATAATACCTTAAATTTTTCTAACAAATAATTATTTTTTTTTGAAATTATTTTTAAAGATTAAATCTTATTTTTTTATTATATTTCTGTATTATTTCATTATTTGACTATTTTACTATTATTTAAATAATTATTTTTAAATTATAAATTATTTTTAAACTCTTTTGAAACCTCGTTAGGGTGGTCAATGGATATTCTCTATATTTATTTATTAGGAATTGATTTATTTTTAATTACATTAATTTTCAAAATTTATATATTTATAAGTATTTTAAAATTATTTTTAAACTACTTATAATTAAATCCTAATTTTGGGAGATCTACTATTTATGAAGTTTTAAACATGGATTGTACATGTGAAGAGAAATCATGAGGAGGTGGATTAGTGGGTGATTGAGTCTCAATCATTCAGTAATCACTTCATTAAGTGTATTTACTCTTCTTTTATCGTAGTTTGTATATGTAGGATGCACGGGCACCTAGCTCAGGCTCTCCTAGATCTAAGGACATGAATTGTTTACTATTTTTGTGTACTCCTTGCATTATTATCTTGAGAGTTAGTCCAAAACTCAAATTTAAACCTATCCAACATAGCGACACCCTAAATATAATAATTAAGGACACATCTAGCGAACTTAGAAAAATTCTAAGTGCTAGGATAGATAATTGATTGACATGAAAACTTCAATATTTAAACTTAGTGACATCTTAAACATTCCAGAATTTTTTTAGGAATTTTAGGGCTATTTAGGCCCCTCAATTAACCAACCCTAATTTACTTTATAAATAGGGTTTGATAACTTCTAAAAATTCTAATAAATCCATTTTAACTCAAAAAATTACCCATAATAGATTGAAATGTTTATAATTTAAACCTTAACCTAAAATAATTAGGGCCTCTTAGTTTGACCTTAATTTGACCCTTAATTTAACCTTAATTGAAAATTACTATTTTGCCCCTATTAGATAATTACAAATTATTAAAAATTCAAAATTTTCCCCAAACACTTAGGAACACTTTATTAGGTCATTCATGATCTTTTGGGAAGATTCTAATCAGTTTGGAGCTAATTTGGATCAAAACCATGAAATCATCCTTAATTAGATAGTTTTAATAATTCTCTTAATTGTTCAAAACTTTGAAAATTCATATCTTTGCATAGGAAACTCCAAATCCAGAAAACTCAAAACCTAATTACTCATATTAAGGTTTAGTATTTAGTTAAAATATTAGGAACCACAAAACTAGCTTATTTTATATAGTGACCTTTTAGACCCCCCTCATCTTAGCACATAGCAGCACCCGGGACTTTCCAAAATTGGCTAATGCAATTTAAACTTCAAATATCACTATCATAGGCATTAAAATGAATCAAAAAACTAAATTAACTGAACAGGACCCTAATTCATTAATATTTAAACTTTAAATAAAGTTTTCTTTTCGGCTTTCAACAAACTCTAATATTAGGCAATTTGAATTAATCATCTTATATAAGACATATCCAAGACCACACAAGCCTTACATATACGTAGAATTATTTGATAGCGTACCACTTCTAGACTTAGGTTAGACTGGTGTTTCATTTTCTGCTATGTGCCGGACTTTTTCGATGATTTCATTGCATATAAAAATTTGTTGCAGTGTTTGCTTACTTTTACTGTACTCTGTGGAATTAATGTGATTATGTGTTTGATCTAACCCTATGTTAGGGACGATATATATTTCTTTTCTTACACGTGGCCATGCTCATACAGAGCTAAATAAAAGGGGGGAAAATATCATGATTTCTAACGATGTTTTATGCAGGTGCTCCAAAATTTGCTCAGCCCCCTTAAATAAATGAGGAGTAAAATCATAATTATAATTGGTATAGGTGGACTGCTTAGCCCTCATAATTAAGAGTATGACCAAGCATGTGGCTGTGATGAGTATTTTTTTATTTCTATATAAACTGCTTGGAATGATTATATCTACTTGAGATTTCTATTAGGATAACCTTATAGGAGAATATAGATTTTTATTACTTTCCATTAATATAATTATTTGTAATATTGGTGAGAGTTGTCAAAAGAAAAAGGCATCCTCAAAAAAGAGAGTCTTTTTCCATTTGAAAGATTGAGTTTAGATGGCTTTTATATATCCAAAGAGAAAAGGTAATACCCCTACAGGGGAAAATATCTCTTCGTTTGGATATTCTAGCCATGAGACCTGAAGATCTAATATCCCACTCAAAAATTATTTGCGTTAATCATAGGCTTAGAAATCTGAGTTATTTACAATGGTGTCCGACCACTTTATTTTCTACAGATCCTAGGTTGTAATTAAGGGTAGTTGGCCTATGGACATTTACTTAATTATTTTGATTAATTCTGATGTATTTTATTTATGATGTGTGCCTCTAGGGTTGCCTTCTTTTTCTAGTTTATTGGCAATTTGCATGACGCTTTTGTTTTAGCATTGATTTCGTTAAGCTCTCTAAGGACTAAAAAAAACTTTTTTACTCATAATTAATATTTAAAATTTTAAGATTTAAATAACATAGAAACTTAACGATTTAGAAAACTGCCGGAATCTTCCGGGGTCGCATGCATAATGTTGCATTCTTCTTTATCCTTCCTAATAAGACACCTCCCCGCTTGCAGGTGGAGTCCGGATAATCTGGCCTATATGAGGATAAAGTATTGGACCTCGGGACGCTCAGTATTTTCTAAAAATTATTTTCTATAAGCTTATTTTTAAAATCTTAAGCATTTTTTATTTAGACCTTTCAACTAGCTTGCATTGTATTAGAAATCAATTAAATTAAAATTTTAATTGCATTATCTAGGAGCATTTACCCAATATAAGTATAAGGCAAATTAGGAAACTCTCTATATGTTGACCTTAATTTTCAAAAATTGAACCGCCCACCCATCTTTCATAAATGACCTGACATCATGATTTTCAATTGATTAGGTGGTTAGCTGGCTCTCAAATTCAGATCGGGATAAGTCCAGATTTTGCACTATATTAGTTAGGACACACATGTTCGTTTTGTTCGTAGAATACTAAACCCAATTTAGATTTAGGATTCAATGCTACTACATTCGGTCTCATAGTATGCCTAAATAGTGGGTAAGTCCCCTCCTTTCAGGGACTATAAATCATACTTATCTGCGTAATAGGATGACGCCACCTCCATCTTTTCTCTCACACATGTGTTGAATGTTTAATCTTCTTTTCTCCAGTTTCTTCTCACTGTCTTAGTCCCTCTGAATGCTGGTGTGAACCACACATGTTGACTGAACCACTTAAGCCATTCCTTTCCCTTTGAGTATGTCTTCTTAGTATTTACCCTTGTGTTAATTCAAATTTGAAAGGGATAATATATGATCCTTAATCGAGCATTTTCTTAGGCTCCGGCTTGAGATATAATTAACCACGGGGGCTTGCGCCCGTGGGAAACTGAATTCCACATCTACTAAACCCCATTTCGAGCTGTGTTTCAGGTGGGGGAAACCTGTTGTTCTGATCAGGTCGTGCATATTACTACCTATCGGGGTACGTTGGCGAGAGCCGGTATCCTCAATGGATAGTCATATACACGATCTAATCTGCCCTCCCATTGGCCTACTTATATCGAGTTAAAGGCCTACGATCATCCTGTCCTATGGGATAGTGCGATCGTACCATTTGCATTCGAACCCCATAAGCGATGTCCTTTCGGAGGGGTCCACAGTTATCACCCTTCATTGCTCTCCGACACTCTCTACTTATGCCATAGAAGACCTAGCTTGTATGTCATATTTGGTAATGCTATCTTCTTTAATAGAAGAGAAGAACATCCTTCTATTATCTTATTTATAGAGTGGATTATTACAAATAAATTAGGTTCCATAAATTTTCACTTTTCAAATTTTCTGAATAAAAAAAAGTGTTTTTATTAGTTTCTTTTATTTGTGAGTGTGTGCGATATTTATACAAAGTTATTATAACAAATTCTTATTTGTGCACAAAATAAGCTTAAAATTTTAATTTGAGATCATCTCCTACTTTTATTAAAATGATGATTTTTTAAAAAGATAATTAAGAAAAATCTCTTTTTTAAAATTGAACTATTTGTATCTTAAGTTAAGAAACCAAAATTAGAAAAGTATTGTCATTTGAAATTTAATTCTGGTTAGTATTGATAAAATTCTAGAAAATTTGTATGATTGACATGATTCTTGAGGCAATATTTGAATTGGAAAAATTTCAAATTTAATTCAGGATCATACGAATTCCAATTTCAGTAAAATTATAATTGAATTGAATGTATCAATGAAAAAAACTATCAACGTTATAAGTGATCTGATTCTACTCCAAATGAGCTAAAATCAATAGTTCGATTATGATTGAAAACATATGAAAAAAAAATAATGGACTAAAGAATCTAAAATTATAGCATGCTTATTATCTAATCTAAGGACTTGACAAGAAGAATCTAACGAGCACAAAATCATTTGATTATGACATCATTAATGCATTCAAATAGTTGATAAACAATCTATATGAACAATATGGATCATAGGATAGATTGCTTTGGATTTTAACTAAATTTATCATAATGTTTATCTCAAAAAATAGTATAAATAAAACTTCATTCTCTACAGAATGACAAGTTCAAGAGCTAAAAGAATGAAAAACTCTTATATTTTTCAGCCATCTCTTCCAACAAATGCCACCAGCATTCACTAGATTTCTATTAAATATTTAACCTTATTGTTGGGTTTTAATTGTCAGTCTGTAGATACTAAACTCTTGTAATCCCTACAAAAAAAAATCAGATAATTGTATTGTAACTACTCTCATTTTTTTTTCAATTATGAGAAAAAGATGATCATTTTTTCCTTTATTCTATAGTGGATTGGTCTCTTGGTTTTCTCCTTTTTAAAATTTTCACGTAAAATTTTGTCTCCTACAATTTTTTTTTATATATGATAACTTTTTTGTCAAAATTTAAAATATTTTGCGGGCTAGAATATTTGCGACAGTAAAGTAGGAAAAATTATGCCGCTTAGTGTTACAAGAATATCTAGCTCACACACAGAAAGAGCATAAACATTAGAATTTTTTTACATGAAAACCCTGAAGGGAAAAACCAGGGGGACCAGTCAAAATTGATCCATAAGTATTTGAGTAAATTACAAATAATTAATGCATCTTCAATCTTGAGAGCGATCATATTACAATAGTCGACCAACAAGTTGAAATCTAATGACGAACAGGAACCGGATGAAAATCCTACGATGTTCAGTGGTCAAATATAAATCCAAAGTCAGAGTGCGGCTGAGTTGAAGTCCAGCGACAGTCGCTGGCCATGCATAGCTTTAGTTGGTGGCCATATAGAAGTCCGGTGATAGTCCGACGATGGTCGATTGTCCGATAATGGTTAAGTAGTCTGGTGGAAAGTAAACTCTAATTTCTCTCTCTCATCCTTTTCTAGCTTGCTTTGGGCCCTTCAATGAAGAATGAGGGGTCTATTTATAGTTTTTTAAGAGTGACATGATCAGTAAATAGGAAAGAGATCAAGGATATGTTGGGAGTGGTTTGAATGGACAATCGATATTGATCCCGTTGATTATTGATTGTTTACTATGCATTTGAATATCTTAATGATATCAGAATTTGATGATATTTGGCTTGTTGGATTTGCTTGTCTAGCCACTCGATTCGACTATAAGCATGTCACGTTTGGAAATCATTTGGTCATCAAATTTATAATTTGAACTTTCCAAAGGCTTTTGAGGTATTCGATTTGGACCCATCTAGGCTCGGATTGAGTTGAATTTGGTATCGTTGGGTTCATATTTTTGAGATGTTCAGTTCAATTATAAGTTTGCTAAGAGCGGAGTTCATATGATTCCAGATTTAATTTCGAAAGTAATTTACAACTTGATTTTAC
Organism: Dendrobium nobile; assembly: GCA_022539455.1. Taxonomy (NCBI): domain Eukaryota; kingdom Viridiplantae; phylum Streptophyta; class Magnoliopsida; order Asparagales; family Orchidaceae; genus Dendrobium; species Dendrobium nobile. The sequence goes on from CM039731.1 coordinate 29,073,776, forward strand.
CTTGAGATTCGTACTCAATCATGTTAATTTTTTATAACATATTACTTATTAATCATAATCAAGATAAGTTATTTTTAGAGTCCCTTAAAAAAGCTTTTTGATGATGATAAGTTGCATTGAAAAAACCAATCAAATTTCTTTTTTCTTCTTTTCTGTTGAAACACTTTAAAATGAAGAGTTGAAATACCAATTATAACTCTTTAAACTTAAAGCAATTGAAAATTAATTAGCCGTTGAAAAATAACATATATACTCATGTAAACTCAATATTTTTCTTATTATTTATGTATTCTCAACACATCCTTTAAAATAAAAATCTTAAATCCACCACTAACAACACCAACCTTTCTAGCATAATATTGCACAAATTTGTAACATAAATGCTTTAGGACATATATATATATATATATATATATATATATATATATATATATATATATATATATATATATAATATATATATATATATATATAACTTCACTTCAATAGTGATTTATTTGGGATGTGGCTCAGATGCAGGAGAAATTATTATGTTCGAAGTTAGGATAAGAGCAGCTTCAATAACGATTTATTAGGGATGTGGCTCAGATGCAGGAGAAATTATTATGTTCGGAGTTAGAATAAGAGCAGAGTTCGGTCGTAGCTCTCATTCGAACTCCAATGAAATCAAGTAACGTAGTTTGTTCATATATACTTCAGATCACAAGTCATAAAATAATTCATCCTCTCTTGTGCCGCCTGTGCGATTTTAGGGTTTCCTGTGTCTCCGATCTTTCGGCTACTTCCGGGTGATCTTGTGTGTGCGATCTCGTGAGTTTTGTGCAACTGGTTCCTGTGGGTGTTTGTGGCCTTCGGGCCTTCAGCAATGGCTGGATCGTCTTCGGTTTCTCCTTGGGGGAATTTCTCCTCTAAAGCTCAAGATGCTAAAAAAGGGTTCTTTAATCCTGACTCGGAGTCTTCTTCTCCTACTAAATCTAGGTCTTTTAAAGATGTTCTAGCGGGATCTTCAGGTGATACCTTACCTTCTCTGACTCAATCTACCTTTAATGGTGTGCCGGCAGTGATGATTTCTGATGATGATGTCTTAAAACTTGCTTCACCTTTTCGTTTTACTTTGGTTGGCAAGTTTGGTTTGCGTAGCCTAATCTCGACACGATTCGTTCATTTTTTTGGTAATCTTAAACTTTCTGGTTTCTATTCTGTAGGGCTTTTGGACTCTAAACACGTTGCGATTCAGCTTTCTAACGATTTAGATTACAGTCGTGTTTTTTCTCGTAGATCCTATTTTATTTTTAACTGTCAAATGAGGATCCTTAAATGGACTCCCTTTTTTGATGTCAAAGAAGAATCTCCGATTGTGCCTATATGGATTTCGTTTTCGAACTTACGCCTTCATTTTTTTAATTCGAAAGTGCTGCATGCGTTGGGGGCGATTTTTGGACGTCCTTTACAAACCGATCAAGCTACTGCTTCTAGAACTCGTCCCTCTGTTGCTAGGATGTTAGTTGAAGTTGATATTACTGTTAAGCATGCTAAGGAAGTTTGGGTTGGATCTAAATCGTTTGGTTATCTTCAAAAAGTGGAATTTGAGAAAGTGTCTGATTTTTGTAGTCATTGCAAAGCGCATGGACATGCGATTTCTGATTGCTTTAAACTGCATCCTGAACTTAAAAAAGCTTCCAACAACTCCACTGGGAAGGTTAATTCTGAGGTTGTGAACACCGTGGATAAGTATTTTTTAGGAAATCCTCAGGATGCCAGTAACGATTTAGAACCTTCCAATGTTGAGATGGTTGGAAACCATGCTAATGTCGCACCTCCTCAGGAGATTTTAAATGTGGATTCAACGCAGGTGGAACCCGAGAAAGAAATTGTTAAGGAAAACCTCTTTATCGAGAACCATCAATTACCTGATATATTTATTTATGTTGATTCTATGCTTAATAATGATGATATTTCCAATTCTTTGCTTAATCAAATGGGAGATGAAAAGGAAATGGAAACAGGGGAGGAAAGTGAAGAAGGTGAAATTATTGAAGGGAATAAGGTTTTATTATCTTCTGATAAAGAAAAGGAGGAACTTCATAACAATGAGGAAAGGATTAATGCCTATACTATGTCTACTAAACGGTTGAGGAGGAAGGGTCTCCTAAGACTAATAAGAAAAAGAAGAAAAATAATAAGGCTCCCGTTTCAGAGCCGCCACGTTCCACCAAAGCTCAAGCTACTTCCAAATGTACTAATGATTAAAACACTTATTTGGAATGTGAGAGGGATTGGTGGTCTTGACTCAAAAAATCGTGTTAGAAATTTAAAACGTATTCACAATATTCAGTTGTTGGTCCTTCTAGAACCTTTTATTTATGTTGACAAGTTGGTACTACTGCTTCTAATTTGGGTTTTAAAAATAGTTTTGCTAATTTCTCTAACAAGATTTGGATGATGTGGCACAACCATCTAAATGTTAATGTTATTTCTGATTTTCAGCAAGTTATTCATGCTCACATATCCTTTGATAGCTTTAATTGTCATGTGTCTTTTGTTTATGCTGCATCTACTAGATTGGGGAGATCTCCCTTATGGGAGAGTCTTGCGGATTTTGCTCAAAACATCACGGGGCCGTGGGCTGTAGGTGGTGATTTTAATATTATTTCTCATGCTGATGAAAGAAGAGGGGGAAATCCTCCCAATGTCAATGCAATGAATGATTTTAATGATATGATTACTAATTGTAATTTATCTGATATTGGTTTCTCTGGTTGTAGTTTTACTTGGAGCAGGTCTAGAATGTGGCAAAGATGGATAGACTGTTGTTTAATAATGAATGGATTAGTTGCTTTCAATTAACCCAGGTTCAGCACCTGAGCAGAACGCTTTCTGATCATGCTCCTCTTCTCTTAACGGTCTCTGGTAACAAAACTAAACCTTCTATGTCTTTTAGATTTCAGAATATGTGGCTTACCCATCCTGAGTTTAGAATTGCTATTTCTGATAATTGGTATGCGGATGTCTTTCCTAACAATGATGTGACTGGTATGGCTAGACTTTGGGCTAAATTGAGCAGATTGAAGCAATTACTTAGGTGGTGGAATAAACATGTTTTTAAAAATGTTTTTGATAATATTAAAGTGGCTGAACAAAAAGTGGTGGAATTTGAAACTTTATATCAGGATTTACCTTCTGATTCTAATCTTTTGAATCTTGATAATGCTAAGATGTCGCTTTTTAAATTGCAAGATCAAGAAGAAACTTTTTGGATCTTTTTTTTTGTTGGAGGGGGATAGAAATACTGCTTTCTTTCATGCCTTAGTTAAATCTAATAGAATCAAAAACAGTATAAACAGGTTAGTGGATAACAATGGCATTGTTTATGATACGGATGAATCCATTGCTGAATCTGGTGTTAATTTTTTTAGTGAAATTTTTAATAGGAATAATCTTTCGAATGAGTATAATTTTTCAAATTTGATTCCTTGCATTGTGAATGAGACTGAGAATTTGATGCTATCAAGAATATGAATGGGGAGTCTGTTGCTGGTCCTGATGGTTTTACTACTAAATTCTTCATAAACATGTGGGATATTATTAAAAAGGATGTTATTGATGCTGTGCAGGATTTCTTTAGGGGGAATCCTTACCCTAAATATTTTAAGTCTACGAATATTGTTCTTATTCCTAAAAAAGAGAATCCGTCTTTCTGGAATGACTTAAGACCTATTAGCCTTTGTACTTTTTTTAATAAACTTATTGCTAAAGTTATTGCTTCGAGATTAGCTTTAATTTTGCCTAAAATAATTTCGCCCAATCAAACTGGTTTTGTGAAAGGTCGTAGTATTTTTGATAATATTTTACTTGCTCAAGAAATGGTTCACGATATAAATGCTAAAATCACTGGTGGCAACATCAGTTTTAAACTGGACATCACCAAGGCATATGACAATTTAAATTGGGATTTTCTTTACAATGTTTTATCTAAGTTTGGTTTTAATCAAAATTTCTTGCGGCTTATCAATAACAGCATTCAAAATTGCTTCTTTTCTCTTATCATTAATGGTTCTAATCATGATTTTTTTAGCTCTTCTCAAGGTCTTAGACAAGGGGATCCTCTGTCTCCCTCGCTTTTTATTATTGCTATGGAGTATCTTTCTAGAGGTATCGAGAATTTATTCAGGTTTAATCCTAAACTTATTTTCAAAACTATTGGTGGTATTCCGATTACTCATCTTAGTTTTGCTGATGATTTTATCATTTTCTCGAATGCTTGTATTAGAAGTATTAAAGTTTTAAACCTATTTTTAGATGAATTTCAAAGGAGTAGTGGGTTATACATCAATAAAACCAAGAGTAATTTTATCACTACCAATTCTGTGAATATTCAGAGAAAGGATAGAATTAAAAGAGTTTGTGGTTTTTGCCCTTCTTCTTTGCCCATTAAATATCTTGGTACTCCTCTTTACAAAGGTAGGAAAAGAATTGAATTATTTGAAAATATTTTCTCTAATTTTCAAAAAAAATTACTTAACTGGTCTTCTAAGTTTCTTTCTTTTGGGGGTAGATTGACTTTAATTAAAAGTGTCCTTAACTCTATTCCTATATTTCTTTTCCACACTTTACAGCCTCCGATTACGGTTTGTAAGAGAATGGAGAAGTTGATTAATAAATTTTTTTGGGGGGCCACTGATACTAAGTCGTGCATTAAGTGGACTTCTTGGAATAAAATGTGTGGTGTGTTTAATGAAGGAGCCATTGGTTGTAAGTCTGTCTCTGACACTGCTAAAGTTTTCTCGCATAAGCTTTGGTTTGGCTTTAGAGCTAACAATAGTTTATGGGCCAACTTTTTGAAAGCTAAGTATTGTAAGGATCTTCATCCCCTTGTGTGCCATTATAAAATTGGTGATTCTCCGGTGTGGAAAAGACTGTGTAAGATTAAGTGGGAAGCGGAGACTTTATTCAATGGGGCATTGGGCATGGTGACGTTTCTTTTTGGCAAGATAACTGGTTGGGTTGTGCTTCTATTGATTATCTCCTTAATACTCATACCAAAGCTAATATCAAAGTCAAGGATTTCTTTCTTAATGGGAATTGGAATTATGTTAAACTTTGTAGTGTGGTGCCTATTTGCATTGTTGATAATATTGTTAACATTCCTATTAAACTTGATAGTGCTGATAATATCATGTTCAAATTAGCTACTTCGGCCAAGTTTTGCACTAAAAATGTTTGGGATATTATTAGGATTAAAGGAGAGGTTTCTAACGTTATGGTTTTCTTTGGCATAAAATGATCCCCTTATCCTATACTTTATTGACTTGGAGATGTCTGAAAGAATTCGTGCCTGTGGATACTAATTTGTTTAAGAAAGGTTTTCAGTTTGCTTCTAAATGTCAATGTTGTTTTAATATTGAGAGTTCTATTCATGTGTTTGTTAATAGTAACATGGCTCGTTTGGTTTGGTGCCATTTCTCTAATCTTGCTGAGATGGATAATTTCAATTATCATCAGAGTTTACCGGATATCTTGAAGGATTGGTTTGCTAAAGGTAAAAATCATATTAATTGCTTAATCCCTATTCTGATTATTTGGTATATCTGGAAAGCTAGGAATGATTCTAAGCATAACAACATTAAAATGTGGGCTAATCAGATTATTCATAATGTTAGGACTAAAGTTTTGAAACTTATTGATGTTAATCTTATTTCTCAAAAAATTTTTAAGAATAGCAATCGTATGGCTAGTTATTTTGGGATTATTCCCAATGAGTTTAATATTATTAAGATTGACCGGATTGTGCATTGGTTAAAACTTGATCCTTCTTATGTCAAATTAAATACGGATGGGTCCTTTGGGAAGGATGCTGCGGGTTTTGGTGGTTTAATTAGGAATATGCTTGGTATTCTATTTATTTTTGATGGGCCTACGGATAAAGTTTTTGCTTTTAATGCTGAATTAATGGGGATTTATCATGGTTTGCATTTATGTATGGTGATGGGTATCCAGCATGTGTTAATTGAAGTGGACTCTAAACTTGTTATTCATGCTATTTCGAATATGGATGCTGTTTTTCCTAAGGAATTTTATATTATTAGAAAAATTTAAATGCTGTTGGCTAACCTTAATTATACCTTATCCCATATTTATCGAGAAGGGAATACTGCTGCGGATTGGTTGGCTAATTATGGCTCTGGTTTAACTTCTTATCAAGATTTGATGATTACTAATCTGCCTAGTCCTCTTAAAGGTATGATTGCTTTAGATAAAATCGGTCTTCCCTATGTCAGACATGGCTGACTCCTTTTTCTCCTTTCTGGTGTGGTTGATGGATTATTTTGTTGTCTGGGTTATTCTGCTTGTGTTAGCTGTTAATTTCTATATGATGTTTTTAGTTTTTCTGGAGTTCCATAATCTGGGTGTGTTCATATGGCTGGACTGTAAGGAGGAGTTATTTGGTTGGGTTATTTTCTGGAATATCATGGCTGCTGGTCAGTTGATTATCGGGAAGTTTTTCTGTGCTGGAACTATTGCTGTATGAATTGGGTTTCTCTGGGTTGGTTTCTGGATATTTTGTTGGATTGGATTATGAAAGGGGTGAGTATTGATGGAGGTGGTCATTCTGTTGTTTTAGGCATTCATATAGTCAGTGAGGTTGGGTAGTTATGCTCCAGTTGGAATTCCTTATCTTTTCCCTTGGGCTTGGCTGTCGTTAATTTCAATTCTATGGTTTCTGGGGATGTTTTTTCTATTGTTTCCAACTGCTGTTTTACCTCTTTTGGGAGTTTATCTTGCAGGTATCAATACTTTTTTAGTAATATGAGCTTCAAGGACAACAAGGTAATCTCCTTCTCTTTTGCCTTTTTAAGTATCTATGTGCTATTTATTTTTTGCAGGAAGATTGAGCTGAAAAGGTTTTATCTGTTCTTCCTTTTTTGGGTGCTGTTTCTGAACAGCCCGAGCTTATTTACTTGTTCTTTTTGTAATCATAGAAAAAGGACCTACCGTCTCTTAGGTTTTATTTCTTTTTTTAAATGTAGCTCTATCGAGCGTTAGTGAGATGGTGGGTCCTTTTGAGGACTCTGTAACCGTTTTTTGGCATTAACGCGTAGGCCCCATAAGAGGGTTTTAACAAAAAAAAAAAAAGTAACGTAGTTTGTACACATCATACGTATAACTTGTACAAAGTATGCATAGTACACACACAATGTATAAATTCATTAGAGTTGAACATGTTCAAACTCCACAAGTAATAATTTATTCAGATGCAGATTGTCATCACTCATCACCATTGACGAGGGGAATTATATCTATATGTCGCTTAGATGAGGGGTTCTCCCTAGCTTGAGAATTCAATTGTGGAGTAGATGTTGGGCTCAAATCAACATTAGAATTTATCTGATTTCTCTCTATAGTCGGCGTCGATACGTCCCTATTAGAATGATCATCAAATTCCATGATATTTCTCCTAGGCATCGATGATTTAAGATGTAAGATACGGTCAAGGAGTCTTGAGCTTGACGCGATCTTCAGTCCACTTGCGTAGCTTATTTTCTCAGATATTTCCCTCCTAAATCCATTCGCTCTGCACAAATTTGGAAGGAAAGCTCCTGCAGGATAAAATTCTCGCCAAAAATAAGTTTCTAATGGAAGAAGATCGAACGTCCTATTCTTTGATAATTAAATAAATAATTAACCACCTTCGCCGGCGGCGATACTGAAGTAAAGATCGACAATGTTCGGGCAGTTCAGGAAGCATTCCGGCGAGCATAGTCGGCCCATGAACTGCCAGTTGAGCAGAGAATCCGAAGAGATGCCGACCGTTTCCCTCTCTAGACTGCAGGCTGCAATGCACGCGTCCGTCTCGACCCAGCCAGCCACAACAGTGGCTTTCAAACCGGAGGTCCGGCACGTGTATACCTCCTCCCCCAGCTCAGCCCCTCGCACATGCTTCTCAAGAAGGCAACGCAAGCCGTTGGAAGACACCGCAAAGGCGCACGTGCTGCGATCTAGTTGTTCGCAGGTCATCCAACCTGTAATACCATAAGATGAACAGGGCACAAAAATTAAATATTTTTATTAGAAAAAATAATTAAAAACAATGATAAATAATGAATATTAATGACCAATCACTGCTGTGACGAAGAGCGCGAAGGCTAGAAAGAGGGAGACGAACTGCTTCGAGAGAGAGGTGGCCATTAATGATCTTCCCTTTCTACTGAAAAGAAGTTCTTCTCCTGATCATCATATATTGAATATCAGACTGTATTTATAGCTAAGAACGTACCAGTCCTTTTAGCTTTCAAGTGGACAATTAATATATAGATATTAAAGAAAGATGGAGGGTCGGATGACCCCATGCATTGGGACGTGGCGGATACTAGCTACAATATTGCTTTGATCATGACACTAATGCAAGATGTTAAACTCTTCTGATCGATGAAGGAAAAATCCTTTCAGCTTCCAAATGTACAACCTATATAAATATAATACATATATAAAAGGCGCTGCAAGGTGTGAAGCCACCTTGCATACAACTAATGTATTATTTTATATGTATTAAGAGTAAATATCTCTATAAGGTACATATACTTTAATGTATTTGAATATCAGTCTTGAGAGATACCAGTATACTAAAATTGTTTTTCTTTTGACACTTGAAAGCTTTTCCAAAGAGTTTTACATGTTAACCATGAATTATAGAAGATTAGAGAAAGCACTACTTTCAGCAATACAAGTATCATAATTCAGTATTATGCAACTACTACTTTTTATTTGCTTTGTTGCTGCATATATCAGTGGATTTTCTGCAACATTGATAAAACAATATGTGAAAAACCTAAATGTTCATGGAGCTCTACCAAAATATTAATTCATTTTGGATAAGCATATAAGCCGTCAACAAATTTAAAAATAATAAACCTGTTTATTGAAATTCCTACCCCCAGAAATGGAAAATATTTTGATCATGGAAATAATATTGTGAAGGGTAGAAAAGTATATAAATTAATCCATAGAAAATTTAGAAATTTTTTGAAGGCTTGCAAGATTGCAATATTGTTTTGGAGAATAGATACATCCCAATTCTAGCTTATGATCATTACAACAACAACAACATCACAGCCTTTATTCTTACTATGTGGGGTTAGCTACATAAATATTTTTTCTTCGTTATATTTTATTAGCTTCTTTTAAAATTTTCCCTTTTTTATTTTCTAAATAAAAATTTGTTTTTATTAGTTTTTATTATTTGTGTAGTGTGTGAGATATTTTACAAAGTTACAGATAACAAGTTCTTTTTATGTACAAAATTAGCTTAAAAAATTTAATTTTAATTTTTAAATCATCCCACCTTTTATTTAAAATGATGACGATTTTTTAAAAGTGGATTACGAGAAAAAATTCTATGTTTTTTATTGAAACTATTGCATCTTAAGTTGCATTAATGCACTAATGCAAGAATGCAAATGCAGGATGTTAAACTCTCCTGATCTGATGAAGAACAAAGTCCTTTCAGCTTCTAAATGTACAGCCTAAATAAATCTATAAAAACTATAAAAACGCTGGAAGGCATGATGCTGACCATGGCATTGATATATAAGATAGAAGATATAAATAATGAAGCAGGGGGCCGTTGCTAGTACCATGCAATTGATATATAAAAGAGCCTGGAGGGCTGGAAACCACCATACATTCAAATAAAAACGAAAGATATGAACAGAGAAATATTATTAGTATCAAATCAGAGTACAATAACTTCATAACGGCAATAGAAAATATGGTATCTGAATTCAATATTCTTGAAGGAAAACCAAGATGCTGGGACCAATTTTTTCTTTGACACTTACTTTGTAAGCTTTATCTAAAGAGTTTTACATGATTAACTAGAATAGCAGAAGATAAGAAAGCAATACTTCTTTCAGCAGTTCCAGTAATCACAATATCAGTATTACAACTACTTCTTTTGACTTAGCTCGTTGAAACATCTATTCAGGTGTTTTCTACAGTATTGAAATACATTGTGATAAAACCTCATGTTCATGGGGAGCTCTCTTTAAAATATTAATTCATTTTGATAAGATCTTATATGATGTTAGGAGATAATCGTTGGATCGCTGGAAAGAAGAGCAAATGCTTTGAAGGAATTTCCAAGAAAAAGGAAACAAACACTAGCTCACACAAGGCTAAAATCATTTAACATAGTTACATCAAATCAATACAATTTACCTATACACAATACTTTCATCATTTAAAGGCTATAAAATCTATGAAGCTAGTGGTAACAAACTTGTGAAAAACTATGGATAAACTAGTCTAGGAAAACTAATTAGCTAGGATGCGACGATCACTCCCCTCGTCAAAAGGGCTCGACTCGTCGAGCGGTGCTTTATGGATCGAAGGAGGTGATGTGTAGAAAACGGATTCCTGGATCAAAAAATTGTGCCTCTTTTTTATACTATCTGTAAGCTTGTTGCATCAGTCGATTGAGTTCGCTTGGATTTCCACAAATTTTGCAAGCCGCCCGTCGATTAGAAATGACAACATAATTGGCCCTTGGAATGAATTCTTATTCCCCAACGAAATAGTATAGTAAGCTCCTGATTTCAACAAACAATTTGTTCCAAACTCACAATATCCCTATTTTGCATTTTATCGAAACACACTTCATGTTGCATTGACATCCTCCCTGTTCCTTAGCAATGGCCCAACAAATGAGTTCTCAAAATCACCATCCTTCTTAGGTCCAGTTTCCCCTTTTGCTAAGAAGGTTTCTTCGCTTCCTTAAAAGCCATAATTGGCGCTTTCCTCACATTTTAGATTTACACAACAACATCCACTCAATATCTGGAAGGCTGGCCATTCTTGAACCATGGGTGTAACCAGTAGAAGCAAGGTCTCTTCCTTGTGCAGCTCTTAACATAGATACCATGTTACCTCCAGCTCAAAATATTCAAATGCTTTCATTGACATTTTTTCTCATTCTTCCAGGCTTCAGGAGCTTATGGAACTGATGGCGGGTAGCAACAAAACTCTTCAAAGTTCATCCTTCGGCTAGAAATAGGTTATTCCTATGTTTAAAATATTAGAGAATCTTTGACTTGATCTTTGTGAAAAAAATATTGCATGCATCCATGGTGTCCTCAGCATATCTGAGTGACATAAACATTGTGCTGGAAACTCAAAAGAAAACGATCTCGTTGGGTGAAGTGAGATGGAACATTGAGAGGGTGGTCCTCTGACTTCTTAAGGTCTTCTGATCATTTTTTCATCTTATTCATGTCAAATGAGACACCCAGCTTCTGCAAGAAAGAATAACAGCTTGTAGCTGTACCAGTATTTATCCCGCTTGCCTCTTGGAGAGATTCCATCACCTGTAGATGAATTGTCTGAAACAATGCTCCCAGAACTGCTAATGCCTATTAATTCTATAGCTTCAAGAATTCAACAACTTAGGTTTCTCCATACTACTGGAGAGATTAATGCAAAACATGTGGCATCTCTTATTAGTCTTATGCAAAATTCTCTGTCTGCTCCTGTAGTGGCCATGATAAAATGTTAACCTAATTTACAATAAAGTCCATCATTTCTCCATTCATTGCATCGGAAATTGTATAGTCAACCACAATAACATTGGGATATTTATTATAGCTGAAAGAAAAGGAATTCTCTCTTCTAAATCGACCATGATCATAATATCATACAATGCAACTTTTAAAGTTCTATTGTTCTCCCGAAGTGCTGAATGCTACAAGAACTGAATTGGAGGCTCGACAAACTGCTGCACAGAACTGTCCTACCCCTTCTTTCCACCTAATAGCTTTATCATCTCCAACACACAACAACAACAACATCAATCCTTTATCCCACTAGTGGGTGTCGGCTACAGAATCATTTTTCCCCATTGTTGTCCTAATAAAATCAATTCATTTAAGTCTTAATAAAGAAAGGTCATTCCTAATATTTTTCTTACCAAGTCTTTTAGGTCTACCCTACCTTTCTTAACATAGCTCAAATCTAATACCTCTACTCCTCCTAACCGGGTCATCGAAGGCCGGCCGTTTTAGTGACCAAACCATCTAAGCGACTCTCTCTAATCTTATCACACTACTGGACGCTATCGTCCATCCTTTTCACGTATTGCTCAATTTCGTATCCTATCTCAAGGGTAAAGCCACTCATCCACTTGAGCATCCTCAATCTCTGCCCACAATTTAAACTTAGTAGTGCTTCTTTTTGTAGTGGCCAATCTCGTCGGCACATAAAGCGATTGCGTGGCCTCAACCCACGTATAGAATTTTCTCTTAAATTTGGAGGAGTACATTTCTATCACATAACAAGCCCATGCATTTCCTCCACTATCAACCCCAACTTGAATTCTGCTGATAAAATCCCCTCTATTTCACCATCTCATCCTGAACAAATAGAATCCAAGATATCTAAACGTTAACTCTATTTATGGCTTGATCGCCCAGTCCACAATCCCCCTCACTCAGGTCATTAAATACTAAAATTACACTCCAATTTCCGTTTTAGATCTACTCAAGCGAAAACCTTTAGTAACTCTAAGGTTGACCTCCATAATTCAAGTCATACACTTCAACTCCCATCACTAGTCATTATCTAACAATACGAATATCATCGCAAAAAGCATACAACCAAGGTACATCCTCTTGCAAATTGTCTAGTGAGAAACATCCATGACTAAAGCAAAAAATAAATGGGCTTAAGGCTGATTCTTGTGTAATCCAATCGATAATAGGAAAACTGGTCATCCCCACCTTGTGTTTGAACACAAGTAATAGCTCCTGCATACCTATCTTTAATGATTTTCGAATATAGCTTATTGACTCCTTTCTTTTCAAGAAACTCTCCTTATCCATCTCCGATTTATCAAAAATTGATATAGTTTTAGCACCTGGATTAGGTCGCGTACTGAACAATGTCGGACGGGCTTGAGTGGAGTGCAAACAGTGGAAACGAAACTGAGCGGAGGGCAATGATCAGTGCAGGATAACATGCAGACAGATCTGACAAATGTGGATTATGGGACCGAAGAGTCAGACAGGTGGGACACTAGACTTTTGGCGCGATGAAATTGGTCGGGCATTATTTAGGCGGAGTCGCGATCATCTTGACAAATATGAGCTCAATTTGTGGGGCGATGTCGCCGGAAGTATACACAGTGAAGGCAAATGCGGGAGCGCAAGTCATGCGGGAGTGGGGCAGTTGCCGCAAAGTCAAATCATGTTTTGATGTAAGACGGATGAAGCAGGTGAGTGTGAGTAGATGGTCCGATGATAGATTGATTGTTGATGTGCATATTCGTTCTATAGACATGCACTGAAATACATAAAGCATAAAGTATACATCAGTCAAGTGATGCATTCACTTGAGCTGTCCGAAGGCTTTGCGATTGCGATCATTGCGACTAGCTCTATCTTCATTGTGCAACGATCTTCGTGGAAGATAGTTGGGTGGCGGATCTTGTCATTAGAGTGGAAGTATGGAGCGGAGGTTAGTCGTCTTCTTCGTTATCAATCGTCCATCTTCTTTGCAGTTTAACATGTCGTTGACGCCCACTCCTTAGCGTCAATCTTGTGCTTCCGAACAAGTTATTCGGGGTCTGATCTTCAATCAACTGCCCATTTTCGTCAGCTTTGAGCGTCGTCGACAGTCTGACTGCTTCTTGACATCCATCTTTCTCACTAGTTTAGGCTTTGATAACACTGATGATGGGGAGATTAATTCATTGGATCGTTGGAAGAAGAAGAGGTCTTGAAGGATTCCAGAACAATAGATAACAAATCAAGCTCAAAGGCTTAAAATCATATCATGTCCATTACCAATACATTTCCTACTACAATACTTGCATATTTAAAGGCTAATAAGAACATTCAAGGCTAGTTAGTAACAACTGGTAACAACTATAAAAGCAATTCTAAGAAAAAACTAGTTAGCTAGGAGTTTCACATCACAATTTTTTTTTACTAAGCATTGGCATATGAGCTTATGTTTCACACATATTACGCCCACAAAAATCTAAAATAATAAACTTGTTAATGAATTTCTACCCATCAAATGAAATTTTTGACATGAAAGGATTTTTGCGAGGTAGAAAATATGTTTATTATTATATCCATTAGAAATATTTTAATAATTTTTGAAGCTGCATGATTGTAAAATTTTTTGGAGAATTGAGATACATCATAATATCTGCATAAGATCATACAAACAACATCACAAGCCTTATCCTACTACTTGGTGTTACCGTCATAAAATATTTTTTTCATTATATTCTTTAAGAATCCAAATTCCATTTAAATTTAATAAACAAATTGGCATTTTTTAAGTTCTTTCTAACAAATCTTTTTGTTCTAGAACTATTAAAATATTACCTGAAAAATTTTTAAAATATACTTTCCTTTTCATATGAGAGGGACCTATAGATTGGTGAGGATTAGAGAACTAAAAAATCCAAAGCTTCTAACATAACAATGTGATGTCAACATAACTATCATCAAATGCTACAGTCAACCCATTATCCACGACAATCTATAGGCTGTCATCGCCCACCTACCCATTGTAGTTTAATTGTCATCATTAAATTGTTGCTGATTAATGTATTACGCCTACCATTCATCACTTGAATTAGTCAACGACATTATTATCTACTAAAGTGTCTTTGATTTTGGTCTTTGTCATTGTTGACCTGTTTTTTTTTCCACAAAAAGATTAGGTCAGAGAAGTTGACCTGGTCAAATTTGACCAGGCAAGACCCCAGGACTTCATCCCAATGGATTCAGGAGTCAAGCCAAGTCCCTGCTGAGCTCAAACACTAGGCCTGGGTCAACTGGGTTGACAGGTTAACCTGGGTGACCCAAATTGCTGAAATCCTGCCGTACTTTGATTTCAAACCCCAATTTAATCTCAGGTTCAATTTCTCCCCTCCACTAGACTCAGTGGGTTTGACCCATACCATTGGGCACAGACCCATGCCCTGGGTTAACTGGGTTGACCAGATTCAACCCAGGTGATCCAGGTCAACCCGGTGAACCATACAATACCAATAGAGTCCCAATCAATTATCAATCCATTTTAGCCCTCACGACCAATCACACCATCTTTTGGGTCTATTTGACTGGTTTGACCAGTCAAACATTACTTGTCAACCCAATCTTATTGGGTCCAATTTTGACCCATTTAAAGCACAAATTTATTGTCTTTTTAATGGGTTTTAAATTACTTCCTAAGTATTCTAATTTCACAAAACCTACGGCCAATCTATTGGATTTACCTCCTAATCAATTGGAGATTCGATCCTAAGTCGTCTCTCCCTTCATTTAGAGGGTTGTTAAATATGAAAATTATGGTCTTTATGGAAGACCTTTTTTTGAGTTTTCCTTTTGCTCTCTCGCCCAGACCTCTCAAGCCGTTGAGATTTGGAGCTGAGAGCTCCCAAGACCTTCTCCTAACCTTTTTCAACCCAAAACCCACCATCCCCAAGCAGGCGGGCGGCGAGTTCTCCCGGCTCACCCGAGGGCAATGCCCCTTCAAAATTTTGACGATTCGATCCAATGCATTTCAAAGTGTGATTTCTTCTACAACTAGGAGCGTGGACTCGTCTACAAGTAGTAACACTCCAAAGATCTCGCAGTCGTTTTCAATTTCACGTTGGAGATCGGGCAGACACCAGGCGATGCTGACGTGGATTAGAGGGAAAACAGCGGGGTTCGCCGTCGCCCGCATTCATAGAGCAATGATGTGCGGCGCCAATCATACCCAATGATTAGGAGACGCCACCGGCGGTCTGCAGAGCCTATCCCTCGCCGGCCACGTGCCCAAATCGAGACATTTTGTTTTAAATTGTTGTTGTAAATTATTTTAATGTTTTTTTTATTATTGTTATTTCTTTAAATAGCTTATTTAAAAATTATTTAATTATATACATAGATATTTAATAACTTTCATAATTATTTTATATATAATAAATTCAGATTGTATTCTATTATTATCATTACTATTATTTATTTATTATTATTATTATTATTATTATTATTATTATTATTATTTTAGTTTACTATTATTTTATTATTATTATAATCTATTACTTATTATTATTTATTATTCTTATTATTATATTTATTATTTAACATTATTTTACTATGTATTATTATTATTATGTTTATTATTAATTATTATTATTATTTATAATCTTTTAATTATTAATTATATTATTATTATCATTATTATCAAATTTAACTTTTAATTCAAAAGATTTCATTATTATTCATATACTTACTATTATTTTCAAATTAAGTATACATATTTATTATATTATTTATCATTTAATCTTTAATATAATTATTATTCTGTATTATCTACATATTAATCATAAACTTATTTCATTTATATAACAACTAACATATATCATTTATTAATAATATTAAATTACTAATAAATATATTACTTTTAAAAAATAACATTACCTCTTATTAAAAACATTATACTATTTTTATTAATACAACTACCCTCACCCCAATCTAAAACAACAATCTTACAAAAAATTTCTTTTATTTAAATTATTACTGCCCGATAATATTTTTAAAATATATTAATTACTTTAAAATTATTTAAAATAATCCTTATTAAGCATTTCAAACTCTATAAATTCAAAACTATTGTTGTTTAATCCATTTTTGACGCATCACATATCTTGAATTTTAGAAGAACACATATACATTTTATTTCAAAATTATTTTTCAGTGATTAAATCTGTTTTTTCTATGTATGCGTATACATTTCATATTTGACTATTTTAAACTATTATTATGCTAATTATTATAATAATTTTTTTAAATTATAAATTATTTCAAACCCTTTTAAAACCTCATTAGGGTGGTTTGTGGATCTCCCTAATTTTGTTTTATGTATGAATTAATTTATTTTAATTTATTAATTTCAAAATTTATACTATTTATAGATATTTTAAATAACTATTTTTAAACTACTTATAATTAAATCCTAATTTTGTTTGGGAGATCCATTTTTATGAAATTTAAACATGATTATACATGTGAAAACCAATCAGGGAGATAGATTAGTGGATGGATTGAGTTTCCATATCATTCTACTATCACTTTGTGTAAGTTGCATTTACATTTCTTGTATATCACTGTAATTTATATTGTGTAGGATGCACGAGCACGTAGTTTAGGCTCTCCTAGATCTAAGGATTACATGTTTTACTATTTTTTGTGTACTCATTTACATTGTACCTGGGGTTGTCTAAAAACTCAAATTTAAACCTATCCAAGAGCGACACCCGAAAACAATAATTAAGGACACGCTAGCAAACTAGAAAAATTCTAAGTGCTAGAATAGATCTAATTAATTGACATGAAAACTTTTAATATTTAAACCTAGTAACATCTTAAAAATCTCTAAATTTTTAGTGAATTTTAGGGCTCTTTAGACCCTTCAATTAACCAACCCTAATTTACCCCGATAAATATGGCCCGATAACTTCTAAAAATTCTAATTAATCCATTTTAAACTCAAACAATAACCATTAAATTATTGAAATGTTTTTAGAATTTACCCTTAAACTATGATAATTAGGGGCTTCTTAGTTGTGACCTTAACCTGACTTCTTAATTTATACCTTAATTAAAATTTTTATTTGCCATATTAGATAATTAAGAAATTTTTTAAAATATTCCAAATTTTCCTCAAACACTTGAAAACACTTTTCTAGGCCATATATCTGTCATTTTCGGGGTGATTTTCAATCATTTTGGAAGCTGATTTGAATCAATAACCAAAAAACATCACACTTAATTAGACAATTTTAATATTCACTTAATTGCCACAAACTTTGAATAATTATAATTGTACATAGGAAACTCCAAAGCTAGCAAACTCAAAGCCCTAATGTACTCTATCTTATGAGTTCGAAGTATTTACTAAAATGTTGTATAAAAACCCCAATCTTTAGCCTATTTTCTATAGTGACCTTTCGGACCCCCTCAACTGGCACCATGGAGGACCGGGACTTTTAAATTGGCTAATGCAATTTGAACTTCAAAATAAACACTACCCTAAAGCATTTTAAAATAAATCAAAAAACTGAATTAACTAAAATGGACCCTAATTCATTATTAATTTAAATTTTAAATTAAAGTTTCTTTTTTGGGCCTTCAACAACTTTAACATTAGATAATTGAACTAATCATCCTACAAGATCTATCCAAGACCACACAACCTTATACAAACATGAATTGATTGCTAGAGTACAATATTCTAGACTTAGGCATACGGCCGGTGTTTTCTTTTATGCTGGTGTGCCGGGCTTTTCTGATGATTTCATTGCATGTTGTGAAAATTTGCTGCTGTGTTTGCTACTTTTCTGCACTATTTGGTCTGGAATTGATGTGATTATATGTAGTATCATCATAGGGTGGATGATATATTATTATTCTTACAGGTGTGCTTTGATCATGTAGAGCTAAATAAGGGGGGGGGGGGGACAAAGTATGATTTTTAATAATGTTTTGGAGGTACCACAAATATGCTTAGCGCCCCAAAACAATGAGTACTAAATCATACATATAACTGTTACATGGGACTGCTTAGCCTCAAATTAAAGCATGCCAAGCAGTGGTTTTGATGAGTATTTTTTTTGTATAATAAACTGTTTAGGAATTATATCTACTTGATGATTTCTATTTAGGATAACTTGCTAAGAGCTCTATATTTTATTATTTCCTTAATTGTAATTATGTTTAATATTAGTGAGAAGTTGTGAAATGTATTTGAGTTGAGATAATTCTATCCAAACTCAATTCCAAAAGAAGAAGGCATCCTCAAAGGGAGAGTCTTTTCTTTCTTGGAAGATTCGAGTTTTCGTATGGCTTTTAGATATTCAAAGAGAAAAGGAAATACCCCTATACAGGAGGGAATTGTCTATCTTTGAGGATATTCAAGCCCCATTTGTGGGAAAAACCGAATCCAAGAGTCACGAGAGAGATCAAAGGAGTTCATGGACAAAGACCCAAAGAGTCCATCGAGGAGTAGATCCAAGGATGTCCACGGAGAAGAAGTTCAAGAGGCAGAATACTAAAGACTTTAATTGATCCCATCAAAAATCATTTAACTTAGGTCATATACATTAGAATATTAAGTTGTGGTATTAGTGGTGCCCGAAACATCTTTATTTTGGCAACCCTGGTTTAATAATGAAGGTAGTTGGCCTGATGGACATTTACTACAATTAGTTTGATTAGATTCTGATTTATTTTTATTTATGATTGTGTGCTTCTAGGGTTACCTATTTTTTTGATTTATTGGTGATTTACATGCCACTTTTGTTTTAGGCCTGCATTTACGTAGTCTCTCTAGACTATGAAAAAAAACTTTTCAATCTCATTAATATTGAATTATTTTTAAGATTTAAAGTAACATAGAACTAACGCTCTAGGTAACTGTTGGAATTGTTCCGGGTCGCATACAATAATGTGTATTATTCTTATCTCCCTCTAATAAGACACCTCCCACCGCCTACGAGTAGAGACCGGATATCTGACATATGGAGAATGAAGTGTCACCTCTAGGAGGCTCATTTTTTCTAAAAAATTATTTTTCTATAAGCCTAATGTTAAAATCTCCAGCATATTGATTTAGACCTTTCAACTAGCATGTATTGTATTAGATAATCAATTAAATTACAATTTTAATTCCCATTAGCTAGGAGCATTTACCCAACATAAAGTTACAAGGGCCAATTAGAAAACTACTCTAGATGTCAGCCTTTAAACTTCACAAAATTAAACCAATCACCCATCTTTTATAAATGCCTGATATCATGGTTTTAATTTGATTAGGTGGTTAGCGGCTCCCAATCCTGCTGGGGTAAGTCCTAGGTTTTTACAACGTATTAGGTTAGGAAAAGGTTTAGTATTGTTTATAGATATTACCCAACTATATTTTAAGGATTGCAAGGCTACTATATTCGATCTAGTAGTATGCCTAATAGTGGGTAGGTCCCCTTCTTTCAGGGATTATAAATCCTACTTATCTTTGGTCACAGGATGATGCCACCTCCATCTTTTCTCTACCACATGTGTTGAATGCTTGATCTTCTTTTCTCCAGTTTCTTTCACTACCTTAGTCCCTCCCCGAATGCTGCTGTGAACCATGTTTGTAGATTGAGCCACTTGAGGCCATTCCTTTCTCTTTTGAAGAGGACTTCTTAGTATCTACCTTGTGGCAATACCACTTGGAATGAATAATCGTATTGATATTTAATCGAGAGTTTTCTCAAGCTCTGACTTGAGTGTTATTAACCATAGGGACTTGCGCCCCGTGGGAAACTGAACTTGCACATCTCTAATCACTCATCTGACTGATTGCAATTGGGTGGAGGAAACCTATTATTTTATAATTAGTCGTTGTATATTACTACTCTCGAGGTGCGCTGGTGAGAGCTCTATCCTCAATGACTAGTCATATACATATCTAATCTGCCCTTCCATTTGTCACACCAGACCCGACGGAGTTAGGATCCGCCCGAGACGGATGCGCGACCAGTCAAACAGACTACCAGATCTGCTTTGGAATTGGTTTCGAACGAATCTTCTAAATTATTTAACTCAACAGACACACTAAACAACAGGCTACTATTAATCATCAAACACAGCGGAACAAAAACCTCTATCTTTTCTTTTCTCCTAAACAATCATCTAAGATACATACATGGCTTTTGAACAGAAAGAAAAGACAGAAAAGAAAGCCATAACTGTACACAAATCAAAGGTTACAAACAATACCTACCGATCAGAACTCAGAAACATCTACACTCCTTGGACTTTCCTTCCCTTTCCCGAACCTGAAAACCACAGAAATCAAGCAGTGAGCTCAACACTCAGCAAAGCAACAAAACCTCCCATCAAAACTCTCAGAATCCAAACCAACTCATCAGGACAGAAATCGTACAGATTCAGAACAGAATCGGACAGATTCCAGAATGAAACAGAACGAATCAGAACAGAATCAAAATCAAAACTTATACGGATTATATTACATCAAATCTAGATCGTACATATCAGATCACATCAAGTACTAAATCAGACGATTAAATCAACTGAGTCAGAAATCGCTACAGGAATATAAGAAATTGCAAATCACATCATCTCAGAATCATAATTGCGTACAGAACTAGATACTGAATTCAAAATCATATTCAAATAGATATCAGACAGATCAGATCAAATCATATCGGAGGAAATCAGAAGATATTAATTTAGCACATAACAACACAAATTCCCTGACACCTGACAGAATCGCTAGGATTCCGGCCCTTATGCCTCCCTTCCCAGACACTCTCGACAGAATCTCTTCTGGATTCTGGCCCCTGTATGCCTCCTATTGGTGCTCCAAGCGGCTCCAGAACAGATGTGCTTAACACAGAACAGAATTCATCGGATCCGCGAATAAAAACAGATATCAAAATTTTCAGATGTTGAGCTCATTTCAGATGTCCCAGACACTGACTGAATCATTAGGATCCGCCCATGTATAACATCCCTTTTTATAAGCCATACAATAGCATATCATATTCAAAGAAATCCCGGGCGAATCAGAAAATCAACAAACATCGGGCAGCACAACGGCAGGTATACAGAATTTACCCACAATTTTTCCGTGAAAATCAAAATTTACCAAATTCGCACAGAATGTAGATAATCACATTTCAGAAACATTTATTCTACTGCACAGATAATTTTCAATTTCACAGAAAAAGGCAGACGACTAAAAATACCGTCCGAATCAAATATACCCGGACAAAAACTTCCAGAAAATATACCCAAAATGTGCACACTCGTGCACGTCAACCATATACAGCAAAGTTACGCGGTTAATGTAAAACGAACCAATCAAATAGATACGACGGAAAATCATTCACGAAAACGAAATCCGACAGAAAATACCGTCAACAGCGATGGTGTTCTGAAAATTGAGAAGTCGGATTGGCCTTACCTTGGTACAGCAATATCTTCACAGTCTCGACGAACGAAAACGGACTCGCGCTTCCCGAAATCAACTTTTCCTTTTTCTCTCTTTATGCTTCTCTCTCCTCGGATCAAAAATATGCTATTTTATAAAATTTTCTTCTCCTCAAAATGACTTATTTTCCCCTTTAAAATACTCTGAATTCGTCCTGGACGATCGCTACTCTCGTTCGGTACGATCTGGGCTCTGAAATTCTCCGTCAAACGAAATCAAATATCGTCTCAGGACGACTTGGGCTCTGGAAAAATTTTTCGTCCTAGACGATCCAACATTTCGTCAGGACGAACTGCTTAATTTCACAATTCTGTGAACAAACCTGTACAGATGTCCCGGACATCAACTTCGTCCCGGACGAACCTGGAGCGAACTGATATTCACCTAGCTGCTTTATGTCGAGTTTTATAAAGGCCTCCGATCATCCTATCCTACGGATAGTGCGGTTCGTACCCTTTGCATGTTGAACCCCATAAGTGTGTTCTATTCAAAGTCCACAGTTTCTGGCGACCACGGTGGGGACTAGTTTCTCTCTCCATCTTTAGATCATAAATTATACTTTCTTATGTGTACTCCAGGATTGGTACTTCTTAGATTAGGTCCGTTCTATCTTAGTTAGGGTCTTTCCTTAGTTAGGGTTTCCTCCTACTTTATTTCTTTCCAGTTTACAGCTATTCCATAACTGTATCCATATTCATTCCTTCTTCATAATTTCAATTCTAAACTAATCCTCAAATATTTTTTTTCTTAGCAGTAGTGTCTATGGCTTGTTAATTCCCGCCATTACTTTTAGTTCACTCGAATGCCGGGGACTCTTCCTGGAGTCCCTAACTTGCTAGTCCCCTGAGATGGAATAACACTTTTGGTTCCTTCACTGACTCGGCGTTCCATCACCCTTGGCCGAACCACCCTTTTGAGGCTGCTGCATCTCTCATCCCAGAAGGCTGAGAGACGTGCAGCCATGCGTCCCTTCAGATGTCTAGTTGCTCGGCGGATACCCCGGGCACCCGCTCATCCCATTCAGTGTCCTGCGCAGCTCTTAGTGCGCCCCGTGGTTTGATGCGGCCAGTACTTACCACTCTCTGTTCCTATCCCGTTCATCCTGCATTGGCGGCCAATGCCTACCAACCGTTGCAACAGGTTGCTCTGGCCCCTTAGCGCCGCGAGCTACGTTGTTACCTTGTTGTTCTAGAGAGGTATCTCGAGTTCGTGGGTTCCCCGTCCATTCTAACTAGGAAGAGGGGTTCCCAGATCAAAGTTTCTTCTCCCTTTCTCATCAGGTTTCTATTTTGCTTGGCTCTCTCACCTTGAGACTGCTGGGCAGACCCGGCCCTCCAGTTATTCCTGTTCCTCTCGATCGACCTAGAAGTGGGTTTAGATGTTACGTTCCTCCTCCGTTTGGCTGCATTCTGGTCAGATACGCAGCAGGAATGGCAGAGGCAGTAGCTCATTAGGAGCTCATTCAGGAGAATGGCTTCCCCATGTTGAGAAAACCACGACCACTGTAGTCCACTCAAACTTTGTAAGAAGTAGTTGACCTAAAGATAGAAGGTGATCCAGGGAAAAATTCCTTCTCTCCCTGACACATAGTGGGATGAGGCGGACGTTGCAGCATTGCGGCTGCCCTCCTGTTACCACTACTCTACCCCCGGCTAGGGTCCTTAGGGACGCTAGTGTTCTCGGGAGCCCTCTCTCTAGAGGATTTGGAGCATCGTCTGCTTAGCACCGTGGTTAAGGAGCTCAGTCATCAAGAGAGGTTAACTTCGACTAAAGATTTATTCATGCTAGTTTTTAGTTACAGATGCAGACTATCGAAATAGAGGTATAGGTTGGCCAGAGAGGACATTACGCTCAAAGTTAATGATATTGCTCACAGTGTTAGACCGCTGGTTGTTACTCTGCGTTGGATGACGGCCCATGTCTCTAGTGGACAAAGACAACAGCGTAAGCTGCTCAGCCCCATATCAGTTCAGTTATGGTTAGCCCCTCACTAGAAGGTTACCAATAGGATGCATCACCGTATGGGTGGGTCTATAAGTCGATTAGGTGGACACCCCTTTCAGGATATACGTCAGTGGATGTAGTCATCACCAGTTTGAGGTAGTACAGTTAGTTGAGGCAGTAACGTCAATAGAGTAAAGTTCATCTAGTGGATACAGTAGATCCAACATGGATATTAGTATTCCCGTTTGGGTCCAAGTTGGTCCAATGCTTTGATGTGGATACCAATAAACCCCTCTTGTGATCACCAGACCGTGCTGAGACATACTTTAGCTCCCAGCTCTTATAGGATCACTTCCCCTATGAGTCCCTATATAGATGCACTCTGTCATGCCTTCTCCGAGGACGGAGGACACACTTAGATGAGTCAGATGATGAAAAACCAGTACATGGGGTCTTGTAGATATACACGTCGAGGTCACTCGACTATCAGAGAGAGCCGAGGACCTGGATGAGCAAGAAAGATCCCAAGGTAGGAGGATCCTCCGAGATCAGTAGCTACGGATGCCACAATCTTGCACTTTACATACTCATGATGGCCGAATGGCCCAAGGCCACAACAGCGACAACTGCTCGTTGATAATTTTGGGGGTTACACCCTAGAGTATGGGAGCAGTACCCCTACCACATCTAAGATGGCCAGTGTACCGCCTAGTGAATCACTAGGACCTTTGTAAGAGTGGATATAGTCCTAAAGGGCACGTTTACAGCACTTACAACTGTCTAATCAGCAACGCACAGTTATCGTCGGTCAGTATGATGATTGTAGTAGATAGAGAATATCCCTTAGTTCTGGGGGAGAGGCGTTCAATGACACTCTCTCGCAAAATTACAAGGGGGTAGATCAGTTAGGCTTTAGTACAGAGTTTGGAGAGGAGGCATCTCCAGGCCCAAGTCTTTAGTTGCCGCTACCAGTTTCTTTTCTGCACACCCGTTTCTTACTTTTTAATTTTTCTATTATAGTGGCAGATGAGTAACATTTCTTTTTTTTACTCTTACTTACTTTTAGAAAAAAAAATTATTGAAAGAGAAAACGATGGATTAACCTCAGAAGGGAAGATATGCCCCACCTTTCTAGCACTACCCTGAAGGATTTTGTTCTCCCTTATAATGATGATTAATCAATAAAAAATGAGAGATGATTTTTGAGTCATTTTGGCTCTTCTTGCTTCTTCATACTTACCTCGTATAGTATGGATAGCCATGAAGAGTATGGACCTCTCTATCTTTATGTCATGTATGGTAGAATTTCTGTACTTTAAACTAAAATTTATTCAATTGAAATTATATTTAGAAGTGAAAATTTTCCTTATTATCTTATAATGTCTTTATCCATAGATAACTTTAGCATGTGATGAATAAACTTCATAATTTTCTCAATTAAATATATTCATTCTTATCATGGGAATCAAATTTATTTTTAATCATTCTTTTTTGCATGAGAGAGTGAGTTTTTCTTCTCTTGTATTTAGAAGATGATCTTACATTAAGAAAAGTTTTTTTTTTAAGTTTCGAAAGGAACCAACAAAAAGTTAGAAAATATGTGCAAAAGTGCTCCAAAGATAAAGATGCACAAAGTGCATCAAATAATAAAAATTGTGCAAAGCCACCAAATTGAGGAAAAATGGCATAAATTGACCCAAAATTAATAAGTAAATGCTTCTCTTTCTAGTAATATCTAAATATCAAAAAAATCAATGAACCTTTTGATATTTTTGATACTTGTAATTGAAAGCTAATAGGACTTTATAAATCTCATTATACAATGAACCCTATCAGATAGGGAACTATATTTCATGCAAAAAATGTGAGAAAATTTATTTCTTTTTATAATCTCTTTACTTAGCTTTTTAAAAATTAATCATCACCGATATGTTAAACCCTACATCTCACATTTAAATCCATCAAGATTATCTAATTCTACCACACCCCACAACTTTACAAAAACCCAACACACAAAAAGAAAGAAAAACCCCCCCCCCCCCCCCCCCTAGTATAGAAGTCCATTATAGTTATATTTATATTCTGTTTTCTGAAATTAAATCATTCCCCCCCCCCCCCCCCCCCCCCCCCCCCTAACCCCTTGGCCCTTGCAATTTGTCACTTTGATTGGGTCATATAACCAAAATTTTCCATTATAGTTTTTCACACCTTCTAGTTTCATTTGCAACTACCATGTGTGGTCGGGATATCAAATCAATATTCATGTCTATGTTGGAGATGTGATACTAGTCATACATACCTACAGTAGTCCAGAGTGTGGTGAAGGCGATTCACTAGTTTTTAATGTGAATTTCTTTTCCTATCCGTTCTGCTCTGATAAGTTGTAGCCCCTGCGTTTATTCATATGAGTTGAATGCTGATCGGATCATATAAGTTATTAGTTTAGAACCCTTTTATTAGATGGGATACTAGGTCCATGCCCTCCATATGTTTGTCAGGAGTGCTAATGTTGATCTTATATCCGAACCTGGATTTTATTTGTACATCAAATTTTGCTGGATTATGCTCTCTATTTCATTCACATAGGTTAAATGTGATCTAGGTTATCAAAACACAATGTACACTTCTATTATAAGAGCATGTGTAGTCTCTCTCCCAGTTTTATTCATGTGGCAAAATATGGTTGGGGATATCAAAAACTATTTATAATTCCCTTCTTTATAATTCCATAATTAGACGGATGTCCCCCTCACACTAAGCAGTAAGTCTGGATATGGTACACGATCCCTCTACATATGGTGTGGCCTTCGACATTATGTGATAGGTAATGTCCTATGATTGTGAACGCATAAAAGGAAATAACAACAAATGAGAGAAAAAGAGAGAAACTCTTGTGAGTAGAAAAATTAGTTTCCCTTATCATATGAGAACCCAGTTATACTCTCTAAGATCATAAAGTTATTCTCAAAAGTTTTTCTTTTCCTCTCCTTCGAAGCACCTTGGTGTTTGCTCCAAGGATATTGGTATACTAACATTATGATAGTTTTCACACTTTTCATTATCTTGTGTAGCCGATGTGATACTCATGTCTTGGTGTCACAGCATCACCGCCTTGGGGGACTGTGGTTTTTTTTGAGGAAAGATCAGTCCCTTTCTGCCGTTCTTTATGCAAACCTCACTCCCAATTCATACATTGCATCTAGTGTCCAGAGTAGTTATATGAATGTGGTAGCGTTGATTTTACTCCCTCATAGCGTCGACTCAGTTAGGAATAGGTGTATACATTGTGACCTTTGATGATCATTAATTGCACACATAATTACTATCCTCGGTAATGAGTTGTCCCCTTACTGACATAGAGTTACTTTTTCTTAGTTGTGATGTAGTACATCTTGTCTTAGAGTGTTAGCATCACATCTTTAGGAATTCCTGATTTTCTAGCAGAGGCTTGCTCCTAGATTCCTCTCCTACCACCATGCTTCACTATCATACCTACTCTTGCTCTAGAGTATCCCTATGAATGTTAGGTGGATGTGTTCTTTGATTTTTGCTCCAATTAGGTTCTACCTAGATTATGGTAAGTGTTCCACTATGATCATCTGATATTTTATAAATCCTTTCATATGACTATCCTCAGGTAGTGGGATAAATCCCGCTGCTACCTAGAGATATTTGTTCTCGTTGTGATGGTAATATATTTGTCTTAGATGTTTAACATCACTACTTGGAACTTTAATTTTCTAGCAGAAAATTAGTTCTCATGCTCCTCTTCGTGAACTATCCCACCATTCATACACTAGGCTCAGTCTGCAGAGTCTAAGTCTTTATGTGTATGATGTTACTTTCACTTCCACTAGGGTCCCACAAGTTTATTTGGGTGTTTACCACTAGGGGGCCATTCCTATTAAGACTTATTTATCCTTAGTGGCGAGCTGTTCCCTGCTTACCTTGTTTCTTCTCCACCTCCACTTGGTATAATGGCATCATGCCTTAGGTACCACCATCATCTTTCCTTGACTTTGATTTATTTAGCAGTAAGTCAGCTCTGCTTTTACTTCTACCACTTGCGTTTTACCATTGGACCCGACTCCTAGATGTCGGAGAGGTCATTTGGAGGATGGTTGATGTTGTTTCCACGTCTTACAAGATTCCCCATCAATTAGTTATGGGTTTAATCACTGTGGCTTCCTTGTGACTATTTTACTGGCTTAGTGCATCTTTCGTAGGAAGTGTAGCTCCTCGCTACTTCAATTTCTATTTTACCCTCTAGAATGAGTCTGGACCCTTTGCACACCTAACAAGAGGTGTAGTCTCTATAGCAGGCTGGATAGCGTGTTTTCGTGCATGTGTAGGCTACGTTGACTATATTTGAGTTCCCTTTTTTGTTAGAGGGAGGTAGGGTTTTCCACTAGTGATTTCTGTTGATTATGACACTTTGATCACTCAAGGCCACCGGCATTTTTATCGATGGGGGCTACCGATCGTGGTTAACCTGAGATTGAAATGTAGAGACTTGGGATTCACTTTAGATAACTCTACCCTTGGATTCTTTCACTTACGTTTTCTTTCTCCCATCACGTCCCTACAGATCTAGGTTAGGATGGTGATTGAATGACTTATCACCTTCGTATCTTGTTGTCCGATACTAACAAACAGGTAGTTGGTTTCACTTTACTTGATTGAGAGAGCACTAACAGTAGCCCCATAGAAGGTATTCCTCACCCATCTTTTTCCTTCTGTAATGTTCTGTTTGATCAGTCAGGCATCAAAGGCCTACCCACTTTTACTTACTACTCCCCGATTGGAGATAAGTATTGGGCACCTCGCTCATTTGTAAGGCGAGTTGGTTGAGCCAGATGTTGAAGACTTACTGGTGAGAGAGCCCGACAGAGTCCCTAGGAGGCATTCCGCATACACCTCTTTTAACCTGGATGTTCTTTAAAGAATAGGCAGACTTCAATTTTGTAGTTTAGTTAGTTTTTGCTCAAGGCCAGGTAGAAGTAGGAGTCAACCCCAATCCCTATTTTGAAAAGGATCAGAGGAGACGGGATCCTTTCCACCTCTACCCCGCTGGCCTGTACGGTCAGACTAGGTATGTTTATTATATGTACCAGTTAAGAGAGCCTGATCAGAGTCCCGGTGAGTATATTCCTCACCACCCCTTTACTCTGGTGTCTGTTAAAAACTAAGCATGCTTCCAATTTGGTGGGCTAATTTACTTTTGCTAGGTGTAGGCTTAAATAATAAGTCACCCCAATCCACTATTTGAAAAGAGTAGGAGGAGTAGTCCTTTCCCACCTTCTACCCCGTGGCCTGATACGTCAGACTGGTAGTTGGTCTACTACCCGGATGAGAGAGCCTGACAGAGTCCCTTGGAGGATTCCTCACCACCCTATTACTCCTGGATGTACATGTTAAAGGACTATGCAGGCATTCCGCTTTCGTGACTTTATTGTTTTACTTGCTGAGTGTCAGGCTGAAGTATTGGGTCACCCAAATTACTGTTAGAAAGGTCAGGAGGAGTGAGATCCTTTCACCTTCTGATTTTTGCGTTTCGATATGGTCAGTCAAATAGTTGGTTTTACTTACTTGTGGATGAGAGCCCGAAAGAGTCCCTGGGAGGTATTCCTCTCCCCCTATTTACTCAGATGTCCAACTAAAGACTATTCAGGCTTTCAATTCATGACTCTTTATTTTGTTGAGGTCAGGCAGAAGTATCGGGTCACCCTAATCACTGCCGAAAGGATCAGAGGAGACGGGATCATTTGCTACATTCTACATTGTTATTTCAATTGTTCAAGCAGTAGGTTGGTTTTACTACCTAGTTGGAGAGTGCCTGACAGAGCACATGGAAGGCATCTTCACCACCTTTACCCTGTGGCCTGCTATGACGGCAGGGGGGCATCATATTTCGTGACTCTTTTATTACTGTTTTGATATGGTTAGGAAAATACTTAAGTCACCCAATCCACTGTTCTGAAAGAACAGAGGAGATGGGACCCCTTCACCTTCTATTCTACTGTTTCGATATGATCAGTAGATAGTCATTTGCTTATACTACCTGTACTTTGGTTCTCTCTTCGACTTTGCCCGTGTTGTGAGGTATATGGCCAGGAGAAGACCCCACTATTTGTGACCCCGATTTTGTATACTGCTGCTCTTCGCTCTCTCTTAGGCTCTACACTTGCTATGGGTAAGGCCAGGAGAAGAATGCTCCTACTTTCTTCCCACCTTTTATACCTTCACCTTGTGCTCTTTACTTCATCGCTTTGTCACCATTCGATCAACGCCAACAAGCCCACTCCTGTTGTGAGGGTCCGTTTGTTGACGCTATATTTTTTTATCAATGATAAGGTTAAAGAATTGACCGTCAAATATTGACACAGCTAGACCCAGGACATCCCAATGGGTTTAGGGGATCAAGCCATGTCTGCTGAGCCAAGACCCAGGTCTTGGGTCAACCTGGTTGACCAGGTCAATCTGATTAACTAAATTGACCCAAATCCTATCTACTTGATTCAAACCCAATTAAATCTTCATGGCTTAATTTCAGTGACCTCCAGTTTGGACGGGCAGGGGTGTGGGGCTGACCATTTTGGGGCGACATGGGTGGGGAGGGCAAGACCCGGGATGCTGGGGGGGGGTATAAGGAGTTGTCAAGGTCAACCAAGTTGATTCAATTAACGACATATTTAGATTCAATAGTGGATTTGAATCAATTGAACATTAGGGACCCATATCCACCCATCTTTTGGGTCTATTGAACTAGTTGACACAAGTCAACTTTGACTTGGTACAACCCAAGTCTTATGGGGTCAATTTTGTGACATTAAAGCCCACTTAAGTCCATTAAGGGGTTTTAGCACCCTAATGATCTAAGGCAAACCACAACCAAATCTATTGGAGTTCCTCCTAATGTATATGGAGATCAATCCTAGCATCCCTCCCTTGATTAGGGGTTTTAAATAATGAAAAGTAGTCTACATGGAGGACTTTTTGGTTACCTTTTCATATTTGGCTCTCTCACCAGACCTCCTAAAGCCTTGAGATTTGTATGGAGACTCCAAGACCTTCCCTACCTTTCCAAACCAAACACGACCACCCCAGCAGCCGCCGCGAGTTCCCAGCAGACCCGTAGGGCCTCGCACCTTCCAAGACATTTTGCGATCCTTCATCCAAGGCAGTTTTGAAGTGCGATTTCTTCTACAACGGAAGCATGGACAGTCCACAAATGCAACATCACCAGATATTCTACCATCTCCGGATTAGGGTATTTTTTGATAAAATTCCAAAACCCTGGTTAGATAACTTAGGGTTAAAATACCCATTCGCAAAAAAGTGCATTTTAGGTCACAAAATCTATACCCATGAAGTCTCTTTATATTAGCAAATACATATTTTAAATTTCTGTTCATTTGATCGACCCGCTCGATCTAACGAACCAAATTATCATTTTAGGGCTTTTGATGCGCGTGTGCTTGAGGCTCCGATTTCTGGACCGTTGATATCGAGATGGCGATCTAGAGTCACGCCATCCCACGTTAATACATTAAATGCACAGATTGATCCTTCGTTCGGGGCCATGCGTGCAGCTACGATCTGCGTCGTCATTCGGGGAGTCCACACCAGATCAGCAGGTCACGGCGATGCTGGATGTGGTATTTGGTGGGAAACAGCTGGTTCCCACGCCATCGCAATCATAGGGCAATGATTGGGCGACGGTGCCAATTATTACCATGAGTGGGCATTTTTTTCTGCCGCTGTGGTCCGCGGGCCATTATCCCTGGCTGCCAATGGCCAAGCAGAGATTTTGATATTAATTTGTTTTTAAATTAATTATTAATTACTTTTTTCTTATTATTTCTTTAAATAACTATTTTAAAAATATTTAATATAAGTATATAGATATTTAATAATTTTAATAATTAATTTTAAATATACTAAATTCATAATTATATTTTATTATATCATTATTATTATTTATTTATTATAATTATTATTATTAATTATTATTGATTATTATTATTATTCTATCACATTAAATATTATTATCATTATTTATAATATTATATTATTATTATATTATTTATTATTATTATTATTTGAAACTTATTATTATTATTATTATTTTGAAACTATTATTATTATATTTTATTAACAAATATCAAATTTTCAAAAAACTTTAATATTTTTTTTATGTTATTTTAATAATTATTTTTTAAATATTAATTACTTTAAAATATTTTAAATTCTTTTAACCATTTCAAAACTCCTAAATTCATAAACTAATTTGTTTTTAATTATTTATGATGCATAATACCTTAAATTTTTCTAACAAATAATTATTTTGCTTTTGAAATTATTTTTAAAGATTAAATTCAATTTTTTTTATTATATTTCAGTATTATTTCATTATTTGAACCTATTTTAACTATTATTTAAATAACTTATTTTTAAATTATAAATTATTTTTAAACTCTTTTGAAACCTCGTTAGGTGGGTCAATGGATATTCTCTATTTTATTTATAGAATTGATTTATTTTTAATTACATTAATTTTCAAATTTATATATAATTATAAGTATTTTAAAAATTATTTTTAAATACTTATAATTAATAATAATTTTGGGAGATCTACTGATTTATGAAGTTTTAAACAGGATTGTACATGTGAAGAGAAATCATGTAGGATGGTGGATTAGTGGGTGATTGAGTTCCAATCATTCTAAATCACTTCATTTAAGGTATTTACTCTTCTTTTATCGTAGTGATGTATATGTAGGATGCACGGCAACCTAGGGGGGGTGGGGGGGGGGGGGGGGGGGGGGGGGGGGGGGGGGGGGGGGGGGGGGGGGGGGGGGGGGGGGGGGGGGGGCGGGGGTGGGGGGGGGGGGGGTGGGGGGGGTAAGACGAGGAAGTGTGATTGTTTATGATTGGGTTGTGTGTATATTGGCATGGATTGATGTGATGGTTGTCAAACTCTTTAATTTAGTCCTATCCGAATTAGTGACACCCAAATATATAATTAAGGACACATCGAGCGACACTTAGAAAAATTTCTAAGTGCTGGATAGATAATGGATTGACATGAAAACTTCAATATTTGGAATACTTAGTGACATCTTACATTCCAGATTTTTTTAGGTTTTTGGGCTATTTTAGGCCCTCAATTAACCTAACCCTATTTGACTTAATAAATGGATTTGATAACTTCTAAAAATTCTAAAAATCCATTTTTAACTCAAAAAATTACCAAAATAGAGTGAAATGTTTTATAATTTTAAACTAACCTAATAATAATTAGGGCCTCTAGTTTAGACCTTAATTTGACCCCTAATTTAACCTTAATTGAAAATACTATTTTGCCCTATAGTAATTACAATAATTAAAAATTCAAATTTTTCCCCAAACCTTAGAACACTTTATTAGTTCATTCTGATCTTTTGGGAAGATTCTAATCAGTTTGGAGACTAATTGGATCAATACCAGAACATCTCCTTAATTAGATATGTTTTAATAATTTCTCGATAATTTGTCAAACTTTGAAAATTCATATCTTTGATAGGAAACTCCAAATCCAGAAAACCTCAAAACTCATACTCATTTAAGGTTTTAGTATTTTAGTTAAAATTAGGAATCCATCAAACTAGCTATGTTTATATAGTGACCTTTTAAGACCCCCCTCCATCTTAGCACATAGCATGCCCCGGGACTTTCCAAAATTGGCTATGCATGTAAACTTCAAAATATCACTTCTTTCGGCATTAAAATGATATCAAAAACACTAAATTAACTGAACAGGACCCTAATTCATTAATATTTGAAACCTTTAAATAAAGTTTCTTTTCGGGCTTTCATCAAACTCTATATTAGGCAATTGAATTAATCATCTTATATAAACCAGATCCAGACCCACAAGACCTAACATAAGTAGAATTATTTGATAGGTACCAGTCTAGACTTAGTGTTAGACTGGTGTTCTACATTTTCTGCTATGTGCCGGACTTTTCGTGATTTCATTGCATATAAAAATTTGTTGCAGTGTTTTTTTCACTTTTACTGTACTCATGTGGAATTAATGTGTATTATGGTGTTTGATTCTAACCCTATGTTAGTGACGATATTATATTTTTTCTATACACGTGGCCATGCTCATACAAGCTAAATAAAGGGGGGAAAGATTTCATGATTTCTAACGATGTTTTATGCAGGTGCTCAAAATTTGCTCAGCCCCCTTAAATAAATGAGAGGTAAAATCATATTATAATTGGTATAGGTGACGGATTAGCCCTCATAATTAAGAGTATGACCAAGCAGTGGCTGTGTATGAGTATTTTTTTATTTCTATATAAGACTGCTTGGAATGATTATATCTACTTGTGGATTTCTATTAGGATACCTTATAGGAGAATATAGATTTTCTTTATACTTTCCATTATATATTAATTTGTAATAGTGTGTGAGAGTTTTCAAAAAATAGGCATCCTCAAAAAGAGAGTCTTTTTCCATTTGGAAAGATTGAGTTTAGATGGCTTTTATTATACCAAAGTGAAAAGTGTAATTACCCCTCAGGGAAAATTCCTTCGTTTGGATATTCTAGCCATGAGACCCTGAAGAATCTAATATCCCACTCAATAAATTATTTGCGTATCATAGGCTTAGAAATCTGAGTTATTTACATTGGTGTCCGACCACTTCTATTTTCTACAGTCCAGGTCTGTAATTTAAGGGTAGTTGGCCTATGGCATTTACTTATTATTGTGATAATTCTGATTGTATTTATTTATGATGTAGTCGCTCTAGGGTTGCCTTCTTCATTTAGTTATTAGGCAATTTGCATGACGCTTTTTGTTTTAGCATTGATTTCGTAGCTCTCTAAGGACCCCCATCAAAAAACTTTTTACTCATAATTAATATTAAAATTTTAAGATTTAAATAACATAAAATATACGACTTTAGGAAAACTGCCGAAATCTTCCGGTGTCGCATGTAATGTCTGCATTCTTCATTACCTTCCTAAAAGACACCTCACCGCTTGCAGTGGAGTCCGGATAAATCTGGCCTATATAGGATAAAGGTATTGACCTC
The DNA here is from genome assembly GCA_022539455.1 of Dendrobium nobile. NCBI lineage: Eukaryota > Viridiplantae > Streptophyta > Magnoliopsida > Asparagales > Orchidaceae > Dendrobium > Dendrobium nobile. Next base: position 29,108,858 of record CM039731.1, read on the forward strand.
GGGACGCTCGTATTTTCTATAAAATTAATTTCTATAAGCTATTTTAAAATCTTAAGCATTGTTTATTAGACCTTTCAACTAGCTTGCATTGTATTAGAAACAATTAAATTAAAAATTTTAATTGCATTGCAATCTAGGAGCATTGTACCCAATTAAGTATAAGGCAAATTTGGATAAACTCTCTATATGTTTGACCTTAATTTTAAAAATTGAACCGACCCACCATTCTTTCATAATGACCTGACATCATGATTTTTCAATTGATTCGGTGGTTACTGGCTCTCAAATTCAGAGGGGATAGTCCAGATTTTGCACTATAATTACTAGGACACACATGTTCGTCTTGTTCGTGAGATTACATAAACCCAATTTAGATTTAGGATTCAAGAGCTCTACATCGGGTCTCAAAGTATGCCCTAAATAGTGGGTAGTGTCCCCTCCTTTCAGGGACTATAAATCATACTTATGCGTAAATAGGATGCGCCTACCTCTCATCTTTCTCCACACATGTGTGAATGTTTAATCTTCTTTCTCCAGTTTCTTCTCACTGTCTTATCCTCTGAATGCTGGTGTGAACCACCATGTTGACTGAACCACTTAACCCTTCCTTCCCCTTTGAATGTCCCTTCTTAGTATTTACCCTTGTGTAAATTCAAATTTGGAAAGGGTTAATATATGATCCTTAATCGAGCATTTTCTTAGGCTCGGCTTGAAGATATAATTAACCACGGGGGCTTGCGCACGTGGGAAACTTGAAGTTCCACATCTACTAAACCCCATTTTCGAGCTGGTGTTTCAGGTGGGGGACACAACCTTGTTGTTCTGATTCAGTCGTGAGCATTAATACTACCTATCGGGTACGTTGGCGAGAGCCGTATCCCAAGGATAGTCATATACACGTCTAATATGGCCCTCCCATGGCCTCTATATATCGAGTTTAAAGGCCTCGATCATCCTGTCCTATGCGGATAGTGCGATCGTACATTTGCATGTCGATACCCCATAGCGATGTCCTTTGAGGGGTCCACAGATTATCAGCCTCTTCAGTGCTCTCGACACTCTCTACTTATGCCATAGAAGACCTAGCTTGTCTGTCATATTTGGTTATATGCTATCTTCTTTAATAAAGAGAAGAACATCCTTCCTATTATCTTATTTATAGATGGATTGATTACAAATAAATTAGTGTCCATAAATTTTCACTGTTTCAAATTTTCAGAATAAAAAAAAGTGATTTTATAGTTTCTTTTATTTGTGGTCGTGTGCGATATTTATACAAGTTTTATAACAAATTCTATTTGTGCACAAAATAAGCTAAAATTTTAATTTGAGATCATCTCCTACCTTTTAATAAAATGATGATTTTTTAAAAAGATAATTAAGAAAATCTTCTTTTTAAAATTGAACTATTTGTCTCTTAAGTTAAGAAACCAAAATTAGAAAAAAAAGGTATTGTCATTTGAATTTAATTCGTGGTATATTGGATAAAATCTAGGAAAATTTGTAGATTGACATGATTACTTGAGGCACATAGTTGAATTGGAAAAAATTTTCAAATTTAATTCAGGTCATACGAATATCCACTCGTTAAAATTATAATTGAATGAATAGTATACAATGTAAAAAACTATCAACGTTATAAGTGATTGATATTCTACTCCAACTGAGCTAAAAATCAATAGTTCGCTTATGAATGATAAACATAAGAAAAAAAATCATGTGATAAAGAATCCTAAAATTATATCATGCTATTATCTAATACTAAGGACTTGCAAGAAGATCTACGAGCACAAAAATCATGTAGATTATGACATTAATGCATTCCCCAAAAAAAAAAGTGGTATTATTATTATTTGCAATATATGACAATATGGATCATAGGAAAGATTGTCTTTGGATTTAACTAGAATTTATCATACATTTATATATCTCAAAAAAATGTATAAAGAAAACTTCATTCTCTACAGAATGACAAGTTCAAGAGCTAAAAGAATGAAAAACTCTTATATTTTTCAGCCATCTCTTCCAACAAATGCCACCAGCATTCACTAGATTTCTATTAAATATTTAACCTTATTGTTGGGTTTTAATTGTCGGTCTGTAGAAACTAAACTCTTGTAATCCCTACAAAAAAAAAATCAGATAATTGTATTTAACTACTCTCATTTTTTTTTTTCAATTATGAGAAAAAGATGATCATTTTTTCCTTATACTATAGTGGATTGGTCTCTTGGTTTTCTCCTTTTTAAAATTTTCACGTAAAATTTTGTCTCCTACAATTTTTTTTATATATGATAACTTTTTTGTCAAAATTTTTAAAAATATTTTGCGGGCTAGAATATTTGCGACAGTAAAGTAGAAAAATTATGCCGCTTAGTGTACAAGAATATCAAGCTCACACACAGAAAGACAAAACATTAGAATTTTTTTACATGAAAACCCTGAAGGGAAAACCAGGGGACCAGTCAAAATTGATCCATAAGTATTTGATAAATTACAAATATATATGCAATCTTCAATCTTAGACGCGATCATATTACAATAGTCGACCAACAAGTTGAAATCTAATGACGAACAGGAACCGGATGAAAATCCTACTATGTCAGTGGTCAAATATAAATCCAAAGTCATGAGTGCGGCTGAGTTGAAGTCCAGCGACAGTCGCTGGCCATGCATAGCTTTAGTTGTGGCCATATAGAAGTCCGGTGATAGTCCGACGATGGTCGATTGTCCAGATAATGGTTAAGTAGTCTGGTGGAAAGTAAACTCAATATTTCTCTCTCTCACACCTTTTCTAGCTGCTTTGGGCCCTTCATGAAGAATGAGGGGCTATTTATAGTTTTTTAAGAGTGACATGATCAGTAAATAGGAAAAGATCAAGGATATGTTGGGAGTGTTTGAATGGACAATCGATATTGATCCCGTGATTATTGATTGTTTACTATGCATTGAAATATCTTAATGATATCAGAATTGATGATATTTGGGCTTGGTTGGATTTGCTTGTCTAGCCACTCGATTCGACTATAAGCATGTCACGTTTGGAAATCATTGGTCATCAAATTAAAATTTGAACTTTCCAAAGGCTTTTGGGTATTCGATTGGACCCATCTAGGCCGGATTGAGTTATTGAATTTGGTATCGTTGGTTCATATTTTTGAAATGTTCAGTTCAATTATAAGTTTGCTAAGAGCGAGTTTCATATGATTCCAGATTTAATTTCGAAAGTAATTTTACAACTGATTTACCTTGAGATTCCGTACTCAATCATGTTAATTTTTTTATAACATATTTACTTATTAATCAAATCAGAGATAAGTATTTTTTGAGTCCCTTAAAAAAGCTTTTTGATGATGATAAGTGCATTGAAAACCAATCAAATTCTTTTTTCTTCTTTTCTGTTGAAACACTTTAAAATGAAGATTTGAAATACCAATTATAACTCTTTAAACTTAAAGCAATTGAAAATTAATTAGCCGTTGAAAAATAACATATATACTCATGTAAACTCAATATTTTTCTTATTATTTATGTATTCTCAACACATCCTTTAAAAGTAAAAATCTTAAATCCACCACTAACAACACCAACCTTTCTAGCATAATATTGCCCAAATTTGTAACATAAATGCTTTAGGCATATATATATATATAATATATATATATATATATATATATATATATATATATATATATTAATATATGATATATATATTAAACTTCACTTCAATAGTGATTTATTTGGATGTGACTCAGATGCAGGAGAAATTATTATGTTCGAGTAGGATAAGAGCAGCTTCAATAACTTTGATTAGGGATGTGGCTCAGATGCAGGAGATAATTATTTTCGAGTTAGAATAAGAGCAGAGTTCGGTCGTAGCTCTCATTCGAACTCCAATGAAATCAAGTAACGTAGTTTTTTCATAATATACTTCAGATCACAATCTCATAAAAAATCATCCTCTCTTGTGCCGCCTGTGCGATTTTAGGTTTCCTGTGTCTCCGATCTTTCGCTATTCCGGGTGATCTTGTGGTGCGATCTCGTGAGTTTTGTGCAACTGGTTCCTGTGGGTGTTGTGGCCTTCGGGCCTTCAGCAATGGCTGGATTCGTCTTCGGTTCTCCTTGAGGGGAATTTCTCCTCTAAAGCTCAAGATGCTAAAAAAGGGTTCTTAATCCTGACTCGAGGTCTTCTTCTCCTACTAAATCTAGGTCTTTTAAAGATGTTTCTAGCGGGATCTTCATGGTTTATACATTACCTTCTCTGACTCAATCTACCTTTAATGTGTGCCGGCAGTGATGATTTCTGATGATGATGTCTTAAACTTGCTTCACCTTTTCGTTTTACTTTGGTTGGCAAGTTTGGTTTGCGTAGCCTAATCTCGACACGATTCGTTCATTTTTTGGTAATCTTAAACTTTCTGGTTTCTATTCTGTAGGGCTTTTTGACTCTAAACACGTGCCGTTCAGTTTTTTCTAAACGATTTAGATTACAGTCGTGTTTTTCTCTAGATCCTTTTATTTTTAACTGTCAAATGAGGATCCTTAAATGGATCCCTTTTTTGATGTCAAAGAAGAACTCCGATTGTGCCTATAGGATTTCAGTTTTCGAACTTACGCCTTCATTTTTTTAATCGAAAGTGCTCATGCGTTGGGGGCCGATATTTTGGACGTCCTTTACAAACCGATCAAGCTACTGCTTCTAGAACCCCCCTCTGTTGCTAGGATTAAGTTGAAGTTGATATTAACTGTTAAGCATGCTAAGGAGTTTGGGTTGGATCTAAATCGTTTGGTTCTTCAAAAAGTGGAATTTGAGAAAGTGTCTGATTTTTGTAGTCATTGCAAAGCGCATGGACATGCGATTTCTGATTGCTTTAAACTGCATCCTGAACTTAAAAAAGCTTCCAACAACCTCCACTGGGAAGGTTAATTCTGAGGTTTTGTAACACCGTGGATAAGTATTTTTAAGGAAATCCTCAGGATGCCAGTAACATTTAGAACCTTCCAATGTGAGATGGGTTGGGAAACCTTGCTAATGTCGCACCTCCTCAGGAGATTTTTAAATGTGATATCCAACGCAGGTGGAACCCGAGAAAGAAATTGTTAAGGAAAACTCTTTATCGAGAACCATCAATACACTGATATATTTATTTATGTTGATTCTAGCTTTAATGGATGATAATTCCATTCTTTGCTTAATCAAATGGGAGATGAAAAGGAAATGGAAACAGGGGAGGAAGTGAAGAAGGTGAAAATTATTGAAGGGAATAAGGTTTATTATCTTCTGATAAAGAAAGGAGGAACTTCATAACAATGAGGAAAGGATTAATGCCTATACTATGTCTACTAAACGGTTGAGGAGGAAGGGTCTCCTAAGACTAATAAAGAAAAGAAGAAAAATAATAAGGCTCCGTTTCAGAGCCGCCACGTTCCACCAAAGCTCAAGCTACTCTCCAAATGTACTAATGATACAAAACACTTATTTGCAATGTGAGAGGGATTGGTGGCTTGATCAAAAAATCGTGTTAGAAATTTAAAACGTATTCACAATATTCAGTTGTTGGTCCTTCAGAACCTTTATTTATGTTGACAAGTTGGTACTACTGCTTCTAATTTGGGTTTTAAAAATAGTTTTGCTAATTTCTCTAACAAGATTTGGATGATGTGGCACATACCATCTAAATGTTTATAGTTATTTCTGATTTTCAGCAAGTTATTCATGCTCACATATCCTTTGATAGCTTTAATTGTCATGTGTCTTTTGTTTATGCGCATCTACTAGATTGGGGAGATCTCCCTTATGGGAGAGTCTTGCGGATTTTGCTCAAAACATCACGGGGCCGTGTGGCAGAGGTGGTGATTTTAATATTATATTCTCAGCTGATGAAAGAAGAGGGGGAAATCCTCCCAATGTCAATGCAATGAATGATTTTAATGATATGATTACTAATTGTAATTATACTGATATTGGTTTCTCTGGTTGTAGTTTTACTTGGAGCAGGTCTAGATGTGGCAAAGATGGATAGACTGTTTGTTTATAAATGAATGGATTAGTTGCTTTCAATTAACCCAGATCAGCACCTGAGCAGAACGCTTTCTGATCATGCTCCTCTTCTCTTAACGGTCCTGGTAACAAAACTAAACCTTCTATGTCTTTTAGATTTCAGAATATTGTGCTTACCCATCCTGATTTTAGAAATTGCTATTTCTTATATTGGGTATGCGGATGTCTTTCCAAACAATGATGTGACTGGTATGGCTAACTTTGGCTAAATTGGCAGATTGAAGCAATTACTTAGGTGGTGGAATAAACAGTTTTTAAAATGTTTTTGATAATATTAAAGTGGCTGAACAAAAGTGGTGGAATTTGAAACTTTTATCAGGATTTACCTTCTGATTCTAATCTTTTGATCTTGATGAATGCTAAGATGTCCTTTTAAATTGCAAGATCAAGAAGAAACTTTTTGGATCTTTTTTTTGGTTGGAGGGGGATAGAATACTGCTTTCTTTCATGCCTAGTTAAATCTAATAGAATCAAAAACAGATAAAAACAGTTAGAGTAACAATGGCATTTTTTATGATACGGATGAATCCATTGCTGAATTCTGGTGTTAATTTTTTTAGTGAATATTTAATAGGAATAATCTTTCGAATGAGTTAATTTTTCAAATTTGATTCCTTGCATTGTGAATGAAACTGAGAATTTGATCTATCAAGAATATGAATGGGGAGTCTGTTGCGGTCCTGATGGTTTTACTACTAAATTCATCATAAACATGTGGATTATTAAAAAGGATGTTATGATGCTGTGCAGGATTTCTTTAGTGGGAATCCTAACCCTAAATATTTTAAGTCTACGAATATTGTTCTTATACCTAAAAAGAGAATCCGTTTTCTGGAATGACTAAAGACCTATTAGCACCTTTGTACTTTTTTTAATAAACTTATTGCTAAAGTTATTGCTTCAGATTAGCTTAATTTTGCCTAAAATAATTTCGCCCAATCAAACTGGTTTTGTGAAAGGTCGTAGTATTTTTATAATATTTACTTGCTCAAGAATGGTTCCGATAAAAATGCTAAATATCACTGGTGCAACATCAGTTTTAAACTGACATCACCAAGGCATTGACAATTTAAATTGGGATTTTCTTTACATGTTTATCTAAGTTTGTTTTTAATCAAAATTTCTTGCGGCTTATCAATAACAGCATTCAAAATTGCTTCTTTTCTTCTATCATTATGGTTCTAATCAGATTTTTTTAGCTCTTCTCAAGGTCTTAGTCAAGGGGATCCTCTGTCTCCCTCGCTTTTTATTATTGCTATGGAGTATCTTTCTAGAGGTATCGAGATTTATTCAGGTTAATCCTAAACTTATTTTTCAAAACTATTGGTGGATTCCGATTACTCATCTTATTTTTCGATGATTTTATCATTTCTCGAATGCTTGTATTAGAATATTAAAGTTTTAACCTATTTTTAGATGAATTTCAAAGGAGTAGTGGGTTATACATCAATAAAACCAAGTAATTTTATCATTCTACCAATTCTGTGAATATTCGAGAAAGATAGAATTAAAAGAGTTTAGTGGTTTTTGCCTTCTTCTGTCCCATTAAATACTTGGAACTCCTCTTTACAAAGGTAGGAAAAGAATGAATTATTTGAAATATTTTCTCTAATATTTCAAAAAAAATTACTTTAACGGTCTCTAAGTTTCTTTCTTTTGGGGTAGATTGACTTTAATTAAAAGTGTCCTTAACTCTATTCCTATATTTCTTTTCACACTTTACAGCCTCCGATTACGGTTGTAAGAGATGGAGAAGTTGATTAAAAATTTTTTTGGGGGGCCACGATACTAAGTCGTGCATTAAGTGGACTTCTTGGAATAAAATGTGTGGTGTGTTTAATGAAGGAGCCATGGTTGTAAGCTGTCTCTGACACTGCTAAAGTTTTCTCGCATAAGCTTGTTTGGCTTAGAGCTAACAATAGTTTATGGGCCAACTTTTTGAAAGCTAAGTATTGTAAGGACTTCATCCCTTGTGTGCCATTATAAAATGGTGATTCTCCGGTGTGGAAAAGACTGTGTAAGATTAAGTGGGAAGCGGAGACTTTATCAATGGGCATGGGCATGGTGACGTTTCTTTTTTGGCAAGATAAACTGTTGGGTTTGTGCTTCTATTGATTATCTCCTTAATACTCATACCAAAGCTAAATCATAGTCAAGATTTCTTTCTTAATGGGAATTGAGATTATATTAAACTTTGTAGTGTGGTGCCTATTTGCAATTGTTTGATAATATTGTTAACATACCATTAAACTTGATAGTGTGATAATATCATGTTTCAAATTAGCAACTCGGCCAAGTTTTTGCATAAAAAAAAAAAATGTTTGGGATATTATTAGGATTAAAGGAGAGTTTCTAACGTTATGGTTTTCTTTGGCATAAAATGATCCCCTATCCTATACTTTATTAGACTTGGAGATGTCTGAAAGAATTCGTGCCTGTGGATACTAATTTGTTTAAGAAGGTTTTTCAGTTTTGCTTCAATGTCATGTTGTTTAATATTGAGAGTTCTATTCATGTGTTTGATTAATAGTAACATGGCTCCGTTTGGTTTGGTGCCATTTCTCTAATCTTGCGAGATGGATAATTTCATTATCTCCAGAGTTTAACCGGATATCTTGAAGGATTGGTTTGTCAAAGGTAAAAATCATATTAATGCTTAATCCCTATTCTGATTATTGGGTATATCTGGAAAGCTAGGAATGATTCAAAGCATAACAACATTAAAATGTGGGCTAATCAGATTTCATAAATGTTAGGACTAAAGTTTTGAAGACTTATTGATGTTAATCATATTTCACAAAAATTTTTAGAATAGCATCGTATGGCTAGTTATTTTGGGATTATTCCCATGAGTTTAATATTATTAAAGATGACCGGATTGTGCATTGGTTAAAACTTGATCCTTCTTATGTCAAATTAAATACGGATGGTCCTTTGGGAGATGCTGCGGGTTTTGTGGTTTATAGGAATATGCGTGTATTCAATTGGTATTTTGATGGGCCTACGGATCAGTTTTTGCTTTTAATGCTGAATTAATGGGGATTTATCATGGATTTGCATTTATGTATGGTGATGGGTATCTGCATGTGTTAATTGAATGCGCGGTTCCTGCCGCCAGCGGTGGCCGGACGGCCGTTCGACTGCCCAACTTGTATTGAGCCCATTTTTTTTACCCCGAAAAGGTCAAATAGGACGTTTTTGGGGTCCCCAGGACCATTTTTCGACGTCCCGTACTCAATTTTGGCACTTTCGGAGCAATTCGGAGCTCCTACACGCAAGAACAATCCTGAGTCACACGGAAGAAATTCTCTAAAATTTGTGACGCATATTTTCGGACTCCTGAAATTTTGACGTCGCGAAAATAGGGGGCAACTGATACATCACACAACAATTAGCTTGATCAGGCATGAATCTCGAGGCAAAAGTTAGTTGGAAACTTTAAAAATTAATTTTGGGAGCACCCGAACTCTGATTTCAGCGAGCTTATAGTCAAACTGAGCGTTTCAGAAATACGAACCCAACAACACCAAGATCAACCCAATCCGAGCCCAAATGAGTCTGAATCAAGGACCCAAAGCGCTGTTGGAAGGTTCAAACCACAATTTGAGTTACCAAACGGTCTCCGATTTTAACGAGCTTATACACGAATCGAACGGCTCGACGAGTCGAATCCAACGAGCCCAAGATCACTGAATTCCGACATCATTAAGGCCTTCAAATGTCCAACGAACGGTGCATGATCAAAGGATTCAATATCGGCCGTCCATTCAAACCACTCCAATTCGCCCATGATCTCACGCCTATTTACGGGCTATGCCACTCCAGAAAACTTATAAATAGAGCCCTCATTCTACACCAAGGGACTCAAGTGAAGAGAGAGAAGAAGAAGTGAAGAGAGAGAAGAAGAAGAAAGAAGAGAAGAAGAAGGAAAAGGGGAAAGGCGAATCCTCTCCTCGACCACCGCCGGAGCTCTTCCCGTCGCATGAATACGCCGGAACTCTGCTGGAATTTTGGGAAACGACGGGATTCTGCAAAACTTTGTAAATTTGCTTCAAGTTGTAATCTGATCGTCCCGATTTGTGGGACGAATCAATTACTTGTAATTTACAAAAATGCTAGTGGAATTTTACAACTAGGCAAGGCCCGGTGGTTTTTTTCCTTTTTGGGTTTTCCACGTATAAATCCCGGTGTTCATATTCTTTTTACTGTTTGTGTTTAAATTTACGTGCAACGCTCGGACGCGAATTTACAAACTCTACCGCCGCGTATTTCTAGCACGCAACACATAGAGTATAATTTTTTTAGTAATATATCTAATGGTGGGTTTGTGTATTTGGCTGATCAAATTATTAAAAAAAAAAAAAAGTTCACATTTAGATATCTGGAGACTATTGTTCAAAGCGATGGTGAATATATATGAGGATATTATTAGTAGAATTCAATTTAGATGGTTGAAGTGGAGGAATGCAGGGCCATTTTGTGAAATAAAAGAGCCCCTCAAACTAAGGGTAAGTTTTGTAATATGGTGATGAGACCTAAAATGCTTTATGGCCATAATGTTCTAATATCTTATTTTTGTCTGAATGTATGGTGGCATCCAGCCCTTCAGCCACTTTTAAATCATTGCATGGTAGCTAGCAACCGGCCCTCCTGCTTCCTTAATTTATATATATCCATATATCTAGAATTTTTAGGCCTATGAGGACATCAAATAAAAAAAAAATTATATCTATATATATAATATATATATATATATATATATATATATATATATATATATATATCAATCATCAATGCATGGTAGAAACCGAACGTCATATTGCCCTCCAGCGCCTTTTATATATGTATTATATTCATGTAGTGCCAATGCATGGTAGCATCCTTCCCGTCTGGGAAGTTGAAAGGAACAATTCTTCATCGATCAGGAGAAGATAATAATATTCAGTTAAAATATTAACGAAAATCTCTCGGCCCGTCCTTCTTTGCTATAAGTACACTTTGTTATTCAATATCTGATTATCAGGAGAAGAACTTCCTTTCAGTAGAAAGCGAAGATCAGTAATGGCCACCTCGCTCTCGAAGCAGTTCGTCTTCCTCTTTCTATCCTTCGCGCTCTTCGTCACAGTCGTGCTCGGTCATTAATATGCATTATTTATCATTGAATTTTTATTATTTTTTTAATATAAAAATATTTAATATTTGTGCTCTGCTTATCTTATGATATTACAGGTAAGATAACCTGCGAGCAACTAGATCGCAGCACGTGTGCCTTTGCAGTGTCTTCCAACGGCTTGCGTTGCGTTCTTGAGAAGCACGTGCGAGGGGTTGACCTGGGGGAGGAGGTATACACGTGCCGGACCTCTGATTTGAAAGCCACCGTTATGACCGGCTGGGTTGAGACTGATGCGTGCATTGCAGCCTGCAGTCTAAAGCGGGAAACGGTTGGCATCTCTTCGGATTCACTACTCGACCGACGGTTCATGGGCCGACTCTGCTCGCCGGAATGCTTCCTGAACTGCCCCAATATTGTCGATCTTTACTTCAGCATCGCCGCCGGCGAAGGTGGTTAGTTATTTATTTAATTATCAAAGAAAAGGACTTTCGATCTTCTTCCATCAAAAACTAATTTTTTGCTAGAATTTTATCCTGCAGGAGCTTTCCTACCAAATTTGTGCCGAGCGAACGGCTTTAGGAGGGAAATATCAGAGAAAACAAGCTACGCAAGTGGCCCGGTGACCACCATGAGCTCAATTTCAAGCTTTTATGGAGGTTTCGATCCAAATTTCTAATCGACTCGTGGGCGAATACTGCCAAATCTTCTATAACACTTTTCTATTTAATAATATTTTATTTCTATGCAAGTGATGTAATTTTTTTATCATTTTAAATCTTTTGTGATTCATAGCCCACCTCCATGTTTTGGTTACCAAAAAAGTTGTGCACTGTACTTCAATTTTTAAAGTCAAAGACTATTTGGATTCAAATTTTTTAAAAAATAAAATAAATCTACTGTACTTCTGCATAAAGCCAAAGACTATTTGGATCCATCAGAAAAAGTAGTTAAAGGGATCAATTCATTAATTTTCTCTAAATAAAATAAAAGTGTTTTTCCTAAATACATTGTCATATATATGATGGATATGTATAAGTACAAGGGACTCCCTCAGAAGATGGAGGGTAGTACTAGTAAAAGGGAGCCGTTAGGGTATAGTGATGGAAAGCAGGAGTTTGGGTAGTAAAATTGAAGACTCCCTATAGGAGGTGTGGGTAAAGGGGGTTAGGTTGGGTATGGGTGGCAGGCTGGAAGAGTTCCCCTCAGTACCTTCACCCCTACCAGATCGTCCACCAATGTTCTTCTTGCGCTTGAATATGTGTATGATTGACAGCCTAGGGGACTCACCACTAAAAGCCATCTGCAAAAAATAAAAGAAAAAATTAGTAAGGTTATGAAAATGCAGAAAATAAGTAGTAAGTACTGCTATGCTATAAGAAAAAAAATATGTGTTTACTACTACTATGCTATAAGAAAAAAAAGTAGCTACTGTGCTCTAAGGAGAATAAAATGCTGTACAAAAATGCATGCGTAAAGGAAGGTAATTGACAGTCTGCTTAGATAAAAGAATTCACTCCATTAAAAAATTCTTCTTTTAACATCTTACGTAAACAATTGATTATACATCCAACTTCTATGACTTTGAATATACATAACACACTTGAGCTTTAAATTCCTACAACTAAACAATGAGATTTGTATCAATTGAATGTTATTTATATATAATTGTCTTCATAAATTTTTTTGAGATAACATCTTATAAAAATCAAGATATACAATATTAATATATGACCTAACTATCTAAGTCGACTATCTCTAATCTTATCTTCCACTGGAGCTACTCCAACATTTCACGTATATGCTCATTTTGTATCTTGTCTCTCAGATAAAGCTACTCGTCCACCTGAGCATCCTCATCTCCGGCACACTTAACTTAATATTATGCTTCTTTTAATGGCCAACATTCTGCACCATAAAGCATTTCAGATCTCACCAAAATCTTATAGAATTTTCCCTTAAGTTTGAGGGGGACTTTTCTATCACATAAAATGCCCAATGCATTCATCCACCTGAACCATATAATAATGATACATGACCAAACTATCTAAGGTGACTCTCTCTAATTTTATCTTTCACTGGAGCTACTCTAACCTTTCACATATATGCTCATTTAGTATAATATCTCTTAGAGTAAAGTTACTTTTCCACCTATGTCTCATCTCTACAATACTTGACTTAATAATACGCTTCTCTTTTAATGGCCAACATTTTGCACCATAAAGCATTGCAGGCTCACTACCATCTTAAAGAATTTTCCCATAAATTTGAGGATGACTTTTCTATCACACAACAATCCCAATGCATTCCTTCACTTCAACCATCCAACTTGAATTATGCTAATAATATCAATATCTATTTCACCATCACTACGAACAATAGATCCAAGATATCTAAAGCATGTACTCTTATTAATGACTTGATTGCCCAAAGTCACAATCCCTCAACTAGATTTATTATTATTAAAATTACACTCTATATATTAAGCTTTAGATCTACTCAAAAGGAAACCTTTAGAATCTATAAGGTTGACCTCCATAATATAATTTTACCATCAACTCCCGCTCTAGTATTATCAACAAGAAGAATGTCATCAGCAAAAAGTATACATATAGATTTACGAGATCTTGACAAAGAAGCGTGCAAAAAGAAGAAAGATGGATACCTTCACAATGACCAGGCTCATATCAGAGGGCGAAGGAGGTGTGAATTCAGATGCGACAAAAAAATAGTGAGGAGGTGTGACTTCAGATGCGACAACTAAAGAACAACAATGAGGTGTGACTTTAGATGTAACCTCGAATATGAACTAGAAGAACGTCGAGGAGGTGTGACTTCGGATGTAATAAGAAGGAACTTCGTTGAAGGAGGTGAAGAAGTAATTTAATGATTTGTTCAAAATGCCCTAAATAGCAATGAATAGTTGGAGAAAAAAAGAGGATAAGTTGTGGTGGAGGCGAAGTTGAAGAGAGAAGAAAAGGATGAAAGGGCGGAGGAGGAGAGAAGTCAAACGAATGATAAAATGAAACGGATGCACACGAATAGATAGAATAGGTTGTGTTGAATTTGTGTCTGCTTTGAGGCAGAAATTGCCACAGTAAATTTGTAGTGGATTTTCTGTAGTAAATTCCATCTAAATTTTTTGATGGAATTTTCATTGCAAATCCATCAACATTTTCAACAAACAACATTCCGTTGTAAAGTCCGCCTCAAACGGCTGACCTTCCACTAGTCATGGACGAATGGAAGGGGAAGATTTTGCCCCCCCCCCCCCCCCCCCCCGCGCGCAAAAAAAATGCATTATTAACCTTTGAGAGGGAGAGAGACAATGTGCAAATTATAATCAAAATATTGCAAAATAAAATATCATCAAAAGATCAAAGATGTGCATCTATACCTTTTATTTATGATATGTCATAAAAAGTTTATCTTGATCACAAATCTTAAGGTAAAATCAAGTCTGAAATTTCCAAAAATAATTAAGAGACCATCCAAACTCTGATTTTAGCAAACTTATAGGCGAGCTGAACGTCTCAGAATTACAAACGTAACAACACAAAATTCAATTCAATCCAAACCCAAATGGGTCCAAATCGAATACCCAAAGAACATTTGAAAACTTTAAACCCTAAATTGGATGACTACATTATTTCCAAACTAACATGCTTATAGTCGAATCGAGCAACTCGATGAGATAAATCCAATGATTCCAAGATAACCAATTTTGATATCACTAAAATATTCAAATGCCCAATAAATAGTTCATGATCAAGAGAATCAACATCAACCATCCATTCAATCAACTTCCAACTTATTCTTTTTCTCCTTTCTAGTGGTTAGAAGTCAAATGCAAAAAATTTGAAGTTGATTAAGTAGAGAAGATCTGGTAAGAAATCTATGCTATGAGTTTTTTATTTGGGTATTATTTTCTATAAGGATAGACTATAGATTCAAATTTTTTGAGATATAAGGCGGGAGATTTTGCATGAGGCTCACTATTCATGCAATATTGTTCATTCAAGAAGCTATAAGATGTAAGGAGATTTGAAGGGTATATTTTGGTGGCCTAAATTGAAGGTCATAATGGAGTTTGCTTTAAAGTGTGAAGTCAGTCAATTAGTGAAGGCAGAGCATCAACGATTGAGCAATCTTTTACAATCATTACCTATTTTAGAGTGAAAATGGAAGAGGTGATGATGGATTTGCTATGGGTTTTCCCAGATCGAGGGAGTGGCATGATGTTATCTAGGTTGTAATTGAAAGTTCGTTCGGGATGTTAGGCCCTCTTGAACTTAGTCCCAAGCTAATTAAAAGAGAGAGGTGAATTGGAAAACCTTAAAACCAAAACACAATCTAAATCACCACAATCAAAGTGCGGAAATTAAAATGCGGAAGCAGTAAAAAGAAAGAACACACCGGATTTATAGTGGTTCGGTCAAACCTCGACCTACGTCCACTCCTTGGAGGCACCCCCCAAGTATTGCACTAAACTAGTGTCTCTCCTTTAGCCCCCACGGCTAGGCGGAGAAGCCCTTACAAAATCACTTCCACCTTCCCCGGTGCGGCGGAGTCGCCGGGTCCTTTGACACTAAAGAGATCTTCTTCTTTGGTGAACTTACCTCGAGACAAGCCTTGAATCCGATGGTACTAAGATGCGAGTTCACCGGAGCAACCGTGTGGATCCCCCACCACACTCCCTTGAGTTCCTCCCCCTCACAGGATCTTCTCCCTCTCAAACTTCACCCTTTCCTCTCTCCCTTTCAAGCTCTCTCTTCAAGTTTCCCCCACAAGAACGAAGCTACAATGGCTGCCAAAGACACTTACAAAGTGCCATGCCATAGCTTAAATAGAAGCTCTCAAAACGAGCTCATTAATGCAAGTTGCCGACATTATCGTCCAGGCCGATAGGCATATCGTCCTGGCCGATTGGTTCAATTTCAGCTCATTAGCCCGGGACGATCTGGGACGATCAGAAGGAAATTGGTTATATCGTCCCAGCCGATCTCACGATCCGGGCCGATTAGTTTAAAACCAACTCTATCGTCCTGATCACAGCCCTGGGAACAGTCTTGGCCGATTGAAATTTGGTCTTGATCGTCCAGGCCGATCTCACGATCGTCCTGGACGATATGATCGTATCAATCAGCATTTAATTCCTTCCAAATAAAACCAGATCAATTTAGGCATGATTGAGTTAGATCGTCCCGGACGATAGGATTATCGTCCTGGCCGATTTCCTAAAATAAAGAATACCTAAACTGATTATGGCGGCTGATTTCTTTCTGAATTTGAGCATATCGTCCTGGCCGATATAAGTATCGTCCAGGCCGATCTGTGGCGGCTGCCTTAATGAGGAAGCCCTAATTAGGGTTTCTGTTTCAAGACCGATCGGCCAGACCGATTGGACCATCGTCCCGGCCGATGTTACCAAAAACAGAAATCCTAAAGGGAACAACATGAAAACTACTATGTTACAAAACAACATGTCCCACACCCAACACAGTTGACTCAAGAAAGGAGAAGATTACAAACTGACACAAACCTAGTCTACCCAATCTTGAGCTGGTTTTCTGAATTATAGTCTTGAGTGTGTGGTCCTGAAATGTTAGTACATAAGGCAATCGTATAGAAAAGGAAATGTTTGCTATCATCAAAATCATGAACCATTGATCCACAACAATCTCCCCCTTTTTGATGATGGCAAACAATTTCAATTTGAATTTTCAAAAACACTATGTTCTCCTAATCTCCCCCTCACTTGAATAACAACTGAAAAAAAATAGGGAGATAAAAAAAATATTTATGTTGTTTTAAACTTTTTGAAAAGAAAACAAGTGATACAGGTACGTTCTCCCCCTTTGACATTATCAAAAAGAGAGAAGGCACAGTAGAAACGGAAGAAAAAAAAATTTCTTAAAATTAGAAAGTTACCCCTTAGTTAAGAAACTTAGTAGAATTGGATTGACAACTCATAGTCCAGAAGAGGAGAGAAATTCAGATTTTAGAAAATCCAAAACTCAGGTTTCTTTAAAAAGGCCAAAAAAAACTTTTTAATTCAACATCCAAATCATAAAATAAATTAGGGAAAGAAACAACCAGAACTCCTTCCATAAAATATATCTAATAGAAAATCAATGTACGAATTTTTTAAATCAGGAATCAAGATTTTTAAAACCAAGTATCAAAGTACCAAGGGTTTTCTTAAGTTTTTA
Source organism: Dendrobium nobile (assembly GCA_022539455.1). Taxonomy (NCBI): domain Eukaryota; kingdom Viridiplantae; phylum Streptophyta; class Magnoliopsida; order Asparagales; family Orchidaceae; genus Dendrobium; species Dendrobium nobile. The sequence goes on from CM039731.1 coordinate 29,126,241, forward strand.
AGACAAAACAAAAAAAAGGTAGGCATTAAATTTTGGGCTCATTTTATGCCTCTTGACAATTGATTGGCGCACTGCGCATCTTTTGATATACTTTGTGTATTCAGAATTTTCAATTTGGCGTCTTTGCGCATCTTTTATGTTTGGCATATTTGGCCAATTTTTTTTTTTTTCATATACTACCTTTCTTTAAATCTTAAAAATAAAAGTTAACCCATAGGACGAATCTCTTGATTAAGAAAATTATGAGTTTGATTCATCAATTTGCAAAAGATTTCTATACGATAAATAAAACGTAGGGAGATAAAAAATTTGTTTCAAAAACCAATTTAAAATATGAAGAAGATTTTAAATCAAAAGTAGAAATAACCTATTTTAGAAAATAGAGATTGGAGAAAAAAAATCATTAGTTTCCTTTCTCACACTAGTTTTAGAGAAGTCAAACTCAACTTTACCAAGGATTTCAAAAAAGAAGAAGTAAACTTTTCACTTTTAGAAAACGTGAGTGTGTGTTTTTTGATAAAAGAAAGAGAGAAAAAGAACGAAACAAAAACACAAAGAAAAGAAAAAACAAAAGAAAAACAAAAACAGAGAAGCACGAAAGGGCTTATTTAACCATTATCTCTTTCCTGATCTGATGCTTCTGAGACCAGATCTGCCCATGAAATATTTTGTTTTTCATTATTTTCCCAGTTTGAAATTTGCTTTGTCTTGCCCTTTTCTTTTGTAGGAAGAATCATTGAATTAGGGCACTCTTTTTTCATATGTCCAGGCTTCCTGCATAGAAAGCAAATAACGTCAGAAGAAATATGGACATCCTTACCATTTTTACCTCTTTTCCACTTTTGCTTGTGCTTTGGTGAGTTTTGTAATTTGCATGACAAGTCATTGGTATTGTCACCAACTAAGCTTCCTTTTTCCTTTTCTTCGGCTTTTAGATTGATTGTTTCTCCTGCATCCAAAAGTCTTTGACTCAATCCTTGCTCGTAGGCAATGAGTGAGCCAATCAAATTATCAATAGAATACACATTCAAATCTTTAGATTCACAAATAGCAATTATTTTGGCATCAAATTTATCCAGTAAGCAACGAAGAATTTTGTTAACCTTTTCAGAATTTGAAAACTCTTTTCCTAAGGTATGCAATGATGTAGTTATTTGAATAAACCTTGTGTACATGTCTAAAATCGTTTCATAAGGTTTCATGGAAAATAATTCAAAATCATGCATTAAGAAATTCAACTTTGATTGCTTGATTTCACTAGATCCTTCGTATACGGTATGCAGTTTATCCCAAACTTCCTTACCAGTAGTGCACGTGGATACCAACATAAAATCATCAGAATTTAAGGCACAGAAAAAGCAATTTAAAGACTTTGCATTCAATTGAGCATTGATTAATTCTTCCCTATTCTATTTATTAAAAGGAATATCAATTTTAACTCCATTAATAATATGTGACGGTGATGAATAACCCGTTAAAATCATGTGCCACATACGAAAATCAATAGATTGCAAAAAAATAGACATGCGAATTTTCCAAAAATCAAATGTAATACTTTCAAACAATGGTGGTCTTGTGATTGAATAACCTTCAGTAGTGTTTCTATTTCCTATGTTAGCCATGGATCAAATTCAAAAAGTTTTCAAACTTAATTTTTCGAATCCCGCTCTGATACCACTTGAAAGTTCGTTCGGGATGTTAGGCCCTCTTGAACTTAGTCCCAAGCTAATTAAAAGAGAGAGGTGAATTGGAAAACCTTAAAACCAAAACACAATCCAAATCACCACAATCAAAGTGCGGAAATTAAAATGCGGAAGCAGTAAAAAGAAAGAACACACCGGATTTATAGTGGTTCGGTCAAACCTCGACCTACGTCCACTCCTTGGAGGCACCCCCCAAGTATTGCACTAAACTAGTGTCTCTCCTTTAGCCCCCACGGCTAGGCGGAGAAGCCCTTACAAAATCACTTCCACCTTCCCCGGTGCGGCGGAGTCGCCGGGTCCTTTGACACCAAAGAGATCTTCTTCTTTGGTGAACTTACCTCGAGACAAGCCTTGAATCCGATGGTACTAAGATGCGAGTTCGCCGGAGCAACCGTGTGGATCCCCCACCACACTCCCTTGAGTTCCTCCCCCTCACAGGATCTTCTCCCTCTCAAACTCCACCCTTTCCTCTCTCCCTTTCAAGCTCTCTCTTCAAGTTTCCCCCACAAGAACGAAGCTACAATGGCTGCCAAAGACACTTACAAAGTGCCATGCCATAGCTTAAATAGAAGCTCTCAAAACGAGCTCATTAATGCAAGTTGCCGACATTATCGTCCAGGCCGATAGGCATATCGTCCTGGCCGATTGGTTCAATTTCAGCTCATTAGCCCGGGACGATCTGGGACGATCAGAAGGAAATTGGTTATATCGTCCCGGCCGATCTCACGATCGTCCGGGCTGATTAGTTTAAAACCAACTCTATCGTCCTGATCACAGCCCTGGGAACAGTCCTGGCCGATTGAAATTTGGTCTTGATCGTCCAGGCCGATCTCACGATCGTCCTGGACGATATGATCATATCAATCAGCATTTAATTCCTTCCAAATAAAACCAGATCAATTTAGGCATGATTGAGTTAGATCGTCCCGGACGATAGGATTATCGTCCTGGCCGATTTCCTAAAATAAAGAATACCTAAACTGATTATGGCGGCTGATTTCTTTCTGAATTTGAGCATATCGTCCTGGCCGATATAAGTATCATCCAGGCCGATCTGTGGCGGCTGCCTTAATGAGGAAGCCCTAATTAGGGTTTCTGTTTCTAGACCGATCGGCCAAGCCGATTGGACCATCGTCCCGGCCGATGTTACCAAAAACAGAAATCCTAAAGGGAACAACATGAAAACTACTATGTTACAAAACAACATGTCCCACACCCAACACAGTTGACTCAAGAAAGGAGAAGATTACAAACTGACACAAACCTAGTCTACCCAATCTTGAGCTGGTTTTCTGAATTGTAGTCTTGAGTGTGTGGTCCTGAAATGTTAGTACATAAGGCAATCGTATAGAAAAGGAAATGTTTGCTATCATCAAAATCATGAACCATTGATCCGCAACAGTAATCAATCGATTGATGATGTATGCTCATTTTATTTTGACGTCAAAGATATTATTAAATTGCATGGTGTGTTGAATTTGATTATATATGATCATGATGGTAGTTTTATCTCCATATTATAAAGTGACATTCAATAGGGATGGGGTAAGAAGTTACACTTTATTATGGCTTTTCATCCATATACAGATAGATAATCTGAAACGACTATTTAGGCACTAGAGGATCTTCTGAGACCATGTGTTCTACATTTTAGAGATAGTTGGGAGGATTATATCTCGCTGATAGAGTTTTTATATAATAATAGTTATTAGTACAATCTATGTATGGCTCCTTATGAACCTTTATACATTATGAAGTGTAGGACTCCTTTGACTTTGATAGAGGTGGAGATATAGATGTGATAGGTTTAGCGCTTGTAGATGACATTATAATAAAAATCTATTTTATCAGAGAAAGATTGAGATCTGCACATGATAGACAAAAGAAATATTATAATAAAAAATACAAGTTGGTTGAATTTTAGATTGGTGACTTTATTTATATCAAAGTCAGCCTTATGAAAAGTGTCAGCATATTTGGGGGAATCAGCAAGCTAAGTTTAAGGTACATTAGATATTTTGAGATAATTGAGATGATTGGTAATTCTATTTATAAGTTATTATTACCTTATCGGATGTTCAATATATACAATGTGCTCCATATATCTTTTTTAAGAAAATGGGTATTTGATTCTTGGAAGAGATTATTTATTGATGATGTTAAGGTTCATTTGAATCTGCACTATAGGGAAGAGCCTGATAGGATTTTAACATATGATGTGAGAAAATTGAGGAGCAAACATCTTCATATGATTAAGGTGTAGTGGAAGCTCATGACCACTAGAAAGGCAACTTGGGAGAAGAAATCTAAGATGAGATAACTATAATTATATTTGTTCTAACTCATTTTGATATGAAAATATTGAGGATAATATTTTTTAAGGTGGGTAGAGTGTAGTAACCTTCAAATTTTAAAAGAGATATTTTGATCTATAATAATAAAAAAATTATTTCAATGGTCATTATACATCCAAATCACAAATCATCTTTATCATAATATAAACATTATTATATTTTAGTTTCACTAATTTTTTCATAATTTTTTGACACTGGTACAATTTCTTAAGAAATTGATCTTTATCAGTATAAATGAGATTTTTGGGACCATTAGATATCTATTTTTCAAACCAATTTCACCAGAGTATTTGGGACATACCTAGTTAATTTATGAATATTTTGTATAATTTTAAAATGTCCATTTTAAAATTGATTATTTTGTATAATATTTTGTAAAATTTTGAATGGGAAATACTTAGTTAATTTATGAATATTTTGTTAATTTATGAGATTTTTGGGACCGTTAGATGTCTATTTTTCAAACCAATTTCACTAGAGTATTTGGGACATACTTAATTAATTTATGAATATTTTGTATAATTTTAAAATAACTGGATTTAAAGATATAAAAGGATTTATATGAATTTTACGCAAAATTATACATATTTAATCTAATTATTTAATCTAATTAAATAATTAGATTAATTATTTCATATTTTATTATAAAAAAATATCTAAACCCACTTACATACTTACTAAAAGTTAACTTTCTAATTCCCTAAGCCATTTTGGTTAATAGAGAGGAAAAGAAAAAAATATGAAAAAGGAGAGGAGAGAGAAAGAAAAAGCCCAATTTTGGAGGTCTTAGAGCCATTTTTTATAGTCAACCCAGTTAAGAAATTTATTCATCTACATGTATGTCCCATTATGCTTATCTCAATTTAAAAAATATATAAAATTTTTTATTGAATTTTTTCAATAAAATTTTATTTTTATTACAAAAAAATGAGGATAACTTTAAAAAAATATTAAACATTTTTTATATGAAAAATGTTTGCTATGAGATATAAGGTGCAGAATAATTTGAGATTTTGTCTATGACCAGGAATATGAATTTGAAAAACTCTAAAAAATCTATCGATTGGGAGTTGTAACCATAATCCTTTAATATTTTGTCTAAAAGAGGAAGAAATTCTGTTGGGAGCCATAAGGGGTCAGTGTACTTCGAGATTCTATATGGGACTAAGGAAATCTGATACGAACTATTTTATGATATGAAATATAGTTTTAATTATATATTCAATATTATCATTGAAATTCGGATAACTTGTATGATTTTATTATTCTGCTCAATATAATGATTTATTATACTACTTTTATCTACATTTAAATATTTTGAAAATGTTTAATCAAAAATATTTGAAAATTTAGATTGGTATTTGTGGTCTGCTGAACTGTTGTAACTTATTATTGTTTTACTTCTAATTTTCATGATTTGAGAAAGAGAAGTAGCTTATTGATTAGTAATTCAGTATCAAATTTGAGTAATAGGTATTTCTTTGTTTTAATTTTTATATAATCATAATTAGTTTATTATTCAATTCTATAATTTTTGTTGATAGTCATGTACTGTTGTATATATATTTTGATGAAATAAAAAAATCTTATTGATGAGTTTAATTACAGAACTTTGAATGTTTTAGTTTCTATGTTGTTTGTTATTTATTTAAAATAAATATTAGAAGAGAATCTTAAATATTCTAAAACTAGATTTTGGGATTTATCTATCACAACTTAACATGATAGGAGTCATGTTGGGTTGGGTTATGACATCTTCAAACTTCAACAATGTACTATGTTTTATATATTATATGTTTAGTACATTGAATCAATACCTTCCCCCAAGGAGAGGCATCATTTATATATTTGACAAACACTAGTGAAAACATTTTAACTCTGGCAAACCTCATGGTTTTTCCTTTTCATGGGATTTTCTCTAAAAAGTATGTTATTTCTAATCATTTATGTACTCCTCTTTTATATGTGCGTGTGCTAGGTCGTCGTATAAATGCTAAGATAAATTTTTTGTATTATATCACTATGAATGTTCTGACACACAACAAGAACAACTAATTTACATCCAATCAATATAAATTGCCAGTTCGACCAATGAACAAGTGAGTCAATGCACGTTCTATGAAGCCACCTGATTTACTATTAGATCTTGTAAGCATCGTTATTTTTTAATCTAATAGATAAAATTACTAAAGTTAATAATTTAATAATTTAATTAAATATCTATCATGTTTCCCATGCATGCTACCTTGGAGAAATAAGATCATTAACTTCTCTCATCAGTGACAGTTCTTCAATGGCGCAACATCAAGTTCCTTCACAGTCTCTTCCCTCTTTGTAAATCATCTCTCTTCTCCTTTTTCTCTATAATAACCACTAAAGCAGTACATAGTCGCACATGTTCTAAACTAGTTTTATAAGAGTAATGTAATGAAATTTCCATTTCTTAAACTTTTTAAAGTGTTCATGATTGTTATATATGAATTTGAATGTCTGAATCTATTTAAAGTGAGTCCATAGGGTCTATGTAAATGAATAAGAAACATGAAATTATTCCTTTTGTAGCAAAGCAACAGTGGATTTGGGAGTTGAGGCTATGTTGTCATGAACGTCATGGTGCTAGATCAAATTTTTATAAAAACATCAAATTCGACATTTTTCATTTTTTTTGGCAAAACCAATTCCCCCTTTAGGTGCGCTTTAGGGTGAGAAGATTTTAGAGAGAGAAAATTTATTTCGGATGACTTCTATCTATTTTCTGTTATAAGTCTTATTTGAAAAGTTGTCCAAATCGAGATATGTTACACTCTACATATCTCAGGTTTTTAAAAATATGAAAATTTTGATATTTTCTTGATTAAAATTATACATTTGGGCTATAAACACGATGAAAACTTTATACCGTGTAAACATTTTTTGTATAGCTTTTTATATGTTATTGATACAACCATTCTAGATATTTCAATATATTTTAAATATTTTCACTAAGTATATTGAAAATTATATTATTTTTAACAAATTATAAAATAGTTATCATCTCAAAAAATTTAATTGTAGCATAATTAAAGCTTAAAAATAACATTATGCATAATCCCTAGAAATTTTGTGAAATTCTCAAAATATAAAATTATGCTTAGTTATTAAATCTATTTCTTTTGAGCTCTGATGTTGAATGAAGTTCTATTGTGTTGAATGCATATGCATATGAAGTCGTAAGAGCATGAATTTTTAGAAATTTAATATGTGCTCGGCATTAGGAGTCATAAGGGTCTATTTTTTATATGCTAGCACAAGAAGTCATAAAGGCCTAAATTATGATCTATATATATATATATATATATATATATATATATATATATATTTTTTTTTTTTTTTTTGATGGAAGGCCTAAGGGTTTTATGGAAATATATTATTTTTTTCTCTGATATATTAAATATTAATTTATTTACAATGAGTATAAATTTTTTCATATTTCAATTATCAGTAAGTAATATTTTGTTCAGTGCAAAAAATTATTATTAACAACATTTAAATTTAATTAAATGTATAATGAGTTGCTTATTAAAAATTTAGATTTGAGGGTGTTACCTGCTAAGCTGTATTGGGCCACACATATTATGTATTCCATTTCAGATTAGGGAAAGAGTAAGGAGCCAGTTGAGTAGCTGAGGTTTAAAGAATTGATCTATATGAGTTGGTATAAGTACTTTTTATTTATATATTATGTACAGTTATTGCTATAGTTTATTCTTCTTTGCTTTATTTTATTTTGCATTTTTATGCACTATAGTACACAAAATATTTTTGTGCATATATTTTGACGATAAATGAAAAAAAAGGACTATGGATGAGCTTATTTTTCATATTATTTGAAAGTTAATTAGTGGCTTTGTTGTCCATTTTAAATTAAAGAAATCTAAAGAACCTCCAAATTTTAGATCTTAGGCTTGGTTTGTCACCATTCAACATGATATGATATGTTATGTATTTGGGTCATATTCAGTTAGGTTGTTACATTCTAGACTATGTTTCACTGATTGTTTAGCCTTTTCTATATTAACTAATGATATAAATGATGGCTCTCTGCTCTTTTATCCTTTCACATAGAATGGTAGTTTGTCGCCCTTTTTCTTGGACACAACATTTCTTTAGTTGGAGTTGCTTTGGCATAATGACCGACTTCCACTTTCAAATGATCTAAATTTAACGTTTTTTGTTGGGGTTGCTTAGCCAGAGAGAGAGAGAGTGTGTGTGTATGGGTGACTTTCTTCTTTCTCTTGGATCCAAAATTTCATTGTCCTTAGCCCACCAGTTGGCTTAAGATCTTCAATGCTCCAAAATGTGTAGCTTTCTCAAACTTGCCTAACCAATGACACATACACACAAAGGGAATGAGAGAGAGAGAGAGAGAGAGAGAGAGAGAGAGAGAGAGAGAGAGACTTGATGATGTTTGGATATTATTTCATGGATGTCTAGAGTATCCTCTCTTTAGGCAACTGATGTAGTGCCACGGTTGAGTTATTTATATCATTATTCTTAATGAGGCCTCCTCATTAAATTTGTTGTTCATGATTAGGCTATAATAACTCAAAGATGTAAAAAGTAAAGATTTTAAATTTTAAAATGGTAAGTTTGAAATTTCATGTTTTGAATTGATTTGCATGTGTTTGGAAGTGTCTTAATGCTTAAAAATGATTGTATATGCTCAAGAAGAAGTCATAAGGGTCTGGAGTAAATTTGGTAAAACCTAAAAAATAATAATATTTAAGTGCCCCAATATTGGGTGTCTGAGCACCTCGACGCTGTTATAGTACCAAGCACCAAATAGTGACATTACAGTGGTCTAGACTTTGGAATTTAAAATAAAAAGAAACTAGTGTCGCAACACTAAGTGGTAGCGCCCCTGCTAGTCCATTCTCTGCACTTTAAATTTATTTTAAAACCACTATTTTAACTCATTCAGACGTGGCATGCAGTCGAATAAGAGAGAGAAACTCTAATTTGAGCCACTTCTGGTCATTTTTTAATCGTTAGAACAGTTGAGAATGCTATTTGGATCGAGGTAGACCATATTATAACTATCTCAGTTTTCAAATATTTAAAGTTTTTCTAAATTTTCTAATTACTAAAAAATATGGATAATTTTGCACTGATAAAAATTTCACTGCGTAACTTTTTATATGTTATAAATATTAAGATTATGAATATTTTAAATATTTTCTAAAAATTTCATACCAAGTATTTTAGATTTGTGTGTTTTTTATTGAATAAAAATTAATATTAACTCTGAAAAATAGTGTTATAATACTATTAAAATCTTGAAATGATATTTTATATAATCTTTGGTAATTTGATTATATTTTAAAATTGTACATTTTTACTTGGTATATATTTTATTATAAGCATATTATTAATGCAAACATTAAGAATGAAAAAGAATAAGTGATTGGATAATAGCTAGTCTCTATTACTTTTATTGTAATGTGTGCAGAATAAAAGTAAAGACTGGTTGACTTATTGATTGAAGATTGATTGGCATGTACATAATAGTTGGTCAATGAACTTGCCTTTAAATATTATGATGAGATATATTCTTCTACTGATTTATGTGGTACAATAATATAATGGTTGAGAGTTATAAGAAATTATTACAATACAAACATAAGAAGAGTGATGAATATGTTTACTGAGCCAATGATTACTCATTATTGCTTACCAACTTTTGAAAAATACCATGATAACCATGACTTCTTACTTATTTAAAGTGAATACTGAAATACATGTTATAGATTCATTATTATTATATGGCTTAACATATATTATATTAATTTACTGTCACTTTATGGATTACTGTAATAGCATTAATTTATTGTTAATGCCACTCGATTTACTTGTACTAATATGGACATTGCTATTATTACTGATACTACTATTGATCCATTATTACTATTACCATTATTGATCCACTATACTAATTACTAATACTAAGCACGTTATATATTAAGCATGTTATTAAGATATTGATATAATTGATATAGACTAATTGGAAGTATATGTACATCGTATAAGATTTTTTGAGTATGACAACTTTTTAATTGATTCTTTTGATTTTACCATTTTATATAATCATTTTATTGATTGATATTACTAATACGACGATTGTTTTATTGATTTGATTTGATACCCATACTAGTTTATTTAATTCCACTATATTGATTTACTAGCTTCTATACTATACTAATTTAATATTTTTAGATTCAACAACTACTACATTTGAGTTTTACTATATTTACACCAATTTCTAGTCATAAAATTGTTATTATTATTAAATGACTGATAACATGCATATTGCTTCTCTATCATGCTTTGAATTCAGTAATAGAATTTTAGTGACTTGTTTGGCTGTTTAGATCATTATATGTGATTTAAATGATTTTAGGTCAAGGTAGAGGATTAACTATGTGAGATTAATCAGATTAAGATTCTTCAAGTTTATTCCTAGTTTAATTTTTTTCTACATTTTAGCTATTCTTTGGTTCTCAGGACTGGTGATAATAATTTGTAATTGCATGATTCATGAGCATTGTATATAATTTTTTTGTTTATGAATATAGATACATATGAATGTTTTGATCAATTGAATTTATTTACACTGATATATAACTTTATTACTGATAAATAAAATTAGATAGCTCTGACAGATATTTAATAGAATATAAATGAAAGAATTTTTTTTCAAATTAGAGTCTAGGGCATGACAAACTACTATGTAATTTCCTAGTAAAAATATTTTCTCACATTTATACCACCTTCAAAGAGTTTTTTTTTCCTTTTGAGTACTTGCATGATGGGCCTCTTCTTTCGTGCTTACTAGGTGAATTCACACTAGGTAATCTTTCAAATAATTACGTGAACATACTTTAAAAAAACTTTCAATTTCTGATTTTTTTATCACATGCAAAGAAAATACATATTTTTTTTAACTATTTATAGATTCCAATTCCATTAGAGTTTATTAGTGCCTAAATGATTGAATGTTAACTAAGTTGAATTTATTCATGGCTTTGGTTCAAATAAAATGCATGTGTTTGTACCCTATATTATATATTTATATTTATTTATACTTTTAAATCCTTGAATATAATATTTTCTTTTAGAATGAAACCATCTAGATCACAACTTCCAACGTTATCACATGTAGGGGTGTCAATTTCGGGTCACGGGTCAGGTTCGGGTAGAACCCGGAACTAACCCGGGTTCAATCGGGTCGACCCTAACCCGACCCGGGTAGGCAAACGGGTCGAAAACTCGGACCCGGTCCCGACCCGTCGGGTTGCCGGGTTGACCAGACCCAACACGGGACCCGAGCTCGAACACGGAGCGCGCAGGCGGGCGGAAGCGGGGCGCGTGGCAGACTCGGGCACGCGGCGGGTGCGTAGATGCGGGTGAGCACGCCAGGGCAGGGCGGGCGCACGGCGAGCCAGCAGGGCAGGCACACGGCGAGCGGGCAGGGAGGGCGCGCGGCGAGCAGGCAGGGAGGGCGCGTGCGGGGCAGGGCGGGTGCGTGAGTGCTGGCATAGTGGGCGCGTGCTGGGCCGCAGGCAGCGCGGGCGGGACTCGAGAGTAGGCAGCGGCAGTTGTGCGGTGCGGGCGGCCTTGGGTAGGGCGCGGGCAGCATTGGCGGCCTCGCGGGTAGCCAAGGCAGCCTTAGGCAGCTCATTCTAAGCGAGTTTCCGGGTTGACCCGCCAACCCGTCGGGTCAACCCGAACCCGACCCATTTTTTCAAACGGATCGAATATGGGAACCCGAACCCGACCCATTTTGAAATCGGGTCGGGTCCAACCCGGATTTTCCGGATCCAGTTTTCGTGTCGTGTCAAATATTGACACCCCTAATCACATGGAATGTAAAAAAAGTGATCTAACAAGAAATCATTTTAGTGAGTCTAAGGATTCTATAGCAAAATGTGATATAAGTTTTTTGTATTATGGAGTTATATATAAAGGAGGAAGTAATAATAGAATGAAGCAACACCTAGTTAGGTTAAGAGAAATATTGCTCCCTCATATTATGTTCATTATCATATGTTATAAATGCTAAAAGGAATATCTAAAAAAAAAATCAGAATTAGAAAAAAGATAACATTCAATAGGCACTACGAGAAAACACGCGATTACCGTCGGACGTTCCGGCGGAAATGATGCGTCGGTAAAGAACGGTGCTTTGGTGCGACGGAAATGTTACGGCGCATTTTCCGGCGCATAGTACGACGGAATATTTCCGGCGTCCGTTGCGCCGGTATGGGCGTCGGCATAAACCAACATTTCACTTGTTCCGTCGCACGTTACGGCGAAAAATCACCAGCGTAATTACCGGCGGATAGGGCGCCGATGTATTTAAACTCAACGAAATAAATCTAGCGCATAATGCGCCGGATTTATCTCCAGCGTATTTGATGCCAGAAAATCCGCCGGCGAAAGCCCTATTTTTCGAGACCGAGCCCCTCTGGCCGCTCACTTATTTCCTTCCGTTCTCTCACCTCGCCTGTTTCGCTCGTCGCCCTCCGTCGCTCGCCGTAGATCGAGGTCGCCGACATTCACCGGACTTCGCCGAGGATCCTACCCTATCTTTCCTGATCACCAATGGTCGTTCATCTTCGCCGACGGTCGTTCATCTCGACGGAAGGTTTTTTTTTTCGTTTCGTTTGACGAAATATTTTCCTATTTCAGTTGGATTACATAAATGATTAGGTTTAAGCACATATCTTTTTTGCTTTAGCCATGGATGTCTTTTTTGCTTTAGCCATGGATGTTCTTAACATACATTTGCAAGAGGATGTATCGTAGTGTATGCTTTTTGCTGATGATATTCTTCTTGCTGATAAGACTAGAGACAAAGTTAAGGTAAACTTGAACAATGGAGGTCAACATTAGAGTTTAAAGGTTTTCATTTGAGTAGATCTCCTAGCAATGTAATTTTAAATGTGATAGCTCCTAGCAATTTTAAATATGATAGTTTAAAGGTTTTAAGATGACTCAGCACCTAGTTTGTCCAAAACTTATTACAATGCAATGTAATGAATATCTACAACCGAATACATAGAATGTAATTTTAATAGTGATAGCTCTAGAGGGGGGATTATGACTTTGGGCGATCAAGTTATTAATAAGAATACATGTTTTAGATATAAGTGATAGTGAAATTCAAGTTATTTGGTTAAAGTGGAGGAATACATCAAACCTGTTGTGTGATAGAAAAGTACCACTCAAACTTGAAAAAAAAAATTCTATAAATGGTGGTGAGACCTGCAATGCTTTATGGCGTGACATGTTCACAGATATTAGAAAGTCTGGGAAGCGACCATTGTGGATTGGAGAGGTTATATGGGCTGAGTTGAATGCAGCTTGGGGCAATGAAGAGTATACTAGGAAGAGGTATCAAAATCGACAGAACAGAGCTTCTGATGTTTGTGGCTTGGGTAGTTCACTTCATGCAGGCGGCTCCGTTCCACATACTGAGCACAGGCATCATTTGGTAATGAATTTTAAAATTTTTTTAAAATTGTTCTTTAATTTGTATTAATAAAATTCTCTTAATTCTAACAGAAAGAGATGTTGGGTAGAGAACCAACTCCTGTTGAATTGCATAGTCGCACTCATAAGTGACAGGAGGATCAACAATGGATTGATGAGAGAGCAAAAAAAGCCCATGTAAGTATATTTGCTTAATAATTTCTTTTTTTAGTTTAATTATATATATTTATATTCTACTTTCACCGGAGGAGTACACACGGCTTCGAGAGATTCATGCTGCATCAGGTGAGGGCTCTTCTGGCGACTCTGTGTAGTTTTCTGAGTATCACATCTGGTCGCAGGCCGTCGGAGGAATGCAGCATGGAAGAGTTTATGGTTTAGGTTTCCAAGCTCAAGCATACGAGGGGATGACCTCCTCTACTGCATCCAGCTTCGCATCCAGTTCACATGAGTCCTTACATGCTCAACAAATAAGTGCCCTTCAAGCAGAGCTAGAATAAGGAAATCACAAGCTGATTGGCAAACTCAGCTGCAAGCATATGTTCAAATGCAGATGCAAAAGCAACACAATCAGTTGTTGGATGAAATGCGCAAGATGAGGGAGCAGCTGAGTGGAAAAGATGTAGCTCCAGTTGAGGAGGAGTCCACGGATTCAGAGTAGTTTATTTTATTTTATGAACTTGTTTATTTCTTTGAATCTGTAATATTGAACAATATGTGATATTTTTAGTTGGTTGTTACTATTGAACAGTTTCTTTTAATGAGTATTTATATTTTTGTGCATCTGTTGAATTCTTATAAACTGTTGTGGAATTGTTATAAACTATTGTGAATAGATATTTGTATAGGTTTGCAGGTGTAGAAATTTGAAGGCAATTTTTTTTGTCAATGCTACAGGTTTCCAGCGGATTTTGCGCCGGTAATTCGACGGAAACGACGATACAACGAATCGTTTCGATCATGCCGGCGTCTTTGTGTGCGCCGAAAATTACCGGCGCGTGTTCTGGCGTCGTGTCCGCCGGCAATTTCCGACGCATAGTTTGCGCCGTAAACAACCCGTAGGTTATTTACGGCGTACCAACGGCGCTTTATCCGCCGACAATTACCGGCGGACTCATACAACGCAAATTGTCGGCGCAGTTATCGCCGGAATTTATAAGTTGAAAGTTGTCGGCTCCATAACATTTTTTGAGCCGGTGATGCGCTGGAAAGTGCGCTGGAAACTTTTTCGACGCATTATAAACGTCGGAAGATATTTACCGACGCGAGCCAAACCGGCGCATGAAATTCCGCCAGAATGTGCGCCGGAAACCCATATTTCCGTCGGATTTCACATCTTATCGGCGGATTTTATCCACCGGTAAAACTGGGTTTTCCTGTAGTGAGGATAATATTAGATTTTAAGTAAAAGAGATTATCGCCTTTAAAATCATAAAGTTCAATTACATAAAACAAATGATTGGATAAATGGTAAAAAAAGCTTGATGATATGAAAGTTGATTTGCACCTAGAACTTAGCTTGGATCACAATGACCATTAAATTTTATATTGGCTTCAAAAGAGGTTGTGCATCATGCTAACATGGCACTTACTACATGGTTTTTTATAGATACATACTTATAATATATTGAATTCACCATTTGCACAAAAAATTTATTGATGTAATAACTAGTATTGGGCCTAATTATGAACTTCTATCGTATTTTAGGATGTAATTTAATTTATTAAGAGATTACAATGAAGAATATAGGCTATTGGTTGAGAGTTATAATTGTTATTGGGAAGAAACTAACTATACTTCAATGGCTAATGGTTGGCAAAAATACCAATTGAACTTTTATTAATTTTTTGGTTTATTATCCATGTCATTTGTTTTTTTTTTATATCAATTAATGTAACACCTATTGAGTTCAAGTACAGTTGCACCTATTCTGACCCTATCTGATAAATGTAACATGCTAAAATTTTGCATTTAACACCCCTTACATGTGTCTGTGAATATTTTGCATACATGTAAATGTATGAATCTTATCTGAGACGGGTCCTAGGGGTCTATGTGTATTTTTGGATAATTTGAAAATTTTCCATAAGGGTGCTGCGACATAGGGTTTGGTAGTGTAGCGTCCTTAAGATTTCTATTTTGGGCCACTTAATTAGGGTACTACTATGATATTGGCAAGACTATAATGTCGTGCTCTTGAGCACTAACGCGCATAGAATCAAGCATCGTGATGCACTAAAATTTAATATTAAAACATCAATTCTTACTATTTAAAATTCATTTTTCTCCATTAAGGCCTGGACTAGAGGAAGAGAGGAGGATTTTAGTGAGAGAAAGATATGATTTGGGTAGCTCTAATCCACTTTCTATTGTTGACCCAGATCTAGAAGTTATCCGGCTCGATGTAAGTTACATTTTACCTAACTCAGTTTTTAAAAATATGAGAATTTTGGGATTTTCCTAATTTAAATTATAATTTCATTAGGGAAAGCTCATAAAACTTTATACCTACATAACCTTCCATATGTTATAGATACAATTGTTTTGAAGATATATATATATATATATATATATATATATATATATATATATATATATATATATATATATTTTTTTTTTTTTTTTTTTTTTTTTTTTTTGAAGATTTTAATTTTTTTTTAGAAATTTTCACTGAATAAATAAAAAAATGTGGGGTTTCTAGTACATTAGAAAATAATTGTGGTCTCCAGAAATAAGCTTATAGTACGATGAAAGCTTAAAATAGTGTTATGAATAATCCATCATAATCCGGTAATATCCTGAAATTATAAAAATTTTGCTCATTAGATAATTATGTTGTCTACCATTAAAGCATTTTGTGAAATTTTGGAACGGGTTTATTTATATTTCTTTTACTCCATTGCAAAGATATACATGTTGGTTGCTTGAGTTATGTGATTTTGAAGAGATATGTTGTATAGTGGAAATTTTATTTTGGTGTTAAATACATAGAGAGTCATAAAGGCCTGAACTTCTGAATATTTGATATGTGCTGAACATTGAAAGTTTATAAGGCCCTATTTTTTAAAATGCCAACACAGGAGTCATAAGTGCCTATCTTTTATGAGAGGAATAAGTGCTTAAGGGAAATCTATTATTTTCTATTATGATATTTAGAATGCTAGTTATTTACTTTTAGCGCACAACTTGCTTTATTTTGGTTATTTATAATTAATACCACGATCAATCCAATATATTTCTTATGAACTACTTTTACATTCAGTTAAATGCTAAATAAATGAATTATTACAAATTTAGGTCATTGGGTGTGACCTATTAAGCTGTGTTGGCTCACACCCATTATGCTTTCTTTTTCAGGTTAGGGAAAAAAAAAAGACAGATGTGTAGCTAAGCATTCAGGATTTAATTTGTCTGAATTTGTATAGGTACTTAATTTTTTTATATATTAACCGCTATTTATTTCATTTCTCTATTTTGGGACTATATTGTTATGTACTATATTGTAAATATTATATATATTTTTTGATATAATGAATGAAAATTAATTAATTATATTTATTAAAGTTAATTAGAAGCTTGGTGGTATATATAAATTAATAAAAAAATCTGATTAGCCCCCTATAACTTAGATCATTGGTTGGCCTATCTCAATTCAACATGGTATGGTCTAACTATCAGTGGGTCATATTGAGTTGAATTGTGATGGTCCCTTTCTAGTATCAGAGTAGTGGTTTTGGGAAAACTCATTTTAAAATAGAGCTATAAGGATTGATATATAATCAAGTGAGGTAGTTTTGGGTAAAGGTTGTGTATTTATTTTTGCTTATTTTTTATTTACATGTCCATTCAATTGTGTTTCTTATATGGTTTTATGATGGATCGAATAGACCCAAATATGATGGATGGGCAGAGTGACTATCAGACAGCACTAATGCAGAGTATTACTCCTAATGTCAATTTTGATTATGTTGCACAATTTGCCAGTTTGATAGCCCAACTAATGGGTGAGGCTTAGAGAAAGATTTTCTCTATCAAATCTGACGATACTGGCATGTACTTATATAGATATTTCTAAGGTTGAAGCCTCTAAGATTTACGGGTGCAGTTGAGCCCATAGTAAGATAAGATTTATTGATGAGGTTAGAGAAAAAAATTTGATAGGATGTAGTGTCATCTTGATTGGAAGGTATAATAACACTAATTTTAAATCATACAAATTTCCAAATTTTTTTAGAAATCTACATGAAAATTATTTTATTATTTTTGTACATATTCATAATAATATTGAGTGTTATTATTATGAATCGAATGATTACATGCATATTATTTCTTTTTCATACTTTGAGCTTAGTAATAGGATTTTGTTGACCTGTTGGGCTTCATAAGCTCGTTATATATGGTTAATAATTTCAAATTAAGGAAGTGGTTCAAGAGTGTGAAGCTGATCAGATACATGATCATTTAGGTCTTACTGTTATTTTACCTTTTTGTTATTTATTTATAATCATGAGTGGGCAAATAGTATGTTATATTTATATAATCCCTAGCTATTGTATATAATTTTGGGTAATTAATTCAAATGTATATTAATGTTTTAATCAATAGATTTGTTTATGCATGTATTTTATTTTTGAAAGAAATTAAATATATCATATTATTATTATTATTAAAAGATAAAAAGATAAAACATTTTCTAATTTAGATTCTGGAGCATAATAGGAGGTATCGCTAGCTATTTTTAGGTTGGACGTGGAGGATGAGCACTGGTGGTTGGGCCAATATAATGAGAAGTTCCAAGAATTAAACTCCCTAACTAGTTGGGAGGAGTTTAAAGATAATTTTTGGATATGGTTTGTACTAGTACCTCTGTCTTATGGTGGCAGATGTAGGAGACTTTTTTTAGGCCTATTGAGAGTTGGTTAGTAATTTAGTACAGGGCTGAGTGTACTAATTTAGCCATATATGCTATGTGGGTGATTAACACTTCTGAGGAAGTGCTATAGATTTTTGAGAGGGCTCCAAGATAATATGAGGCAATCATTAGTTTTGTTTAATATTACTGGTTTTTTAAGCTAGTAGAAAGAGCCAATGATTAAAAACGATATGTTGGCTACTCAACAACGATGGGCTTCTTGTAGGAAGAGAATTGGTAGCGAGACATATTGTAGTAGATTTTTTGAAAAGCGGAAGCAGGTTCGAACCTAAATATTCCAAGAGATATGGTCAGTCTGTATTAGTTCCTAGTGGTGGCACTGTTGCTAGTTCTAAAAATTCTATTAGTGGGGCACCAATTAGTGGAGACATTTTGGTTAGTGCTATAAAATTATAGAGCAATACTTTTGAAGTGGTTAGACTCGACACGGGTAGCTGAGTGTCCATAGGTAGTACTTAATCGACATTCTAAGTCCAAGTTTGAGAGGTTTGTTATAACTACCAAGAGGCCAATGATAGTTTTTCCTTGCACGTTTATTGAGGGATCATTTGATAGTTCTAGTTATGTAGTAGGTTTTGTAGTGGGAAGATTAGGTATAGTATGGTATGTCTAATATTTTACCAATTAGGTATGGTATTGTTGTTAGTATAGTTTATTTCTATGATATTTAGATATCTAGTAAGAAGTGGAGATCTAGTTTGATTGTATTACCTATCTTTGAGTTTGAAATCATTCTAGGTATATAATAGTTGAGCTGATATGAAACTTGGATTGATTATTTGAAAATTAGGGTTATACTATTTCTGGGTGATGAGAGATATCCAGTCCAAGGAGTTAGAAGAGCTTTCTTGCGTCTGATATCTAATGTTTAGGTAGATAAGTTGTGGAGGAAGGGATGTTGTGCGTTTCTAGCATCTATTTGAGATAAGAGTGTAGACTCCAAATATCTGTCTGATGTACCTATGGTGCAGGAGTTCCTTGCTTTTTTTCTTGAGAAATTAGGGGGTTTGCCACCTTACAAATAGATTGAGTTTTATACCGACACATTTTTAGGTATTACTTTGATATCTAAGGCTCCTTTTAGAATAAAATCAATGGAGCCATGGGAGTTGAATGAAGATATAGCTTTAGGAGCTACTTGACAAAAAAATTGTTCATCCGAATGTGTCATCATAGGGAACAAATGTTCTATTTGATGTGTATGTGTATTGATTAAAGGGAACTGAACAATGTTATAATCAAGATTGATCTGCAATTTGGATATTATCAGGTGAAAGTGAGATAGGCAGATGTGATGAAGATA
This sequence comes from Dendrobium nobile, assembly GCA_022539455.1. Classification (NCBI taxonomy): domain Eukaryota; kingdom Viridiplantae; phylum Streptophyta; class Magnoliopsida; order Asparagales; family Orchidaceae; genus Dendrobium; species Dendrobium nobile. The sequence continues at coordinate 29,146,066 of CM039731.1, forward strand.
CTTTTATTACTCGATATAGGCACTATGAATTTTTATTCATTAATGCGCCTGCAGGTGTTATGAAATTAGATGAATTGAGTATTTAGGGAGTCCCTAGATCAGTTTGTTATTATCTTTATAAATGAAATTCTAATTTACTCAACTTCTGAGGAGGAGCATGAAATTCATCTGAGGATGATGTATATATATGATAAGTTCTTCAAGTGTGAATTATGATTAAAGAGTATTTCATTTATAATGCATATGGTAAGTAGCATTGATATTTCTATATATCCCTAAAAAGTTCATGCTATTACTAATTAAGCGAGGTTTACAACTGTATTTGAAGTACAGATTTTTAGGCATGGCCAAATATGACAAGAAGTTTGTAAAAAGATTTTCTTTGATTTTTGCACCTCTTACTCAAAAGTTAGTGGCATTTATCTAAGCATCCAATTGTGAGGAGAGTTTTCAAATCTTGAAGGATTAATTAAAAAGAAAATACCAATCTAACCTAAAGCTAGAAGTTGTGTCCTAACAAATAGATCTAGGTGTGTCTAATAGGCCGTATGATTTTGGGTACGTCCTATATAGGATAATTTATTTAAGTTGTTTGTGATTTGGTTTGTTAAAAGTCAAAAGAGAAATTTTAATTTAAGTTTAATTATTAATGTCTTAAGGTTGATTTTAAAGGTTTATTTTTAGTGTTTAATTGTTACTAAACTTTGTTGCTCACCGATGTCAAGAGATTTATTTCACCCTCATTGGGGCTAACTTAATAGCCTCGTAAGCTAGCCTAGGTTACCCAATAGTAACCAATTTTGTTAAATTAATTTAGTCTGTTAGAAATTAAAAAAAAAGACAAATTAAATGGGTTGTTATCAGTTTGGGAGGTTAATTAAAATAAATTTACTATCAACTGGTTCGTGACATTGTGTCATCAGGCTCAAGGACTAGGCCTTCCTTATAACACTTAGCCCCGCAATTCGAAATAATTCATCCTAAAAATCAAGTTGATATAGTTAAATAAAGAATTTTTAGTTCGTTGAATCATTAACAATCAATTGAATTATAAATTATAACACTCTATTGAATCCATTCGTGACGTTATGTCGTTAGGCTCGAGGAACAGGCTCCTTAAGACATTTAACCCAGCAGCATGAAGTAGTCCATCCTAAAAACTTTATCTTTGGAGTGCTTGTTGTATATTAAGGGGTTGATTGATTCGTTTTAAAAGATTAATTTGCAGTGTGATTAGATTTTAAGTGTGTTATTGAGTTCTAAAATTTTGGGTTATGATTAAGCTTTTAATAAGTTTTTTATTCTGTTCACTTAAACTAACTAGGTTTTTATTCATTCGCATTTAATATTAAAGACTTTTTTTTTAATTGAGTATGCAATTAATTATAGAGGATCTAATGAATTAGAAAAGTCTTTTCATTTAACATGTTTTAGTTCATGTTTGTTGTCTTGATTTAGTTCATATCTTTCAAATTTAGATTTGTTAGAGGGTGATTAATATGTTAATTAGACTTGGTTTAAGTATATGTTCAAATTTTATATTTTTTTAATAATTATGTGTGTTAATTATGATTTGATTAAAAGTTAAGTATTTTTTATGTAATTGTTTTGTATTATCACTTATTTTATTTATTAGTTACGAATAAATTATGGCACACTAATCCTAAGATAAAATGTCACTAAATTTTTTATGTTTAGAGTTTCTTTTCTAAAGGGAGTATGCATCTTAAGTCTATGTTATATAAGACTCATCTTAATTTTTATCTTTAAATGTCACTAAAGATGTATGAAACCAAAAAAATTGTTACTAACCCCTTAGACATACGCATATGTGTAAACAGATTTAGGGATCTAAAATAAATAAAAGTATCCTAATAAGAAATATTGAAGTTGCTATAAGGGCCTAAGGTTGGGGAGCGTACAACTAAAAAGACTCCTAAGGGGTTTTCTATGTTCAAGAGAACTAACTACACCGAGCGTTACGACCCGATGGTTTCGCCCATAGCACCCCCATCGAAATAAACGGGGTGAATGATGCTCGTATCCATTTATCCAAGATCCTTTGTCTAGTGCTCCAAAAGCTCCTTTCTGCTTTGCTCTCCAAAAGTTCCTCGCAAAGAACACATAAAAGAAAGCAAATGTGGTATTAGAGCAAGTTAATATTCAATAAGTAAATAATTAAAATAAAATGCAATTAAATAAAAATGTACCTTTTTTTTTACTTGGACACTAACTTTGTTGTTTGCTCCTTGGGATTTTGGATTTTAAAAGCATCTCAAATAATTCTCCACATTTCACCCCAATGCACAAGAGAAGGGAAGTAGTAGAAAGAGAGTTATTACTTACTTTCCAAAAATAATGACCCAGTAAACTCACCTTCCAACACACTCCATCCTCCAAAGTTCATGAGAAGCACTTTATGCAACATTAAAAAAAAAAAAAAAAAAAAACCTACAACTCCCCTCTTTAACCACACTGTGAAACATCACAAATCACCTTACACTCACTGTCATCACAATGGGCATATGTGAATTTTGCAAAATATCTCAAATTCCCTTCCAAACGACACAAAATACTTGCATAACAACCTTTATATGAAATCTATGAATGCTCACAATTTTACCCCAAACGATACATGGAGAAGCCACATATATTCATACTTTCAACCCAGCATTAATATCAAACATTGATTAGAAGGACAGGAGACTTGATGCAACCTTACTTCTTCCAAAATTTTCAAGAAAGAAAAGAAAACAAAAAACATTTCAACTTCACAACATAAAATAGTGCAAATTGCTTTCCCCTAGAAACACATAATTATCAAGTAATTAATGAAGAATAGGAGAGATATTTTTGTAGGTTACAAGTGGAGTCATTAAACACAAAATATAACACTTCCTCAGTTCCCCATATAATCATTTGTATAAGGCAACCATACCCATGAAAATCCCCATTTATCGGATCAAGAAAGGCATGCAAACTTTAGAGAACTACATAAATTTGCCATCCAAATTTTTAAGAAAGCCAAAGGTGTAAGCACAACAATCATTATTAATTTCACCATCAAAATCATATTGAATAAAGGAGAAAGAGGTGAAAGAATTTGAGAAAGAATGAGTAATTCAATTCAAAGCAAATTTAGAAAAACACCTCTTCCTCCTAACCACTACAATGAGACCATACACATGAGAATGAAAACAAAGCTACACTTTCCATACCAAGCAACAAAAAGTTGAGAGCTTGAATATTCAAGGGCAAACGTAAACTTTGATTCTACCATAACTACAAGTGTTTAGAAGCTCTAGGTCATCTCTAAGCTATCATGCCATCATCCCAAGCAACAATGTTCCATCAAGGCATTCATGCAGTGTGATAATTAATATCAATTACCAACACAAGTTCAAGAAGAAAACTTCAACGAGATTTGTAATGAACAACATGAAATTGACACATTGTGATGAAACCATATTCACTTAGAACATGAAACTATCATAGAATCCAACATAAGTTCACTTGTGCACATGCTTTGTTTGTATAAGAATAAATTTCATTTCGTAAGGGAGACTTCAATTATAAGTTTTTTTTTTCTTTTTAAAGCAAAACTTATGATATCAACACATAAAATGAAATCACATACTAGCTCAACAAACAAGATTTTATTGATGGGTGCATACAACCAAAATTTGAGATGAAAAAGCTTCTACTCATAACAACACAATGTTATCGCGTAACCGATTTTGACTAAGTTTAATAAAAGTTACAATAATTTTCTTTATACCAAGGGTGTCTCAACCAATATCCATTGGATTCTGTCAAACTAGTCATAATCTTAAGTACAAAATTCTGTTAATCATGCCTTATTCATCCATACTCAAGATATAAGTATGTGTAGGATGAACTTTAGAGTATCATTTGTAAGTGATTTAAACTTCACACCAAGCTTGATCTATCACCAAAAGCGGCAAAAAATATGCGATCTTTCTTGCAACATTAAGGTTGCAACAAACTTAAAACAAATCCACCTCCCTCCTTTCAACAATGTCTATCCATCTACACAATAGATCTGTGTATGTTCATGGTTGAGAAATCTGAAGCAAATAAAATGATGTGGCATAATGTTAACATTTCACAATACCAAATGTGCTCGCCACCTTTCCACGAGAAGATGTAACATAAGGATCAAATATCTACTTCTTTCTAAATAAACAAAATTTATTTTACCACATGAACCTTTCAAAAGAAGAACAATTTTTTTTTTTACACCCAAAATCTTAGAAAGTAATATTCAAAGACCTCAATCTTACAAAGAATAGAAGATCTTAGACTACATGCTTAAACACCTTCAAGAAAATAATGCTTGTCTTGAGAATCATTGGTGAACCTTAGAGAGGAAGAGCAAATCATTATATAAATCATGCTCTCAAATATACATTTAAATGCTTGAATCATGGTGAGATTTGACAAAGGAATCGTGCCAACCATCGCAATGGAGAGAAAGAAAGACAATATAAAACCCTCGTATCAAATACATTTACAAAGCATTAAACGATGTTTAATCGGCATCAACAAGTATGCTTGTCAATTTCATGAGTTATGACTACTCAAGAAAGCTATATATGTATATTCAGATTTTTGTTTGCAAGTCTTCAGATAACATGTTGGGAAACCTTCATATAAACAATACTATTATATAAAGTTTCAATATAAGTCAAACAATTATGATTCCTTTGTGACATTTCATCTGACACCTAATGTGCAATATTCATATCATTTCTTTGAACAGATCAACATGGAAGTAGGTGTCTTACAACTCCATATTCTCACTAAATCATTATACATTCTCACCAAATCTGTAAACACGCATTTAATTAAACAACATTGCAAGTGGTTTTACTTGAAGTTCATCAAAATCCATCATAAACAATGTATCAACCATATGAGAGAAATGAAAGGAGATAGTGAGGAAAAGGAGGAGGAGAAGAAGGAGGAGAAGGAAAAGAAGGGGAAGAAGGAGGAGGAGAAGAAGAAGAAGAAAAGCAAAAGGAGAAGAATGGGATGGAGGAAATATACCTGCTGTAGATGAGGAGGCTACGAGGAATGAGGGATCGTCGGGTTCGGTCCTGGAGCTCGCAGACTAAAGGAAGAAGAGGGGCAGGGGCTTCCGGCCTGTAGACTTGAACCAAGAGAAAGAGGATGGGGGAGAAATCGCCTGAACTTCTTCGCACCAGACAGACGGAAGAGGAGGGAGGATTTCCGCCTGGGATGCTGGAATGCCAGCAATCGGAGCCGAAGGACTTCGATCTAGTCCTCTTAGTGCCGAATGGGATATACGAATAGGGAGAATGCCTGCGAATAGGGGAACTGAAGCATTGTGGCAACGACAGGTCTTGGGTCTTGGCAAAATCGTGGCCATCTGATTCAATTTCTTGATCTAAAATTAGAATTCAAAATTATTAAAAGGCATATTGGGGTTTAATTAGAATTAACTTGGGCTGATTTAGGTCAAATTTGAGTTCGAATCGAATTCAATTTGACTCAAATTAAGTTGATTTGGTCTCAATGTGTCTCGACTACACTAATCGTACAAACATCAAACTTAAACCAACACCGGTTTGACTCCGATCGCTATCAACGGGGCTCGCAGGCATTGATCGAGTTTAATTAAACTTTATCGAGCCTGATTAGACTCAATTCGAGCTGACTCAAGCTCGAATTGGGCTCGACGGGGTTCAATTAAATCAATCAATGACCCTTGAGGGCACTCATACAAAAATCGAGGTCAACAACACCGTTGTGGAAGGTTTGGTGGCATCACAACTTTGATCTTTCTATTTTTAGCAAACATAATTTGTGTGTTGAACTACTGGTGGAAGTGTTACAAGCATTTTCCAGGGAGAAGGCTCAAGCAGCTGCATGCAGGCAGATCAAGGTGGGAAGGTGCCGATAAGCCTCCCTGGAAATCAAAATTACAAGCATTTTCTAAAATAAATTAATTATATAAATAATATTTTACTGTAGCAAGTTGCCGTTAAACTGGCAACATGCTACAGTAATTTTATTTTTTAAAAAAATATTTTTAATTTTTTTTTGGATGCTGACTACACTAGTAAGTCGCCCATTTAACGGGCGACTTTGCCTATTTTTAATTTTTTTTATACATGCTTAAACTCTTAATATAATTTATAATCATGCTTAGTCTTAAAATTTTTCCAATTCATTTTTCTCCCTTAAGACAGCTGACTAGAGAGAAGAGGATTCTAGGGAAAGAAAGCTAGGATTTAGGCGACTCTAGTCCACTTTCTACTATTGACCCAGTTCTAAAGTTATTTGACTCGAGGTAAGTTATATTTTGCCTATCTCAATTTTCAAAAATACGAGAATTTTAAGATTTTCCTAATTTAAATTATAATTCCATAAGGAAAAAATAGTAATAACTTTATACCTTCAAAACTTTCATCGCCTAACTTTTTTTATGTTATAGATTCAATAATTCTTGACAATTATATTTTTTTTGAAAATTTTCATCTCGCAAATTAAAAAATGTGGGGTTTCTGGCAAATTAGAAAATAATTCTGATCCCAAAAAATAAGATTATAGTACAAAGAAAGCTTTAAAATAGTATTTTGAATAATCCCTAGTAATATAGTAATATTCTAAAATTTTGAAAATTTTACTCTGTAGATAATTATGTTGCCTACCATTGAAGTATTATGTGAAATTCTAGAAGTAGTTTATTTACATTTATTTTACTATAATGCAATGATATATGCATATATACTTGAGTTTTATGATTATGAGGAGATTTGATATGTAGTGGAAGTTTTATTTTAAAAGTTTTATTCTGGTGATAATGTACAGCAAGTCATAAATGCCTAAATTTTTTAATATTAATATGTGTTAGACATTGAGAGTCATAAGGATCTATTTTTTTATGACACCATGGGAGTCATAAGAGTTTATTTCTAATGGCAGGTATAAGGGTCTGGAAGAAATCTGTTATTTTTTGTTCTAATATTTGAAGTGCTTGTTATTTACATTCAGTTAAATGCTAAATAAATTAATTGTTGGAAATTCAGAGCAATTGGTGTGACCTATTATGTTGTGTTGGCTCGCACATATTTTGCCTTCTATTTTAGGTCAAACAGAAAGAGTTAGTTGGATAGCTGAGTGTTCAAGATCTAATCTGTCTGAATCTATATAGGTATTTCCCTACTTTTTTTAATGTAGTCATGGCTATTTATTTCATTTCTATATTATGGGTTTGTGTCGCTATGTATTACATTATAAACATTGTATATATTTTTTGATGAAATAAAAAAATGGTGGATAAGATTATTTTATTTTGTTTATAATAGTTAATTAGAAGTTTTGAAGTATGTATAAATTAATAGAAGAAATTTGATTATCCCCTCAAAACTACCTTGGGTTGGAATGTCCCAATTCAACACTGTTTGGCCTGGTTATCCGTGGGTCATATAGGGTTGGGTTGTGATAATTAATGCCTTTGTTATCAAGATGGATATTATTGCGGGCTAGAATATACGCGGCGGTAGAGTGAAAAATATAACGCCTTAGCAATATACGTATATCCAACACACCAACAGATAATTAAGGGAGAGAAACACCAGATACTTTTTTACGTGGAAAACCCGAAAGGGAAAAACCACGGGGCCTGGCCCATATGAGAAATTTCCACTATGTCTGAGTTGGTTACAAAGTTTGATTCACTCCTTAACTTGGAGCCGTTGGAATTACAACAGGTTAATAATCAGACAGAGATTTGGCGATTATTGATGACCCGGCTGAAATAAGGCAGTGGTTGAGAAGAGCTTTGGAAACGGTCCAGAAGAAAACTCTGGCAATGGTTAGCAAGAACTCCAGCGGAGATCGGGAAGAACTCCGGCGGTGGTCGGTAAGAACTCCAGCAGTGGTTGACAAGAACTCCGGCGGTGGTCGGTGGCAAAAGAGCTCCCAAATTCTTCCCTTCTCTTCTTCTCACCCCCCCCCCCCCCCCCCCCCAAGAGTGGGGGCAATTTATAGTTTTTTGAGTGGCTTGACTTGTAAATATGTGGAGGATCAAGGTCAACATGGGAGTGATTTAAACAGACGACCGATAACGATATTGATCCCTTTGATTGTGGTCCGTTTAATGGTAATTTGAATGCCTTTATGATATCATAATTCAGTGATCTTCGGCTCGTTGGATTTGTCTCGTCGAGCTGCTCGATTTGATTATAAGCATGCCATGTTTGGAACTTGTTCGTGAATCCAAATTATAGTTTGAACCTCTCAAAAGTCCCTTGATTTGGGCTCATTTGGAATCAGATTAGACTTATTTTGGTGTCGTTGGGTTCATCTTTTTGAAACATTCATTTCGACTATAAGTTTGCTGAAATCGAAGTTTGGATGGTCCCCAATTTAATTTCGGAAGCTTTCAACTCAATTTTGCTTCAAGATTCGTGTCCGATCAAGATGAATTTTTTGTGATGTATCAGTTTTGAAAAAATTATATATATATATTGACTATTGTTAAAAAGAAGGGTATTAACTTTATTAATCATTATCCCATTTATTTATACAGAATATAAGCTTTAGCTATATCTTTAAAAAAAAATTTCATGTCTAATGTAATCTTTGATAAAAAATGATAAAATAGACTGGGAAGGAACATCAAACTTCTATTTCCTCTTTTGGCCTTTTCATTGAAATTTCTCTGGTTAAAAAACCTTTATAGCAGAGAAGTCCACATACTACAAATAATCAATGCATTAGAGAAAGCAATTGTATGGTTCAAACGAATCATAAATCTAACAAGTTGCAATGTTGTATGTATAGTATCAAATAAAACGTGTTAGGGGCACTCACACACATGAATCAGAGATGTGTGCAGAGCGGTTAGCTGAGCAGCATTATTCCTTCCAGATGGATAATTTCTCAATATCTGCACTAACAGACAAAAAATTTCTTTTCAGTGGGTCCACTAATGATAAAATGCAGGGAAGCTGTGGGTTCAGGTTGCTCAGCATTTACCACTGGTAAAACAACAATATTGGTGACCTTAGGAGCAGCTAGAGGAGGAAAACCAACTTGGGAGGGAACCATGGAGAGCACAGAGGTGGAGGCTGCTTGATTAAAGGAGGTAGTAGCTGGTTTACTCACAGGGACATATCTCTGATTCGGAGTATGAGAACGCATATGAGATTTCTTGCGTGGATTACGAGAGGAAATACGCCCCCTAAATTTCGTTATCGCATTTTGCTCTGTATTTTGAGATGAGGGGCATTGAGTAGAGGAGTGCTTATTCAGAATTAAATGAAGCTTCGGCTTCAGCTTGTCTAAAGATTCCCAACCTCAATTCTCCTAATGATGATGGTTCAGGTGAATTGGAAAATTGAAAATCCCTTCCTTAAATCCTCCGAATATTCACACTAGCAACAAGTATTCGTCCCTTCTGTGATCGGAGGATTTAGCTCTTTCTGGTTCTGAAAATGACAGCTCCTCCTATTCGGAACCTACTACAAATGTACAACAAAAGAAAAAAAATTTCTCCCCAGCCCAAAAGTACTAGAAGGAAGGGAACCAAAAAAGCCTCCTGCCCCCTCTTCTAAGCATAAATGATCTGTCCCTCTATAGCTGCGTGGAATATTAGAGGTTTTATGCCTCTAATAAGGTGACTCTCTACAAAATGTTAGTAAAAAACCTTAATATGGATATGGTTTGTATCTTGGAAAATCGAATTCAGCTTTCTAGCCTCTTGGATGGGGGTTTTTATAACAGCCACTTGGTTTATGATTTTGAATCAAGCTGCAACAATTTTCACTGTGCAAACTCTGGGAGAATTTGAATTAAATTGTGCCAGGATAGGATCACCTTTAATCCTTCTTTTTTCTCCTCTCAAATGATTGCTGGGATGGTCTCTTTTGGTATTAATAACCCTTTTCTTCTCTCGGTTGTATATGCTTCCAATTTGCTAAAGGATCGGAAATTTCTTTGGGAAGATTTGAGAAGTGTATCGCCAGCTGATGGTATTCCCTGGATAGTTATGGGAGATTTTAATTGATGTAGGTTCCCTTCTGAAAAGTTAGGTGGGAATGTGCTTATTCAGAATCAACTACATGACTTTAATAGCTTCATATTCGACTCTAATTTGAATGATTTGGCTTCCATTGGGCCTGCCTTCACGTGGTTTAATCAAAGGACGGATAGTCCAATACACATCAAATTAGATCGTATGCTGGTAAATGAGTTTTGGCTTCACTCCTATCCTGATTCTTATTATATGGTGACGACTCCTGATAGCTCTGATCACTGTTAGATCATCCTCAATTCTGGGATTAAATCTCTTTCTCATCACCGGTTTCTTTTTAAGAATTATTGGTTAAAAATTGAGCACTTCTGGTACCTTTTATTTCAGGTTTTTGCTTTTAAAACTAAAGGTAACCCTCTTGTTGATTTGTGTTCTAAGCTCAAATTATTAAAAGGGAAAGTGAAAGGTAACTATTGGGCTTCTTCTAACTCTATGGCTGATACCATAAGGAGGATTCAAGAAAAGCAATCTGCTTGTCTTGAAAGTTTGCAGGCAGATGTTGATCTATCAAATACTTCCACTGAGCTTAAACGTATCAATCAGGAATTGGCTGCTGCCACCTCTTTATGGTTCTCCTGGGTGTACCAGAGAGCTAAGTCTAAGTGGTTAGCACAAGGGGAGGATGATCTCAAATTTCTCTATTCTAGAATTCGTATGAGGAGAAGTTATAAAAAAATGGCTATCACTTTGGCTATGTCCAAAAATAATTCCTCTGTGGCAGATGCAATCAAAGAATATATATCCCATTTTCAAATGCTATTTAATGCTCCCATGAACCTGGACTTCAATATCAATCTGTTTCCTTCTGGTAATCTCATCCCCCCTGATTATATTGATTCTCTCATTTCTCCTTTCACAAATAAGGAGATTAAATCTGTTGTATTCTCGGGAGCTACAAATTCAACACCTGGTCCTGATGGGTTTAATTTTGAATTCTTTAAGTCCACTTGGCTCTTTTGTGGTCCATCGGTATGCTTTGCTGTTAAGTATTTTTATAATAATCCTTACATCCCTCATGCGGCTAAATCTACTGCTATCACTCTTATCCCCAAATCTAGTAATGCAAGCGATATTGCTGATTTTCGTCCCATTGCTCTTTGTAATACCATTTACAAAATTATTGCTAAAGTTCTTGTGAGGAGGATGAAGCCCATTATGCCGCATATCATTAAAGATAATCAATCTGGTTTCATCCTCAACAGAATCTCCACTAATAATGTCTTACTTGTGAATGAGATTCTTCAATTTTTTAGGAAATTCTCTAAATTCAAGCTTATGTGTGTCAAATTTGATATTAAAAAAGCATTTGATAGCGTCTCTAGGGAATTCCTTTTGGCTAGGATGCTACAAAAAGGTTTTCCGGCTATCTTTGTTAGGCGGATCGAAGCTTGTATTATGGATGTTTGGTTCTCCTTATGTATTGATGGCTCCCTTAAAGGTTTCTTCTCCTCTACCACTGGACTTAGACAGGGCTGTCCGTTGAGTCCTTACCTTTTTAGCATTGTAATGGATGCCTTATCTTGTTTACTTAATAGTGATCTCACTGATAATAGGTTTGAAGCTCTCTCTATTGGAGACTATAAGCTTTCTCACCTAATGTATGCTGATGATCTGATTCTTTTTGGGAAAGCTACCAGCAACAATTGTGTCATTCTTAATCATATTCTGCACATATTTTCTTATGCCACGGGTCTTACTGTGAACTTTCATAAAAGTTCCATCATTCTGCCTGTTTCATGTTCTAATACTAAGGAGATTTGTTCCATTCTAAATATTAATGCCCTGTCCTCTTCGATGTTTTATTTAGGGGTTCCCATCTCCCCCTCAATCCCAAGTTGGCTAATTTCTCTCAGCTTTTAGAAGGTGTCATTAAGAAGTTATCTGGATGGAAAGCTAAGGCTTTATCTTTTGCTGGTCGGCTTCAATTTTTAAGATATACCATTTGGATTACTATTGCATATTGGATAAGGGGGAGCATAATACCTAAAACTATTCTTAAGCAAATAGATAGGGTATGTGCTAAATTTCTTTATTTTGGTGACTCTTGTGGCAAGAAAATGCATCTTATATCTTGGAGAAATACATGTAAACCTAAACCTTTTGGAGGTTTAGGTTTACCCTCTCTTAACTCTCTTCAACTTGGTTACAACTGCTCTCTTATTTCTAGGATATATAATTATCCTAGCCCCCTTGCCAAATGGTTGTTTCATGTTTACATATCCCCTTGGAAGGAGCCGGGTACTAAAGATACGAAATTTTGGAAAAAATATTTGTAGAGATGCATGTACTGCCAAAGAAAATTTTCATTTTAGAGTGACTGTGCACTCTAAGTTTGCTCTATATTGAGATCACTGGTATATGGATAAGCGTCTTAATGAGGTTGAGGAAGTTCAGCCCGTTCTTGCTTCTTTCCCTGTGAATGCAAGTATTAAAGTTATTATTAATGAAACTGGTTGGAATTTGCCTGACTACTTACATGTTGTTGTCCACCGTGTTTTCTCTGATTTCCCTATACTGTTGGACAAACAAAATAATCTTTTTTGGGGTGCTGGTAAGAAAGCTAAGCATAGGGAGTATAGGGAATTTTTTTTATAAACATTTGACACATACCAATTGGTGGCATTTTGTCTGGCATAAGAGGCATGTCATTCGTTTTTCCTCCTTCTGCTGGATGGCTCTTGCTGGTGGTTTAAAAATAGCAGATATTCTGAGGACTAGGGGTTTGGGCGTTAATGCAAATTGCTCTTTTTACAATTCTGGATATGAAACTGCTAGTCATTTATTCTTTGAATGTGATTATTCGTTTGCTGTGATCAAGTCCCTATTTGATAATTTGGGTAATATGCTTTTCAGACCTTCTATCTTACAATTGTTTGAGTATATAGATGAAAAGATTAAAAAGGGGAAGGAGTTTTACTTCATGATCATTTGTTGTACTGTTTACTATTTATGGAGGGAAATGAATGAAAGGAAGTTTGGTAGTAATTTGGCTTCTTCTACTACCTTAGTACATAAAATCAAAGCTGCTGTTTTTGGCAAGATTATCAAATGGAAAGGAAGGGAGGATCTTCTGGAGCTGCTCTAAGCTGCTTGGTTTTCTTTTCTTCGGATTTCTGCTCCAGCTGGTTGGATTGTTGGTTGGGCTGGTTTTTACTGCAGTTCCTGTAGTTTTTGGTTGATGGTATACAGGGCAAGGATGATAGATTTTCCATTTTCTCCTTTGGAGGGCAGAATTTTTGGGCTATTCTTTTTGCAACCAGGTTGAGAAAGCGGCAAATCCTGAGCCCGTGGGTTCTTCCCTGAACCCATTGTTTCTAGTTTTGTTGTCTGTTTCTTTCTCTACCTGTGTTTTGTTTTCTAACTGCTGGCTTATTTTGGGGAGTTTTGTGTTTTGTCCCCTGTTTTCAGTCTTTAGTTTTTTGGTAAAGGTTTCTCTTTACAGAATTTTCTTTTACTTGTAACTTTTTCATTTTAATGAAACGGGCTTCGCCCATATATTTCCCAAAAAAAAAACTAATGATAAAATGTGCTCCATATTTTTTTTTTCATGGGTCCACTAATGAGAAGAAGCTGCACCTCATTTTTTAGAAAAGAACATGCTTACCTACGTCTGCTGGTGGACTTGGTATTCCAGATATTAATTCTATCTCTTTTAGGTTTGCTTGCACCTTCATTTGGCGGTTTCTTCTAATAATTCTCTGATTGCTGGTTGGTTTAGAAACAAGCATATATCTCATTGGAAACCTCCATCTCTTAAAGCTTCTAATTTCTAGAAATTCATATGTGTCACGGCTGCTCATCTCAAACTGCACTTGAATTTTAACATTGATTGTGTCAACTGTAAGTTTGACATGTTTTGGGATCCTTGGGTTAATGGTTTAGCCCTCGCAGACCTTTTTCAACCGCCTTCTATTGGTTATGTTAGTGTGCATAATTTCTTATGTTTGGGTATTTGGAATCTGCCTGCAGCTTTCCCGCCTGCTATTATCCAATATATTAATGTTGTGGCTGTTCAGGACTATCCTGATGATTGCACTACTAGGGTTGGAAAGAGAATTCCTTGTTTTAAAACTTTTAAAGTAACTTTTTCTCTAATACCCCTATGGTTGACTGGTACAAGCTTATATGTCAAAAACATCATGCTATTAGGTACTCTGCATTTGCTTGGCTTGCAGTGAATGATGGGCTTAAAACTACAGATGTTTTAAGGAGAAGAAATATTAATATTCATAGTAATTGTCATCTTTGCTGGTTAGAAGAGGAGTCTACGACACACCTGATGTTTAATTGTTATTTTTCTTTCGAAGTAATCTCTTCCCTTCTTCCCCATTTAGATGGCTTCTTTCTCCGACCTACCCTGCTGCAGATTTTAGAGTTCTTTCATGGGTTGCATCATTTGAAACAATATGAGAAGAAATTTTGCTTTTTAGTTATCTGTTGTGCGGTTTATTTTTTGTGGAGAGAAAGGAATGATCGAAGGTTTGGGGCCTCTCAGTGCTCTACTATTTCTATTTGTCGGAGGATCACTTATGTCGTTACTGCTAAAACGAGAGGGTGGAAACATTTTGATATGCTACAAGCCACCTTTCCCTCTTGTTTCTCTTTCCAGAATCATTTTTTGGCCGATTATAGTTGATCTGGGCGATGATGAGTGGAACCAATATCTCTTTGTTGATGCCCCTGGATGGCCTGGACAATCTGATATTTGTTTCTGCATTCGAATGGACTTTTGGTGCAACCTGTTGAACGTTTTTCTGGTTGTTCTTTTGGCAACCGGGGTTGTTCTGTCGCTTTCGATGGGCTTTTGAACTCCAGTTGCTATGATTGATGCCCTTATGTATTGGTTCCTTTATACCTGAGCCCAATTTTGGTTCTTTTGAAGACTTTTTGGGATTGTTCTATTGATTTTTTATAGGCTTGGATGTTAGTCTTCACACTTGTAATTTGTTCTAGGTGTTCTGTTATGATTATTATAACCTTCCTTTCATATTAATTTACGGGCTCCGGCCCAAATTTTCCCAAAAAAAAGACAAAAAAATGTCTCCATTTTTTTTTTGTGGAAACACCAAACGGTCTTCCACTTCTCAAAGAGGCGGCTGTGATACCGCCTTACATAATTTTAAATATTTTTTTTTAATTATTATTTTTAATAGGAGTAAAGGGCCTTTAAAATTACTAAAAATTATTAAAATTTTAAAAAATTCTAGAAAAATCTAAAATCTCTTTTTAAATTCTCCTTTTATATATATTAAATGAAAATAATTATTTTTTGTCTTTTAAAATTCCAAATATTATTTTATTTTATTTTATTTATTTTTTTATTTTTTTAAAATTCAAGAATTTCTAGAATTTCTTTTCATCTATCCCATCCCTTTACCTATAAATACAATTCAGAAGGTGGAGGAAATCACAATCTCTTATGTCATTCCAAGCCCTCCCCTTGGATTGATAGCTCAGAGATTGTCAGCGGCAATCAAAACCTTGCTCTCTTGTGCCGGTCCTAGCATTCCTCTGGATCGGTAGCTCGGGGAGCATAGGTGGCTATCAAAGCGAACACTGGTGACGATCAAAGCCTAGTTCTCTTGTGTCAGTCCAAATTTTTCCTTGTATTGGTATCTCAGATAATGTTGGTAGTGATCAAAGTCTTGTCCTCTTGTGTCAGTCCTTTTGTGGATTGGTAGCTCGGATGGCGTTGTCGGTTGTTAGTCCTTCTTAGATTTGGAGACAAATATGGCCGATAATTCCAAGTCTAGCAATCAACAAATATCATTGGATACAAAATCAAAGAGGTATTCCTCCAAAAAATCGGAGAATACTTCTGATAATAATATGTTAATTTTCTTCGTTCAAGTGTTTTGATATCTTATTTTATCAAAAACTTTTTTCATTATTATTATTATCATTATTATTTATAGGTGGAGAATTGACGGATGCCTAAAAAATTATTCCTTCTGCTCATTATGGTGATAGGAGGAGATCTAATGATGTCGCATCCATCATTATATCTGATAGCTTGGCGGCAATTTGCAAGAAATTTCATGTGCTGAATGATGTACTGATTATTGCTCCAAAGAGGATTGATAGGGCATATGCTCCTCCACAAGGATTTGTAGCAGTATATGAGATGACACTGTGTATTGGTTTGAGGTTTCCTCCAACACCCGAGTTACTCGAAATTTTTAAAGCATGCGGCGTTGTCTTACCCCAATTTTTATATAGAGCGATAACAATTATAGTGGGCTTGGTAGTATTCTTTAGGGAATGTGGATCAATACTAACCGTAGAATATTTGTCAAAAATGTGTAAATTTACAAGTGATTCTTATGGGTGGATTTCATGTCGAGCTAATAAAAAATAGTTGGATTTTGTAATGAGGGGCCCTCGAAGAATTTGTGTAACTCATTCTTTTTTGTGTAGAATGAGCGGGGCCTTCCAAAAAATGGGATAAATTGAAAGAGTTGCTAAGTTCTTTACATGTAGGAGAGGAAGATGTTTTGAGAATTTTAAATTTTCCCGATACAGAAAGTCTTCAACAGGAACTGTGCTATATTAGTCGATGTGTGATCGAGGAAAGTCATTTTAAAGTTGGTCTTTCTATTCAGGCAGGAAGATCCCATGCAACTCAGTTGAAAAAATCTGAGAAGGTTCATGAAACAACTTCTACTGCTCTTAAGCATTCAACAAGCCATCCTTTAGAAGGTCAAAGAGTAACTGATGTCTCCTCCTTAAAGAAGAGGAAAACAAATAATAAAGAGATCCTACTAAGAGATGATGGAGGAAGCAAGGAAGTTGCACGTCTCCTAAATATTGATATAGTTTCTCTTGATTCAAATATTGAGGCTCAACCTTCAAGAATATATATTCCAGAAGATGTATTGAAGTATATTTGTATCGGGCATCGTCATGCTAATGAAGTTGTGAATTATTTCAATCTTTTTCTTCTTGTCCCCGCCCCCTCCCTCTCTTTTTTTTGGCATAATTAAATTTCTTGTTGCAGATGATTCAAAAGATGGATATGGAATCATGATTTAAATCAATTTTGGATAATTGGATTGATGAATCTGTAAAAGTTAAATATTTACAAAGAGAATATAAATAAAGATTGGATGCAAAGATTAAAGAAATATCATCATTGAAGAGCCAATTAACGGAATGTAGAACTGAATTAGCAACAACATACACCTCTCTCTCTCTCTCTTTCCAAAATCGAGAAGCTGACCTTTCCCGCCATGAGTTGATTGAGACTCGTGCAGAGATTAACCAACAAAAGGAAGCTTTGAAAATGCTTGCACTAGAGAAGAAAACTCTTGAGAAAGAGAACAAGAAGTTACTAGATCATCTTCAGAAAAGAGAAATAATCACTTTAGCTAGGAAAGTGTACTTCTTCGAAATATTTTCTCTTAAAAAGGTCACCGGTTAGCGATGTAGCAAGTTTTGAAAGAGTATCTACACGAGTATTTTGTTCCCGATGTATATGAATAATTTCAAATTTCTTTATACGGGTGAGAAGTGACTTCACCATATCATAATATTTTGCTAATTATAGATTTTGAGCCTCAAATTCTCCTTCTACTTGAGAGACTACGAGCTACGAGTCAATATGGACTATTAAATTTTGCACTTCACATTATATAACTAGCCTCAATCGGGTAATAAGAGCTTCATACTCAACGACATTATTAGTTGCATGAAATTTTAGCTGTAGTCCATATTCAATAGTACCATGATTAGGAAGGATTAATAACTCCAACACCAGCATCAGAACTCCTAGAAGCTCCATCAATATATAGCATCCAACAAGAAGAAGATGAAGGACGAATTGGTGTTTCATCAAAAATAGTAATAGTGCACTCGACCAAAAAATCTCCCAAGACTTGTGATTTGATATTTGGTCTGGGTAAGAAGTGGATGTCAAATTCTCCTAGTTCTATTGATCATTTGATTAACCTTCCTATTTCAGGTTTTTGAAGGATGCTTCACAACGAAAGATTTGTGTAAACTCTAATTGTATGAGCTTAAAAATATGACCTTAATTTTTTAGTAGAAAATATTAATGCCAAAGCTATCTTGTCGGCCAATGGATAGCGTCCCTCAGTCTTAGAAAGGATTTTACTGACATAGTATATTGGCCGTTGAATAGCATTTTCTTCTCGGACTATCATTGAGCTTATGGCATATGAAGAGACAGCCATATATAAATATAACTTCTCTCCTTGGATTGGTTTTGATATAAGAGGGGGCGAAGCTAAATAAATTTGAAGCTGTTCGAAAGGTGCTTGACATTCAGTTGTCCATTGAAATCCCTTATTTTGGGCATTTCTTATTATTTTGAAGAAAGGTAAATATTTATCTCCTGAACGGGATAGGAAATGAACGGGATAGGAAATGAGATAAGACAGCTATTCTTTCATTCAGACGTTGAACTTCTTTTATATTCCTTGGGGGCACCATATTTCTCAAAGCTTTAATTTTTTCAGGGTTAGTTTCTATACCTCAATGAGTAACCATGAATCCCAATAATTTTCCCGATGTGACTTCAAATGTGCATATTACAGGGTTGAGTCATATGTTATAATGTTGAAGGAAGATAAAGTATTGCTCGATATCAAAAATATGTTATCCTTTCAAGAGTTTTAACCAACATATCATCAATATATACCTCCATTGAACAGCTTATGAGGTCCTTAAAAACCTTATTCATGAGGTGTTGATAAGTTGCACCAGCATTCTCTACTCCAAAAGGCATGACCTTATAACAATATAGCCCCTTATCAGTTTAAAAAATAGCTCATCTGCATGATTCATTCTTATTTGATTATATCCAGGGTATGCATCCATGAAACTTAACATTTGATGTCCAGACATTGCATCAACTAATTGATCAATACGAGAAAATGGGAAACTATCATTTGGGCAAGCCTTATTGAGATCTATTTAATCCACGCACATCCTCTATGTCCCACTAGCATTTTAACCATCACGACATTTGTAAACCAAGTTGGATAATATACTTCTCTTATGAATTCAGTTTTCAAAAAGTTTATCTAGTTTTTGCTCTATAGCTTGCTGACAATCTAGTGCAAAATTTCTTTTCTTCTAGATGATTGGTTTATATGTATGTTTTATCTTAAGAGAATGCATAATAGTCTGAGGGTCAATTCCATGCATATCTGCCAAACTCCATGCAAAAATATCTTGATTTGTTTGCAAAAAATCTATATATTGTATCTTTTCTTCATCAAAAAGTAAAGACCCGATCTACACCATTCTGAGTGGATCTTCTTCTGATATGGAGACACAAATTAAATTCTCCACCGGGGAAGCTCTATAAAGGTCATCTTCATTTTGTAAATTAGAATTTTCAATGCTTAAAGTAATAGACGGGCGAGGTTGAGCTTGTCTAAGATATCAAGATTGTGCCTCCTATTAATTTTCTAGCACTTATCCAATCCTTGCTGGAATTAGGAATTTCTTTTTCAAATGAGTCATTGAGGTGATAGCTCTAAAAATTGATTGCAAAGGTCGCTCAAAGATAACACTATATGTCGATTATGACTTAACCACAACAAATTAAATTGAATGGGTAACTTGTCAAGGAAATTCCCCAAGTGTGGCAGGGAGCATAATTGTTCCTTCCACTCTTACTGGACGATTGTCAAATTCATACAATGATCCAGTGGCAGGTTGAAGCTTCTCTCTAGCTAACCCCATACTAAGAAAAGTTGAGTAAAATAGGACATCAATAGAACTGCCATTCTCGATTAAGATTCTTTTAATGTTGTAACATGGATCTCCAATACCAGTATTAATGATAAGTGGGTCTTGGTGTGGAGTATGAATCCTAAGTCAGAATCCCCAAATATGATGGAATGACCAGATCGTACCCTCTTTAAAGTCGATTCCTCTAGGTTGGTAAGTAAGACTTGAGAGGATATTAAGGGTTCTCCTGCAATAGTTTCAATTTCTCCAACTATCTGGTGATTTGCATGTTGTGGCCTTTGTTGATGTTGATGTTGTTGTTGTTGATTCTGTCGCTGTTGACTCTGCCCCCCAATAGGATTAGTCTCATTTTGCACATGTGGGTTTTGAGTGAATTGATGAAGATAAAAGTGTCTACAAGCTTTGCCTTTCAATTTCTTTATTCAATTGTCTACAAGCTTCAGTTGTATGTCTACGACTTCGACGAAAGTGACAATAATAATCTTGATTTATAGAATTTGGCTTTGGTGGATGGGGCCATTTACTATTTGTCTCATGTTGTATATCCATAAGAATATTAACACAAGTTATATTCAACGGAGAGTATTCCTTCTTTGGCATGTAATTCTGATTTTGTTAAGGGGCTGTGGTGGAAAATCTTAATTTCTCTTCTGAGAATTTTGGGCTCTAGCTCCATCTTTGTAGCTATTCTTTCTCTTATTAGAAGGCTATTCAAATTGTTTTCGATGAGCATTGATAGCCTCATCGGTAGGTAATTTGAGCTTCTACTCTATGAATTAAGTCAGCATAAGAATGAACTATCTCTTGCATTAATGAAGAGTAAAATGGTCCGAGGCGCAATCCTCCAAGAAAAATATCTCGTATTAATTCAGGATCCACTCCCGGGATTTATCGAGCTTCAAAAGAAAATATTTGAAAATAATCTTTCAAAGATTCTCGTTCATTCTAAAGGATTCCAGAGAGATGCAATGAATCTTTAATAATTCTTCGTTAGCAACAAACTGTTCAACAAAGAGTCTTGCAAGATGAGCAAAATTGTGGATTGCATTTCTAGGGAGAGCATATAACCAAGTGCTAGCTTGATCCTTTAGGGTGGCAGGGAAAACTTGACAAAGAAGCGTATCAAAAGCTCGTTGTATATGCATAATCGTTCGATAATGATCAACGTGTTCATAGGGATCAGATGACCCATCGTATGGATCAATGTTTGGTAGCTTGAACCCTGTTGGAATAGAGTGTAGGAGAATTTCGTATGTTAGTGGAGAAGACTCTTGAAAACTTTGTTAGATATTAAAATGATTTCTTCCCCTTATTGGGAATTTTTCTTAGACAATACATCATAATTCATCTCATATGACAACACGAGGAGTATCTAGAGCGGGTTGAAAATTTTCCATTTGATGGGCTCTAGGTGAAGGATGTGTTGAACTAGCAACATCATCTATTTCTGGATTATATTATGGAGGAGGAGCATTAGCTTGATGATGAACATTTTCAAATTGCTCACCCATATTATGTTGTTGGGGATGAGGGAGAGAAGCTTCATCATTTTGAGACAACATCCTTTGCTGGCCCGCCTCCTCCATTAATATTTCTAGGATCTTGCATGTTGCTCCTCCATCCTACAAATTCGATTTTCCAAGGAATAAGGCCCTTCCCTTGGATAATTACGATATCTATGATTGTTAGATTGGAATATAATTCGATACGTGTTAGAGTGAGAGAATCTATTACTGGTATTACTTTGATCAGCCATTAAAGAAATAATGGGAATACTTTCCCACAGACGGTGCCAAATTGTTGCGAACTAGAATACATGGCGGTAGAGTGAAAATATAACGTCTTAGCAATATACGTATATCCAACACACCAACAGATAATTAAGGGAGAGAAACACCAGAAACTTTTTTACATGAAAACTCGAAAAGGGAAAAACCACGGGGCTTGGCCCAGATGAGAAATTTCCACTATGTATGGGTTGGTTACAAAGTTCGATTCGCTCCTTTACTTGAAACTACTGGAATTACAACAAGTTCATAATCAGACTAAGATTTGGTGATGATTGATGAGCTGGTTGAAATAAGTCAGTGGTTGAGAAGAGCTTTAGCGACGGTCTAGAAGAAAACTCTAGCAATGGTTAGCAAGAACTTCGGCGAATATCAGGAGGAACTCCGGCGGTGATCGGGAAGAATTTTGGCGATGGTCAGGAAGAACTTCGATAAGAACTCCAGCGATGGTCGGCAATAACTCCGGCGGTGGTTGACAAGAACTCCGGTAGTGGTTAGGAAGGACTCCGACGATGGTCGGTGGCAAGAGAGCTCCCAAATTCATCCCTTCCTTTTCTTCTTCCCCCCCCCCCCCCCCCCCCCCCACACACACACACACATCTCATGAGAAGAGTGAGGGCTATTTATAGTTTTTTTAGAGTGGCATGGCTTGTAAATATGCGAAGGATCAATGTGGGAGTGGTTTGAACGGATGACCAATATTGATCCCTTTAATTTGTGGTCCATTTAATGGTAATTTGAATGCCTTAATGATATAAGAATTCAATGATCTTGGGTTCGTTGGATTCGTCTTGTCGAGCCGCTCGATTTGACTATAAGCATGTCATGTTTGGAACTCGTTTGGTAATCTAAATTATAGTTTGAACCTCCCAAAAGTGCTTTAAACCCTTGATTTGGGCTCGGATTAGACTTATTTTGGTGTCGTTGGGTTCGTCTTATCGAGATGTTCATTTCGACTATAAGTTTGCTGAAATCGGAGTTGGATGGTCCCCAATTTAATTTTGGAAGCTTTCAACTAAATTTTAGTTCAAGATTCGCGTTCGATCAAGACGAATTTTTGGTGACGTATTAGATATGATAACTTTATATTATTTCTTTACTAAAGTTGTTAAATGGATTGGTGCAGAAATTTGATTAATTACTTATTGACATTGCTACAAACTATAAAAAAGCCTACACATGTTGTAGATCTTACTAGAAGTGCTTATAAAGTTATTATATTTATTTATAATCATATTTTCTTACTATATTGGTTAAGAAAATTTTCACCTTAGAAAGATATTATGCATCCTAGAGCTACCAGGCATGTAACAACTTTTATTATTACAAAAGTTTTAATGATCATAAGCATGATTTATAAGCACTAGTAACTATTAAGTACTTTATTGGTTCAAATTTGTCAAAAATAATAAAAGGAAAAATGGCGATTCTAACATTTTGGATTCTAATAATAATATCAAATTTAACATGCACACTTATAAGATTATTACAACTCATTCGACTCTGATGAGAAGCCATTGCTCGATTATATTTAGGATAGAATGTACATATCAAGGAAGGCAATCAAAATAATATATATATATACACTATTTTTTTATGAATGAATAAATTTGAATAGCTTGATGATCCCAGACCCGAAATATTAACATGCTTTGAATAAGCCTTCGAAACATGTTCAATCATGTGTTGAATATGTATCAATCACGATCAAGATAAATTTTGGGAAATATTATAATTTCAAAATAATATCTTTCTAGGTTTAAAGCCTATGGTGTAAACATATAATATTAATCATTAATATTTAATGACAATCATTGACAAGTTGGGTATAGAGATAAAAATAGTTGTATTAGAAGTGAGTAAGAATCAGAGTATAATAAAATATAAATAATAAGATAAAAAAATTAACATATTTTTTTATAAATGAAATTAAAGTAAAAAATATTTATATTTTTTAAATAAAATAATGAATTTATTTTCCAATCTCCAATATTATGGGACATATATAGAAACTCAGTGTGGCTTTATCTATCTACTCTGCTCCTCAAATTGTTCTCCGGCTGACAACCGATCAAGGTTTTAACGTCGGTGGGGTCCAACCGGCTGGCACCGGCCCTGACGCCATTCATTGCTTTGTCGTGCCACGTGACGAGTGGCAGCTCCGATATTTGTACGAACTCGGGGGGTTTATTCATCCACGTTCCATTACACTTGTCGGCGCTGTACTCACGGTGGTGCACGGCGCTCTCCTATCCGTTTCCAAGAAATTCCCGGCGGTCGCTTCGCCGGAAACATGGGCTTTGATGCTCGAATCCCGACCCTCCTGTTAGTTTAATTCAAACAATAATAAATAAAGAAATTCCTTCACGTTAGGATTTCCCGCCGAATTCGCGATGTCGAAGAGGAAGCTATCTACAGCACCTATCTCGCTGGAGTGATGCCGATCGAGCTCTGAAACCGCAAAGCATGGATCTGACTGATATAAAGCGATATCTTGTTGTTATCGGCAGAAGGAATCCTGGTATCTATCGCTTTGTGCCTTTTTTTTATAGTTTTATCACAAAAACATTTTCGCGATGTTAAAGACAAGGCAGCTGCACCGATCTCACTGGAGTAGTCGAACTCCGTTCATGGCAGATTTATCTTAGTTCGATCTCGCGCGGTGCAACCCATATGATCGGCGTTTTGAAGAAAGTAGGTCTATTCTATAAAGCAGTATCTTCGTTAAGCGGCGAAGTCGAGATGTCCTTTGTCCTTCTTCTGATCGAAAATCGAAAATTTTATGCCTCTTTTTATTTCGAATTTCTGTCCGCTTGTTTGAACTTTTAGGCAACGGAACGGCGATGAACGGAAAGCCGTAATGTTAAAAATATTTTTTTTGTCATGTCAGCTGTGTATTATAGATTAAACTTGCTCAAAAGTATCAAAAAAAACTTTATTTGTTGCGCAGTATGTAGAGCAGCTGTTCGCTGTGGAGATAAGAGTTGCTGCTGCGTCGCTGCGCACAAGCTGAGCAGTTAGGCTGATAATGATGCCGCTGTCAAAAGCAAGGAACTGCTAGCTGACAACTCTTTATCGAGCATAAAACAAGCCCTTCTTTTTCTTACCCTCTCTGCGGGCTACAGATAGATGGAAAAGGCCACGGTAAAACCCTAACCCCACTTCTTTTCCAGACAAAGCAGCAGGAAAAGTGAAAAGCCAAAGGAAATTTGTCTTTCGAGGAGAAGAGGAGAGGAGGATAAGGGCAAGGGCAGAGGGAACCAAGTAAAAATTATCTGGTCCGCTGAGAGGGCATGACAGCAAGATGAAAGCGGAGGGGATCCACTCGAGCAAGCGGCTCGGGAGGGACAAGAGCGACGAGGGCGTTGGTGACCTCCGCCCATGGCAAAACGCCTCTTCGAGAATTATTAGGGTTTCACGCGTCTCCGGAGGTAAGGACCGTCACAGCAAAGTTTGGACTGTGAAGGGGCTTCGAGATCGCCGCGTGCGGCTCTCGGTCTCCACCGCCATCCAGTTCTACGACCTCCAAGACCGTCTTGGCTATGACCAGCCCAGCAAGGCTGTTGACTGGCTCATCAACGCCGCCGCCGACGCTATCGTCGACCTCCCCGAACTCGTGGGCCCGTTTCCCGTGCCGCCGTCCATGGAGCTTCCTGCTCGTTCCATGCAGAGAGGCACAGCCGGCGAGAAGCACCTCTCGCAGTCCAAGTCCACGTGCAGCAGCGCATCGGAGACGAGCAAAGGCTCGGTACTGTCTTTCTCTAGGTGCGAAGGATTTGGAAAGGAGGAGAAGGACCAGGAAGCGGCGTATCATCATCAAAACCTGAACAAACAAAGCTCCTTCACTGAGCTTCTCACGGTCGGTGGGAGCAGCACCGGGATCGCTGCTGCTGCGTCAGAAGTAGTGGATTTCAGTAGCGGTTTAAACCAGAAGCAGATGAGGCCGCCACTGACCAATTCCACTGCCGACTATTTCAAGCAAGCTGGCATCTTTGGTCAGACACCCAAAATTCCGCAATTTGAACCCGGTTACTCTTCACTTCTGCATTTCGGAAACAACCCTCATATGGGAATTGGGATGATGGCATACAATACAGGAGAGCATCAGGACATGCAGCAGTTTTCTCTCATGCAGGATCATGCAATTCCTGTAGCAGCGTTGGCGCCTGGAGGAGATTATAACCTCAATGTCTCCATTTCTTCTGGCGTTGCTGGATTTAGTAGGGGGACCCTTCAGTCCAATTCACCCCATCACCACCAACTTGTCCACGGTGCAAACTTGCCCTTTTTTCTTAGTGCTACTCTTCCAATTTCAGCATCAGCGGGTGGTTCCTTGGAGAACCAATTTCCTGGTAGTTTTAATGGTCGTCTGCAACTTAGCTGTAACGAGGCACACAGGCACCCGGAACTGAAGGGTGAAAGGAAGGGTTGAAGTTTGCAATTATCCAATAATATTCTGTTTGCTGTAAGCTTTCTTCAAGTCATCTCCTTTCCTTGCTTTTATCTCCATTTTACTTGATAATTCACTATTTACATGTAAAGATGCCTTAGGTTATAGCACTATGTATGTTGCGGGCTTGAGTAGATTTTTGTTACTTGCAGGATGCAATAGTTTGAAAATGATTGGAAAAGTATTTTGGTATTAAGAAGATGCATACATGTAAAACTTTGGATCCATATGAGATGACTTGAAATTTGGAGAATTATGGGGCGAGATATGAAGTAGTTCGTTAAGCATATATTTTTAATTAAATTTTGAGTTAGATGATGTTGAATGATCATAGAAATATTTTGCTACTTCATATTATTCAAGAAAAATGGGGATGTTTAAGATTGTGATAGTTATGGAGGAATCAAGCTATCCGAGTTGCCCAATGAATTAGCATTAGAAAGGGTAACAAAACATAAGATCAGGAAAGTTGCATTGCTGTTAGATAATTTATTTGATTATGTACCATGAAGATCTAATACGGATGTAAGTTTTGTGCTAAGGTAATTTTTGAAATATTTTAGAGGCTGTATATTTGGATGTGTTAGAACTATAGAGTAAATCAAGTGCATTGGTTTTAAAATTTAAGGTGTTCGTTAGAAGAAAAATAAATACAAAGTAAATTGTTGATGGATTTGGTATCTCCCTTTTTTTTTTTTTGTCCAAATAGGTGAATTCAAAATTCATCGTATTGCAAGACCATCACACATTATCTCTTAATCACTCACTTGATAACTAACCACTTATCACTCGTTGATCACTCAAGGCCCCCATAAGACACCAGCCATCTCTGTGATCATGCTAATCTCAAGAGGCCTTTGTCCCTTCAACCTTTGCCCCTACAACTCAAACACAACATCATTCATCCCTGTGACATCTATCTTTGACATCATCATTAATGCTCGACCTCTATCTCTCTTCATGACATTGTGCAACCTCCAGCATTGCTTAACCCGCAAAGCCATCCCAGCCAACTTCTCAACACCTTAGATATCATTGGCACTGCACCGCTATCATGCCCTATGTTCTTTTTTTATTCATTTTATTTTCTACTAAGCATAAGAAAATGATCTCTTAATTTATTTTACACCTTAGATATCATTGCATGTCAAAGATTTGTTATAGTAATTAAAGATTTGTATGATAACATGGACTATTAGCTATAGTTATGGAGTGACCAAGGAGCTCCTAAGTATGTCAGGTTTGTATGATCAACATTAAGTGAAGATGATGGTGCAAACCTCGAGGGGGATGAATGGGATCATTTTAAAAAATCATTTTATGATAAAATTCTTTTATTTTCACAAGATAAAGATGATTAGTAATGATATAGATCTATTTTCTTTCTTTCTTATGAAGATAGTAATTATGTGTTATAATATAGATCTTACTTTTTTTTTCAATATAAGTTGATAATAATTACAATTATGTAAATGATAGTAAATGAAACGCGGAAAGGTAAAACCTATAATTCAAATTGATCTAAAGTGGTTCGGCCATCTCAAGGTTACATCAACTCCCGAAGTCCTCTTGAGATTTATCACTAACTCCTCTTTGTAACCGCAGGTGGATAAGCCTCATAAACAATATCTATTTAATGGATGATGAATCACCCCATGCTTCTACTCAAAGCAAGAAGCATGCTACTCCTAGCATAATCTAGTAGGTCCCAATATTCTAACTTCAAGTTGTGGAATCGCTCATTCCTAACACAATTGGCTTGGCAATTTCCTCTTAAGCAGAGATGAACATGTTAAAATCAAGTATCTCTTTATCAAAAGCAATAAACAAAGCTCACAAAATTGACTTTTCAAGTAGAGAAGTTAGAAGAAAAAGAGTGACTTGGGGTGCATAGAAAGGAGAACCTTAACCTTTTCTTTTTTTCATCTATATCTATTCAAAGGGGTTTCTAATATTATATTATTTTTTATTCTATGTTTTTATGTTCATTAACAGCTCATAACATTAATCAACCATAAAAAAAATCAATCAATAATTAAAAAAGATATTAACTAAAAATTCAAATTATTGCAATATTGTACTATTCTACCATGGATTCTATAGTTCATTCAATTTGATTCATAACACTAATTGAAGATCATATAGCATGATTGCTATCATATGGTACAATCCAGAGATGAATCTAATTAAAATAAATCTTTGATTGATTCGACTAGCTTGATTTGAATTTAATACATATCATACTATATAATCATATATCGGATTATATGATTGGTTATAATTTTGAATTATTGACTTGCATATGGATTAATCTTTAAATTAAATTTTATTTTTATTTTTGTATTTCCAAGTCATTCCAAACTTCAACAATTTTTAGTGCAATAATTCATAACTCAAAAAATAAAGTTTAAAATAAATTATTGTTATTGAGGCTTGTTTTTGTGAATGACAAATTTAATGCTCTCAAGCTTATTGTGTCATTAGTTTCTATTTGAATCATATGCAATTTTAGCATGCTTTATATATATTTTTTCATGAAGCTCTTAGATCCTGCTAAACAGACTTAATTTCGAATTATGTTTGTTATAAGACTTAACTATTGCGCAATTTTTATTGTGCTTGTTATATATTTTCATGAAGTTCCTGCTAAAAATTTGTGTTTGCAAATCATTCTAAACTTCATCAAGACTTTTTAATATAAT
The DNA here is from genome assembly GCA_022539455.1 of Dendrobium nobile. Lineage (NCBI taxonomy): Eukaryota > Viridiplantae > Streptophyta > Magnoliopsida > Asparagales > Orchidaceae > Dendrobium > Dendrobium nobile. Next base: position 29,174,812 of record CM039731.1, read on the forward strand.
AATTCATCAATTAATAAACAAGAAATAAAAAGTTAAAAAAAATTGCTTAAGTATGGATTTTGGAATTTTGAATTTTGATGCACTCAAGTTGATTTGTCCCTGAGTTTCAATTTCAATGAGAAACAATTTTCAGCATTCGTGATTTATATTTTAATGAAGCTTTTGTTGAATAGACTTAACTTCCACCTACATTAATCTTAAATAGAATTTTTAGCACTAACTAAATTATATTTGTGATCATTAAAATAATTATTGAAACTTAAAGCTCATGGGTTTAAGAATCTTGTTTTTTTGTATGTTTAAGATATTTCAGTTCTTACAATAATTTCATGGCAAAGTTATACTCCCTTGATTTATGTATATATGTTAACATTTAAGAGCAATTCAAGGTAAGTACATGTAGTCAACATAATCAAGTTAAAATTGCTGATTAATAACATGTATTCACAAGTAGGTGGATGAATTATACAATAAATAATTAAAGCATTAATAAATTATAAGCAATGGGGTACCATACTAAGCTCTCACAAGCATACTAATAAGCGCACAAATATGTCCTAACATTATCTTAAGATAAGTGAGACTAAAAACATACTATAAACAACTATAGAAACTCCCCTTTTTGGCATAAAAAAGATCCAAATACACATTTAAATGGGAAGATAACAAAACTATGCTCTAGATTGTCCTTAATCTGTGAAATGGTGCCAAAAACTCAATGGGCAACTAGCAGTATGAGCTATGCTTAGGGCAGATTTTATAGAGAGAAACAGTTTTTTTTTTTCAAATTTCAAATTGGCGACGGTTGGATTTTCCGATGATGGCTACTGATCGCTGGTCATCGTCTGAGTTAGCTTAAAGGATTGATCATAAATTAACATCTGGAGGCTCTGCAATTCATCCACAAGGATTTTTCAAATCTTCTCCTCCAGCATTTGCGGGAATTTCTTCCTTGGGTGGAGATTCTGTAACAAATGGTGTTCGCTTGAAAGCTAACAAAGGTAAACCTCTAACGATCAAAGAAGGAGGATTGTTAAAAACAAAGAAGGTTATTCAAGATATTGGGAAAAGCATGAACGTCATGTTTGGAGATGAATTCAAATTTCCAAATAAGGAGGTCTCGACAATCTGCTTCGCTGTCTATACAGAAAGAAGCAGTTACGGGGACTGGAATGATTACTGATAAAGCCTTCCAAGGTCTTTTTTTTTTTAGCCTTCCAAGGTCATAAGTCAGTGGAAGTATCAAGTAAAGAAGATGTTATTGCTGAAGATTTGGAAGTTATTACTCCAATTGTATATGACGGAGGTATTAAAAATAACTTAATTGAAGATCTGGAGGTGGTTCGACAATGCGTATTCGGTGATCGTGATTCATGCAAACAACTAGAAGATAAAGCTGAGGGTTCCAAGGATAAAGGACCTGAAGGTAATGGCCTGGCTAATGTTTGGAACAATAAATCTAATAGAAGAGTTGCTGATCTGGAAATTGGAAGCTACCTGACGGAAGATGGCGAAGCTATTAAGCTATATGAGAAGAATGAATTAGAGAACACAAAAAACTTCAAAATGCTCTGGTTGTCAAAGTTTTTGGAGATAACATTCCTCATGTTATTAATTCATAAATTAAGAGACAATGGTTGCATCTAGGTAAATTTAACCTTACTTGGCTCGGTAAGGGATGGATGCTTTGTGCTTTTGACGATGAGGAATCGGTGGATTTGGTTCTATCAAATGGACCATGGTACGTTAAGGGACAAATAATTGGAGTGGAGAAGTGGCCTCCTTTGTTTTCTAAGGATTCACTAAAGGGTTTAACTGCACCAATATGGATTAGAATGCCTAGTTTGCCGTTGCAATGCTGGGATGATATTAATGTTTGTAGGATTGCATCTAAAGTTGGCAAGCCTTATTTAATAGATGACAATATTTTCCAATGGAGGAAGAGAGAGTTTGCAAGGATTTGTGTCCATATTCAACTTGGAAACAAATTGCCTCTGGGTATATGGGTGGAAGGGAGTTCGTGCAGATTCTACCAGAGAATTGAGTATGAGAGAATTCCTAATCTTTGTTTTAAATGTGGTAGGATTGGTCATTCCAAAAGTAAATGTTCAGAGGTGGATCTAGGAGTAAGTCATGGTGGATCCAAAACTACTAAAAATGGCAAGAAGACGACATTCCATGATGGTAATATCTCTTATACAATCTCCAAGGGGAAGGTGGGAGGAACTTCTAAGGAGATTGATTCTACTTATGGGCCTTGGATGCATGTTAATTATGGGAGGAAGAAGTTTTTTAACCAAAGAAATTTCGACATTCAAAGAAGGAAATCTAGTTTGAAGGAATATGTGGCCAAGCCTGTTGATGATAAGAATAAGGGAACTATTCAAAATGTTAATCTTGAACCTATCCGAGTTGGAATTACATCCAAGGAGGATAATTCTACAGGTTCTAATCAAATTGATAATATCTTAGAGAACGATATCGTTGGTGCTGTGGATACAACGTCTTCCCAAAAAGGGGTGAATAAATTTGCGGTGCTATCTGAATTGTTGGAGGAAGGAGAGTTAATCCCAGCTAATGAAGATAGAAGTGAAGAACCCGTGGCATCGGGGGAGGTAGAAGAAGTTATTATTGGCAAGACTTAAAAAGCTGAAGGAGTTGGCTCTCCAATAGATCGAGATCCTGATTTTAAAAAATGTAGAAGGAAAATTGGAAGAAAGTTCAGCCAATGCTAAAGTCAAATTAGCTAAAGAGCTGAAAAGTCTTGGTCCAATCAAGCTGTTGTCAAGAAGCAGAAAGAAAGATGGAGATGGTAATGAAAGGGTGGGGAACCATTCCCCTCTGATTCTTCAATGATTTAAATTATGTTTTGGAATTGTAGATGAGCTAGAAAGAAGCAAGCTTCTCTATATCTCAAAGAAGTAGTTAAAGATAATGAAGTGTTTTTGTTGGGATTACTTGAGACAAAAATTTCCACAATTAGTAGGGTGGATGTTAATAATCTAATTGGAGAGAGTTGGGATTTTTTTCAGGTACCTTCAAAGGGAATGTCTGGAGGAATTCTTATTCTTTGGAAAGGTAAGTTTGCATCCTTTTCTATGGTGGAATCTTCACAACAGGTGGTGATAGGGGATCTAATGGTTGTTAATAAAAGGGTATGGAGGATTGCTATGATTTATGGTAGCAAGGAGGTTGTTCATAGGAGAATCCTTTGGGAGAAATTGGAAGAGTTTTATACAAACAATATCCCTATGGTAGTAGGAGGGGATTTCAATTATTTGTTGTCTAAGGAGGATAAAAGGGATGGGAAGAGATTTCAGTTCTCTCAAGCTTCTAAAGAAATGAAATCCTTCTTAGTGAATAATGATTTTCATGAGATTAGTTTTATTGGGCCTAAATTTACGTGGTGCAACAATAAGGTTGGAGGAGCTCGGATCCTGGAAAGATTAGATAGATGCTTTTTAAATGTTGTTGCCTTGAATTCTTCTAATCAGATGGTGGTGAGGCATTTTGCTAGAGTGACATCGGACCATGGTCCTATTTTATTAAATTTCGCATAGATTCAAATCGGAGAGGATCTTCAGGATCGAAGAGGTTTGGGTATCTTATCCAGCGTTTGAAGCTATTGTGAAGTTGGCTTGGAGTATAAAAACAGGGGGTGATTGTGCTGAATTGTTGAACAAAAAATTTAAGAGAACCTTAAAAACTTTATTTTATTGGAGTAAAGCAAAGCATAGGAACTATGTGGTTCAGAAGGAAGATCTGAAGAAAAGTATCTTGGAGTTACAATTAAAGGAAGCAGAGGTTGGTTGGCTCTCGGAGGAGGATAGTTGAAGTCTTAAAGCTAAAGTGAACGAACTGAATTCAGTCTTGGATCGATTGAACAACTAGTGGAAGCAAAGAGCCAAGGTAAAATGGTTGTTTGATGTTGACACTAATTCAAAAATTTTCCACTAATTTGCAACAGGTATAAGGAATTCAAATTGGATTTATAAAATCAAGGATGACAACGGGACAGAGGTGGAAGATCAAGATCAAATTGCTGAGATTTTTTTGCATTCATTTAGGGAGAAATGGAATTGGATTTATAAAATCAAGGATGACAACGGGACAGAGGTGGAAGATCAAGATCAAATTGCTGAGATTTTTTTGCATTCATTTAGGGAGAAATGGAAGGATAGAACCTGTAATTTGGATGGATGGCCGTATCCTATTTGTTCTCTTGATGACAATGATAAGTGGTGTTTAAATAAGGAGCTGGCAATGGAGGAAATGGAAGCAGTGGTTCATCAAGCCGGCGGAAATAGCTCACCAGGAAACAACCAACCAGGTGATTGTGCTGAATTGCTGAACAAAAAATTTAAGAGAATCTTAAAAACTTTATTTTACTGGAGTAAAGCAAAGCATAGGAACTATGTGGTTCAGAAGGAAGATCTGAAGAAAAGAATCTTGGAGTTACAATTAAAGGAAGCAGAGTTTGGTTGGCTCTCGGAGGAGGATAGTTGGAGTCTTAAAGCTAAAGTGAAAGAATTGAATTCAGTCTTGGCATGGTTGAACATCTAGTGGAAGCAAAGAGCAAAGGTAAAATGGTTGTCTGATGTTGACACTAATTCAAAATTTTTCCACTAATTTGCAACAGTTTGAAGGAATTCAAATTGGATTTATAAAATCAAGGATGGCAACGGGACAAAGGTGGAAGATCAAGATCAAATTGCTGAGATTTTTTTTGCATTCATTTAGGGAGAAATGGAAGGATAGAACCTGTAATTTGGATGGATGGTCGTATCCTATTTGTTCTCTTGATGACAATGATAAGTGGTGTTTAAACAAGGAGCTGGCAATGGAGGAAGTGGAAGCAGTGGTTTATCAAGCCGGCGGAAACAACTCACCAAGAAATGATGGTATATTTTATTCATTTTTGAAAACTTATTGGTGCATTATTAAAGAAGATTTATGGAATGCAATCAATCTATTTTTCAATTCGGGATTGATGAATGATGGATGGAAAGAAACTTTAATAGTGCTAATTCCTAAAGTTGAAAATCCATCCACTACGAGCCACTTCAGACCAATTAGTCTTTGTAGGACTATCTATAAGGTGGTAGCGAACTTACTGTTAAACAGGATGAAACCAGCTATTCATAAATTAATTTTAATAGAGCAAGCTGCCTTCCTTAACGGCAGATCTCTAGAAGATCACATTCTTGTTGCTCAAGAGGTGTTTCGTAAATTCAGGTTTTCAAAAGCCTCAAAAGGGCTGGTATCTTTTAAAATCGATATGGAACAAGCATATGATAGCATGTGCTGGAAGACCTTAAGGCAAGTTTTGGAGCTTCATGGATTTCCTCAGATATTTTCTAGTTGGATTATGGAGTGTGTTAATGATCCAAAATTTTCATTAATGATTAATGGAAGACTTTCAAGATAGATTAATGCAAGGAATGGATTCCGACAAGGTTGTCCATTATCTTCGTATCTATTCATTCATTGCGCTCAACTTCTATCTAATGTGCTCAAACAAAAGGAAAGTTCTATGGGGATTCAGATTATGTCAAATGGACCCATAATTTCTCATCTTCTATATGCAGATGATATTCTAATCTTCTCTGAAGCTAAGATTAAAGAAATGAAGGAAATTAAAAATATTTTATCTGATTTTTGTGGTTGGACTGGGTAAAAGATTAATGCGGGGAAATCTGCTATTCTTTTTGGGAAACAAGTGAAGAAGAAGTAGAGAAGATCTATTGAAAGAGTTATGGGCTTCAAGGTGGTTAAGGAGTTCAAATATCTTGGGATAAAGGTGGCGTTGAGGAGATTAGTGGCGGAAGACTTTCATTTCATTATTAAAAAGGCTTTGAGGTTAGTTCATATTTGGGGATCCAAATTCTTGTCTATGGCAGGAAAATTCACTCTAATCAAATCTATATTCTTATCTATTCCGATTTTCTATTGCACACTTGCTCTTGTTCCAAAAAGTGTGTTGAAGGAATTGGATAAGATTTGTAGAAATTTCATTTGGAACAAGAAGGATGGAAAACTCGGCCTTCATTATGTGAGTTGGAGTAATCTTTGCAAACCTCCAAGTTGGGGAGGGCGAGGTCTTTGATCATGCTTGGATATGGTAGGACCATTGAGAGCAAAGGTGGTTTGGAAATTAATTCAGAATAAAGAATCATTGCTGTTTAAAATGCTAGGGGTTAAATATGGTGTTCATTGTGGAGAGCTCGGTGGAAAGAAAGGGAGTTCCTCTTACAAAATTATTGCTAATGGTATGGATTCCCTAAAACAAGTGGTTAGTTGGAAGGTTGGAACTGGTTGCAATATTGAGGTTTACAATGATATATGGATTTTAGACCAAAGTCTAAACAAATGGCCGACGTTTATGGCTAATCCTGAACAAGTTGATATGACGGTGGATAAACTAATTATTGATGGAAGATGTAATGTAGAGGAGTTAAAATTTTTCTTTGGAGATGAGCTAGTATGCTTAATATGTAAAATTCCGATACAGGTAGAAGATGATTTGGAACTCATTCAATTTAAATCTGGACATTCTATTTTTGCTATTGCTTACAAGGCTACGGTTAAGGAAGAGGCTTCATGCTTATAATGGGAATGTTTTAAAAAAGTTAAGTTGAGGCCTCGAGTGGAAGTTTTCTGGTGGCGCATTTTTAATAATGTTATTCCTACATTCAATTTCCTTTATTAAAGAAGAATCTAGGAGGAGTTTGGATGTCCAAGAGGCTGCAATGTTAGAGAAGACATAGATCATGTTACTGTCAAATGTGTAAAGTTGGTAGAGGTCTTGAATTATCTCAACAATTGGGGATTTGGATTTCCTATTTTTGATTCATTTCATGAGTGCTGGAATTGGATGGGAAAATGTGCTGATAATCAATGTTTCATTATTAATACGTATTGTAATTCAGTCTACCTCACTTGGCGTGCCAGGAACAAGTTACTTCATTGAGGGAAAGATGATAGTGCTATGGTGCTTGCATTAAATTCGGTAAGCTATGCTTCTATATCTTTTATGGGCGATAGCATCAAATCGGGCCACTGGGGTACTAATCAGTCGAATAAATTGTTGAATCGTTGGTACCCCCTTCTCCCAAGTGGATCAAAATTAATGTGGATGCATCCTTGTTAAAATCATATAAAGCAGGAGTAGGTGTAATCCGAGATTGCCGAGGATGATTCCTTCTAGCTTATGGGCATACTTGTATTCATTGGGATATTTCATATCTAGAGCTTTTGGCGGTTCATCTTCTAAAAGATATAAAAAAAGATTGGATGGAAGGTTACAAAGGGATAATTATTGAAGGAGACAACCACAACATAATCAAATTTTTACAAGAGTTGAGTGGTAATTGGAAGGAAGATCTTGATTTCTTAAAGGAATTTAATTTTGTTGTTTTCAATTGGGTAAATAGAGGATGTAGTAAGTTAGCAAATTTGTGTGCTAACTATGCTCTTTTTAGCAATTTTTATTGGGATGACTTTGCTACGAATAAGATTCCTCCTTTTAATCAATTGTTAAAGGAGGAATCGGTTTATGGGTACTAGTTTGTAATAGCTTTCTTATTTGTTAATGCAATTGAATTGCTTTCCTAAAAAAAAAAATTTTGTCCTTAATCTAATGGGCTTAATGGGAAATTCCAAAAGTCTCTCACATAATCAAATGGGCCCTAAAGCTTCACCCCCTATAATTTAATTTAAAAAATTATTCTTTTATCTTTTAATTTACACAACCAGAATTATCTAATTTTTTTTATCAATATAAATATCAATAGAAATAAAACTATCGATTAAAATATCAATATATATATATTTATTTCATTTCCTAAAAATTATGTATACTACTCAAAATTTATGCAATCATAACAAATTTATTATGCCCTGAGTACAAAAGAATAGCTACTGACAGAAAGAAACAAGCTAATAATAAACTTTAAGAATTCTGACTAGCCTCATACTTCTGATCCTCTATCATAACCTGAAAATATTTAATTTATATTAATAAGCTAAAAAGTCTAACAGATCATCAAAACGTACAATTGAACTCAAAGCACAGTAAATGAGCAATATACATGCAGCGATTAAATCGTAGTAGTAGCATTCATTGATCATTGAATCAGTGCAGAAACAGTAAAACTCACATTCAATAGCTGTAAAGCAGTAAAATAATACAATACAAAAGTCAGTAAAATAGTAAAGTAAGGAATCCAATAAACCGGTACGAATGTTGAATCAATAATGCAGTCATCGTATCTATACTATCAATCAGTAAAACAATTGTATGATGCAGTAAAACCAAAGCATCTATAAGGCTGTCATAATTATAATCATATAAGAGTAGACATGCTATTCAACCATTCTATATCAGTATTAATGTAATATCATAATCACATGTTCAGTATGAGTCAATTAGTAAACAATGCAATGAATCAATAACTGTGGTGATGTAGTAATAACATATCGGTAGTAACACCAGTAACCATATCAGTAATAGGGTCAGTCAGTAATGGTATCAATAACAGTAGTGGTGTTCGTATTAATATCCGTTAAATCAGTAACAGTACATCCGTACAGTGAACAGGAAAGTCGTACAGGAAAAATGAATCAACAACATATATTTCAGTAATTATACTAAATAAATAAGAAGTCCTAGTTTAATCGATATTTTTTCAATATCTTATCAGCATCAATAAATCGTTGGCTCAGTAAATAGAGTCGTCACTCTTTGTCTATTGACATAATAATCTTCTCCTTATAATTCTCAATTAGTATCACATGAATCAGTAGAGGATAACACCAACTACAATATTTAAAGGAAAGCTCTTCAGTCTACTATCCTGTACAGGTTAATTAGTCTCCAGCGTCAACGTTGGTGAATAACTAGTCTTTATTTATTTTTTTCACACACATTATTGTCACAATACTATAATAGTAATAACGACGAGCTATTATTCAACCACATACATTCATTTTCAATGCATTGCAATAAATAAAGTATAATTGGGCTTAATTCATAAAGTGTCAAAAGATCTTAATAGTAGGCAATAAAAAATTCTACTGAAAAAAAATCATATTTTTAGAAATTAACAAAATTACCAAATATTATATATAGTAACATTTTTGAAGTTTTAAGTATGTCAAAATAAATTTTTGAATTGAAAAAAATCGCTATTATTTTCACATTCAGTTGAAGAAAATTTAAAAATAAATACTCAAAATATTTATAATCTCAATCTCTATAAAAATATAAAAGGTTAATTCACAATACTATACTAGTAATAGCTACTAACTATTATTCAACCACGTACGTTCATTTTCAATGCATTGCAATAAATAAAGTATAATTGGGCATTTGGGCTTAATTCATAAAGTGTCAAAATATCTTAGCAGTATGCAATAAAAAATTCTACTGAAATTTTTTTTTGTATTTTTAGAAATTAACAAAATTACCAAATATTATATGTATTAACATTTTTGAAGTTTTAAGTATGTCAAAATAAATTTTTGAATTAACAAAAATCGCTATTATTTTTACATTCAGTCGAAGAAAATTTAAAAATAAATACTCAAAACGTTCATAATCTCAATCTTTATAAAAATATAAAAAGTTATACGATTTTAAAAATAGGTCAGAAACTTGAACTCGAATTTGTCCCATCTAGCAAACGGGTTTACCCAAATCTGGAATTTTTCGAGTCAAGTTTTGGGTCGGGCCAAGTATTAATACACCATACACTAGACATTTGAAAGAGGTTGGTACCCTAGTATAGGGGTGTCAAAATGGATTTTCGGGTTGGATTCAGATTCAACCCAAAATTGATCAACCTTCAACTAATCCAACCCGAGCTCAACCCGATTAGACAAATAGGTCAGGAATTAAGATCCAGACCCAACCTGTCGGGTTATGGGTTGACCCAACCCGACTCACTAACCCGGGTTGCGAGCATGGTGGTAGGCAAGCAAGGGTGCGGGCCAGCGGGTGAGTGCGGATGCGAGGTGCACGATGTGAGCAGGCAAGGGCAAGGCATGAGCGCGAATATCAAATTCGAGCGCATGTGCGGGTACTCAGGATGCGAGTGCGGCTTCCTGTGCTGGTGCGGTGCAGATGCGTAGGCCACGCAGCGGAGCATCGAAGCTTGTGCGGGTGCAGGATTACAGGTGGGCAGCCAGAACTCTGGTCAAATTCGAGTTAGCTAGTTGACCCGGACTCAACTCAATTTTTCAAACGAGTCATAAATTGGAACCTAAACCTGACTCTTTGTTAAATGCGTCGACCCAAACCTGGATTTTTTTATTCGAGTTATCAGGTTGGGTTAATAATTGACACCCCTAACCTGATGTATTATTTTTGTTGATGATATTCTTCTTATTGGTAAGATTAGATAGGAAGTTGAAGATGAACTTGAATCATTGAGGTCAACTTTAGAGTCTAAAGACTTTCATTTGAGTAGATCTAAAACCGAATATATGTAGTGTAATTTTAGTAGTAATAGGTCTAGTGGGGGTTGTGACTTTGGGCAATCAATTCATTAATAAGAGTACACAGTTTAGATATCTTAGATTTATTGTTCAGAATGATGATAAAATAGATGGGAAAATTATTAGTATAATTCAAGTTGGATGCTTGAAGTGGAGGAATGCATCGAGCTTGTTGTGTGATAGAAAAGTCCTCAAAATTAAGGGAAAATTCTATAAGATGGTGCTTAGACTTACAATGATTTATGGTGCTGAATGTTGGCCATTAAAAGAGAAGCATAATATTAAGTTAAGTGTTGCAGAGATGAGGATGCTCAGGTAGATGAGTGACTTTACTCTTAGAGACGGGATACGAAACGAGCATATACGTGAAAAGGTTGGAGTAGCTCCAACGGAAGATAAGATTAGAGAGAGTTATCTTAGATGGCTTTGTCACATAAAACAACAGCCATCTGATGACCCAGTTAGGAGAGTAGATGTACGAGATTTGGCTTATGTTAAGAAAGGTAGAGATAGATCTAAAAAGACTTGGTTAAAAAATATTAGAAATGAACTTTCTTTATTAGATTTAAATGAAAAATTGACTCTTAACAAGACTCAATGGAGAAAAAGATTCCTGTAGCCGACCCCACATAGTGGGGTAAAGGCTTGATTTTATTGTTGTTGTTGTAGTGAATGAGAGTGTCCAAACACTGAAGTCTTATCAACTGATGCAAAAATATGTGCTAAGAGATAAGTGGTATAATGTTTATTATGTCTCCGGCTTTATGAATGAGATTCTAATGAAGCACATATGCACGAGCATTTGTTGTAAGTTTACTGTCTGGAGATAGGTGATGGGGAAGAGGTGAGTTGTGTAAGATAGTGTTGTCTTTTGTCCAATCATGTGCATGGTCAACTAAAATAACTTGTGGACAAAGATCAGTATTTGAAATATGTAAATAGGAGAGGAAATCATTGTTAGTAATCTCAATTTGGTGGTTGCACACATATGAGAAGAGAATGGCGTGTTGTGAATTAACATAAAGATTTGGGAGAAAGATGAAAAGAAACCCCAGTGATTTGGTTGTGAGTGAGATGATTAATGGATTAGTCGTGTCAAAAAAATGATTATAGATACCATACAAAAGCATCTCTTGAAGCACTAGCTTGAAGTTCCTAATTGATGATTTCTGGTAGCAATAATAAACATTCTTGTCTTCAACATTCTAAAAATAAATGTCCCACCTATGGGTAGACAATCCTTCACCTCGTGATCTTTTGCTTGACATTTCTAGTACTCACAAAAAATGCTCTAGGAGGTTTTGAGAATTAAGAATTGAGTGTGAGAGATATGAGGAAAGGGGGTTTTTTTACAATAAATAATAGGTGAATAAATTCCAAAAATATATCTTGATATGCGATTATTATGTTTCAAACAGTTATATAACCATTACTGGAAATGAAGAGCGTATCGTACTGTTCTATCATGAATTGTACTATATGAGATTATCTAGCATCAAATTTTTAAATAATAGCATATGCAAAATTTTTTTAATTCTTTTCTAAATTTCATAATCTCAATATACTAATATCATAGAATTAGTTTTCTCACAAAATTAAATAATTTAATTACTTAATAGTAAAATGATTTAATTATATTTAAATTAAGCATTCAGACCAGTTACTCATAATTGAATTTGCAATAAACAAAATCTATCATAACCAAGCAGCTTACTGAGTATATCCGCAAGTTGAGTTATCATGTTTATGAACTTGATAAATATTAATATCACCTTTCAAAGCATGATCTTTCATACCTTGATGATGAATATTAATATGCTTTGTGCGAGACTGCTAAATTAGATTTTCAGTTAAATATATTGCACTAGTACTGTCACATATAATGGATGTACTATATTCCAAAATTTAATAGTTATTGCTTAAGTCATAATATTTGAGTAACGCAACTCGCAACTACAATATTTTATACATTTACAAAGGATATGTCAAATTGTGTGTCCTAATAGACACGGATACAAGTGAATGCGAACAAAATCAAAACCCAAAAAGCCAACAAGGTCAAAAGAAGATACTAAGGGTGTTTGCCTATTAGATTTATAAATATTTATTAACTGCAATCAAATATGACTCAGAATTAAATTAAAAACAAGCACGTGAATATACACTAAACCTGATATCAAGCTCCTATATAATTTAACATCTATAGACTTATCATGTGGATCTTTGTCAAGCTAAGTAGTTTAACGCATGGGGTTTTTATTCTTTCATATAATTTCATGAAAATTTTGTTAATAAGATCACGAGTGTATTTTATTTAACATAGAAATGTGCCATACTTTTCCTATTTTACTTGAAAGCCTAAGAAATAATGCAGCTCTCCCTTCATGCTTATTTCAAATTCTTTGCTCATACTTTAAGAAAACTCACAACACAATAACTCGCTAGGAGTGCCAAATAAAGCATCATCTTCATAAATGAATATAAATCAAAATTAGTTCCTTAAGAAATAGGGTTGTATTGACGGTAGCCTTCTAAAATCCATTTCTAATAAAAAAGTACTTGGTCTATCATATGATGCTTGTGGTTCTTGTCTAAGTTTATGAAGTGTTTTTTTATTAAGGGCATAATATGAATGATTTACATTCTCAAATCAAGGAGAAATTATTTTGTGCAGACTCCATACGTAGAGTTACGTCCGAACTGTGAGTGTACATATTGTGTATAAACTGTGTACAAATGTATACAGTGTACACTCATACTCCAGACATAGAACAATGTCCAGACTCCACACGTAATAATTTCCCTAAATTAAGGCGGTTGTTCAACGAACACATGTTCTTCAATAATAAAATTTAGAAAAATACATCTTCCAATAACCCATAGAGTTGTTCAACGAACTTGATGGCCTATGACATCTTATTATTACTTGATCTTCTAGTAATATTAGTTGGTAATACACTTAATCTTATTACTTTTTAGTATAATTTGATTTTCTAGTAATGTTGATTGATAATTATACTATTATATTCATTACAATTGCATTTTATGTAATCATTCTATTTTTTTAATACTAATGTAGTCTTTTATCTTTTAAATATTTTTCCATCATTTTACTTATGTCAACATAGGTCTCATTGATGGATTATATCTACAAAAAACTATGTTACCTCACTTTGGCTAATTTTATAAATACCTTTATAATCAAAATACAAATTATGGATTCAAAGTTGATCCTTGGTAAACCTATCGTGATTGGGAATTCTTTCACTCTAAATTTAGTAATGCTTATTACTTATTAGTTTTCAACATGCATCTCTTTAATAACTTGAACATACCTTTGAACATATTTTTCTCTTAATACACATCATATTAATTTTGATGTTCTTTGACAATATTTTTTGAAGATATATATATATATATATTATTTTACTTCAATCATTTTTTTTATAAAATATGTGTGTGAGGAAGTTAATATTATGTGGGAAAAAGTAACTAGTGATATTAAGAATGTTACAAAAGATGTGCTTGAAATATCAAATGGAAAAACTACTAATAGTAAAAATAGTTAGTGGTGTAATCAAAATATACAAAAAAGATTAAAAAAAATAAGAAGATTTATTATAAAAATTGGTTTAGCTGTAAACATTTTGATAGTTGGGAAAGATATAAAGAGGCTCGTAAGATGTCTAAGAAAGCAATTTGCTGTGCAAAAATTTTAGTTTTTAATTATTTATATAATATATTAGATATTAAGGATGGTGAAAGATATATGCATAAGTTAGTTAAACAAAGAGATATGAGTAGTAAAGATTTAGTTCAAGTGAAGTGTATTAAGGATGAAGATTAAAAAGTGTAAATGCTTTGGAGATGAAATAATTTCTTGGCCTGCTAAACTTTTTAATATTATTTTGAAGACTAAAAAGATGTCAGATGAGTGGAGAATGAGTGTGTTAATTCTTATTTTTAAGAATAAAGTGATGCATAAGAGTGTGCAAATTATAGAGGAATTAAGTTAATGTGTCATACCTTAGACTATGGGAGAGAGTTATGGAGCATAGGTTGTGGCGTGACACTAATGTTTCTCAAAATCAATTTGGATTCATGCCAGATAGGTCTACTATGGAAGCTATTCATTTATTGAGAGGTTTGATGGAGAAGTATAGAGAGAATAAAGAGGATCTACATATGATTTTTATTGATTAAGAGAAAGCATATGATAAAGTTCCAAGAGAAGTGCTATGGAGAATTCTACATAAGAAAGGGGTTAATAATGCTTATATTCAAGTCATTAAGGATATGTATGCATGAGCTATTACTTGTGTTCAAACACAAGGTGGTTTGACCAAGTATTTTCCTATTTTAGTTGGATTACATCAAGGATCAGCCTTAAGCCCCCATCGTTTTGCTTTAGTCGTGGATTCTCACTAGACATTTGCAAGAGGTTGTACCCTGGTGTATGCTTCTTTTTAGAGGGAGTTGAAGGTAAACTTGAATTATGGAGGTCAACCTTAGAGTCTAAAGGTTTTCGTTTGAGTAGATCTAAAATTTAATATATAGAGTATAATTTTAGTAATAATAGATCTAGTTGGGGGATTGTGACTTTGGGTGATCAAGTCATTAATAAGAGTACACGTTTTAGATTTTTTGGGTCTATTGTTTAGAGTGATGGTGAAATAGATGGGGATATTATTAGTAAAATTCAAGTTGCATGGTTGAAGTAGAGGAATGCATCGGGCTTGTTGTGTGATAGAAAAGTCCCTCTCGAACTTAAGGGAATATTCTATAAGATGGTAGTGAGACATGCAATGTTTTATGGTGTAGAATATTGGCCATTAAAAGAGAAGCATAATATTAAGTTAAGTGTTGCAGAGATGAGGATGCTCAGGTGGATGAGTGGCTTTACTCTTAGAGACATGATACGAAATGGCATATACTTGAAAAGGTTGGAGTAGCTCCAGTGGAAGATAAGATTAGAGAGAATCGCCTTAGATGGTTTGGTCACATAAAATGGTGGCCTTTCGATGGGGAAATTATTAGGTCAAGTCACCGGACCTAAAAAAAGGTCCGGACATCCAATTAAAACTTGCCATGTGGACTGCGCTTTGACTATACTTTACCTGATCTTTTGACGCGCTTGACTTAAAATTCTGTGGAAATGTGTACATTCCACATGTCAATATTTTATTGGTGTCTTGGCCTATCTCTACGCCTGGTGACCGGACCTAATAATTTTCCCTTTCGATGACCCGATTAGGAAATTAGATGTATTAGATTTGATTTGATTTATGTCAAGAAAGGTAGAGGTAGACATAAAAATACTTGATTAGAAAATATAAGAAATGACCTTTCTTTATTAGATTTAGATGATAATTTGACTCTTAACAGGACACAATGGGGAAAAATGATTCATGTAACTGACCCCACATAGTGGGATAATGGCTTGTTGTATAAATTTTTTTCTTAATATTATTTATTTTCTCTCAAATTTTCCATTGATTTTCTTTGCTAATAAGTCACGCCCATTGTGTTGATATTTATAGTGTAAAATCAAGTTGATTTTCTAATATTGATGTTATTTTTCTATGTTTATGTTTCATTTTATACTCATAATTTATTACATTACTCATAAATTTATTTTTACTATAATTAAGGTAATTCTCGACCTATGATGCACGGACACAGGACACGGCAATTTTTAAAAATATAGGACACGAATGCGGCATGGACACAACATAATAATTTTTTAATATAATATATAGAAATTAAGGTGACATTATAGTAAAAATGACAAGAAATAATAAATTAATTTCATGATAACTTGCTTAGCTTATAACATAAATATGTTTAGTACAAAATATCTAATATAACCACCAAAATATAAACAAAAAATCATTTAGTACAACATGAAGGTCCAACTACTCAATAGAGGGAATGATAGAAATAGATTCAGATGTTGGTCTTTGACCTTCAATATCATCATCATTGAATATCATTGCTTCCAACTCTGGTTCATCTAGAGAAATATTTGCAACCTCCAATAATCTCATATCATCAAGGCACTTGAACCTATCTCCAGCAACATCCCACATCTTGTTATCACCTGTCATATAAAGTGTGATTTTTCTTGATAGAAGACGAAGATTTATATGCACATAAACTAAATCTTTAACACGTTGTGGAGTTATTTTATTCCTCTTCATTGATTGAATAAATGAGTATGTGCTCCAATTTCTCTCACAACAGGAAGAGGATGATACTTGACCAAGAAGTTTTATTGCTATTGTTTGAAGAAGCGGTGCTGAAGCTCTATGAATCAACCACCATATTTTTGGATCCATCCTCCATCTATCAACCAAAGATTCTTGATCACCAAAATCCTCTAAATATCCAAAGAATTTTGCAAGCTCTATATTAATTTTTCTTCTCTCATCCTCATTTGGAAAATATCTTTTCAGGCATATCTTTCTCATATTTAAAACTTCTAAATCTTTTTGTGGTGAGACACGTTGAGGATCTTCTTGAAGCCATTCTTTACTTGAATACCTTCAAATAATACAAAACATATAAAATTATATGTTCATTTACCAACAAATTTAAATTAATTTAAAAGATGAATATAAATATATCTTGGATTTAATGAATGAGTCAAACAATGCAAAGGTGTGTTGTTTTTGCTCCACCTATCTTCAAGAATGGTATAGAAATGCTTAAAAAATTTGAGTCTTCATCATGTGACTTTCTTTCATGTCTGTATATAATTTCTTTCACTTTTGCTAACATAGGGTCCCACATCTCATAAATCAAATGTAGGCATGATTTATCTGTGTCAGTATCTCTCAACATATCATAAATTGGATCAGTGAAAGCCAAAATATAGTATACATTATCCCACCACAAATCATCTAAGACTTTTTCTTTAACATATCTTACCTTCCCAACATCATCTTCTCGATAGCAAGATCACTTCTCACTAATCACCATAGATTGAAGAATATTTTTAATTTGTTTGAATCTTCTCAACATGATTATTATAGATGCAAAATGAGTTTCAGCAACAGCTAACATTTTCAATTGGGAGAAATCATTAAACATTGAAAGTCTCATCGAATGGTTCATAATAAAATTTCTAATCATAACAGCATCATCTGCAACCACTGTTATCCAATGACATTCAACATAGATGATTTCATTAGCCTCTGTATTCTTTGTTGCACAAATATTTTTTAGAGCAAGATTTAAAGTGTGCACAACACAGGGTGTCCAAAATATATGGGGATAAGTTTGCTCCATCAATAATCCTGCAGCTCTACACACTGGTGCATTATCTGTAATAACATGCACAACATTTGAAGGCCCAATCATGACTATCACATCTTTAATCAAATTGGCAATAAAATATTTATCATTGTATTCTCTTTCACAATTCACTGCTTTAATGAACATATCCTGCGAGGTTGTTGTTACATGCAAAAATGAATGCATTTTTATAATGAGGATTCCTTGCAAGGTTGAAAGAAAGTCCTGCTGAAAAAAACATCCTTGCTATTTCACCATCCAATTCCTCTCGTTGCTGCAAATTAAAAGCCTTGTCTAGAGGACTACTGGCTACTCCTTTTCTTCTCTTTGTTTCATATCCTGCACTTCTAAATGATAAAGCTTGATCAACTCTCACAGATGAGGAAGAAGTGTGGGATGAGCCATGAGTAGATGGCAAGGGTATCTCTTTAGGGAGTGTCCTTTGGATCCTAGATTCAGCTTCATCAACTAGTCTGTTCATTTCAATCAACTGTGATGTAGTAATCTTAGGACACATTTTTATTCCATGGCAAAAAAATTTAAGTAGATGTGCCTTCACCCTAGAATAAGATCTTTGTAAGTGCCACCACAATAATTGCATTTGAATGACACATTCCCTCCTTCAAATATTTTTCCTAACTTTGTAACATGAATCCATAACGGCTTATCAGTTTCTACAGATGGCTCTTTTGAACCTTCACCTAATCCACTCGCGCCAGCAGCAGAGCTCATTTTGCTAACAAACCAATCATACATATGAATAAATTAAATTAGATTGATATAAAGTGATATCAAAATATCCTAATAATAAGACAACATGAAATACAACAATATACAAGTCTTCTGGGGGTCCAAGGGGGCGCTGCCCCCTAGCGGGGTTCGATCTGCCAGGAGTTCTGCTGCTGGCGAGGTTCGACCTCCAGCAGAGCTCATTTTGCCAACAAAATTTTTTTGTAAGAGTAATTTTGATGTTCTGCTTGTTTTTAAATTTCGTAAGTTGTTTGTATGGGAAGATATCGAGTGGTACCGAGTATGTACCTTGCAGTACCGAGCATGTACTGAGCGGTATCGAGCATGTACTGAGCGGTACCGAGCATGTACTGAGCGGTACCGAGCATGTACTTAGCAGTACCGAGCATATATATAGCAGTATCGAGCATGTACTGAGCAGTACCGAGCATGTACTGAGCAGTACCGAGCATGTACCTAGCGTTACCGAGCATGTACATTAGGTTTTTCAATAATGAAGAGAAGAAATGACGAAATTCACTTACAGGTCTTAGCTCTCTTGTGCGCAGAAGGTGCTCTGTTTGGCCTTGATTGCGAACTTTGCCTCGGATGACTGCAGAAATCACGCAAGAATGAAGGAATGGGAAAGACGAGCTCTCCTTGGCCTCGGCTCAAGCATAGATGATGAAGGAACGAGAGGCGAAGGCAGCGGGCTCAGTTTGGCGTCGACTGCGAGCTCTCCCGATCCGCCCTAGAAAAATTCTTTCGTGGATCGGAAAAATAGGGCTTGTAGTTTGCAAAAAAGGCTAAATAGAATGAATGTTTTTATCATTTAATAATCGGACACGCGTGTTCGACATGCGTGTCCGATTTTAATTTTAATTTTTTAAATTGCGACACTCCAATGACGTGTCGAACACGTGTCCATATCGTGTCCGACGCGTGTCCGTGTCCGACACATGTCCAACACTACATACCCTCTTTAAGAGGCGTGTCGGTGCATCATAGTCTCGACACATCTATTGTATTGTCTATTAGCACCAAGATACTTTTATAATCAATAAGCTTCTTATTAGTCTTCAAAAAATTTAATTGGCAAGATTTTGGATCCAAACTTCTCTAATATTACCTATGACTCCATATTTTAATAACTATCATTTTAGGACAAAAGATAAGAAAAAAAATATCTTTATGCATCTTCTTGTAAGCTAACGTAATTTTTTAAACAATTTATAACATAATCCATTATTTTGTCTTTTCCATAAATAATTATTCTCCAAAATTTTGTATTTATTAATTTCTCAAAATAACTTACCTAGCTTTATAATGTCTTGATTTTCAATTGGTCTCGTTTTTTTAGTCTCCAGTTCTCGCATCTCTTTCTTAGCTAATTTGTAAGTACCATTTGCTTGTTATATTCTTCGCAAAACTTCGAACTTTCTTATGATGTTTATAAATCTTAGTAGTATTTTCTTTTTGGCGCTCCTTAAAATGTTATTCTTTTTTTTATATGTTTTTGCTATAGTTCTTCTACTTATTTCTTAAAATGTGTTTATTATTATAATCATAAGGTAACATGTCACTATAGAATCAATTATAGCTTATTCCAATTATATTTGTATCTTCATTTTGATTTCACTATGATACTATTACATCGCTGATGCCTCCTTCCAACAACTTCTAGGCTATTGTTTTCCTCTCTACGTTTGTGAAAGTAGTCAATTGGAACTTCTGAGGGCGTACATAGTTAATTCCATGAACTTAAGAATTGTATTAAATATTTTGGTGTTTA
The DNA here is from genome assembly GCA_022539455.1 of Dendrobium nobile. Lineage (NCBI taxonomy): Eukaryota > Viridiplantae > Streptophyta > Magnoliopsida > Asparagales > Orchidaceae > Dendrobium > Dendrobium nobile. The sequence continues at coordinate 29,195,126 of CM039731.1, forward strand.
CAAGAAAAATCTAATTTGAGCCAACATTGTTTAAAAATGTTTGTGCTGGTATTATAAGTGTTAACATTTCAAGTGAAAGTTAGAGGAGAAAATTCATGAAAAAAGTATACACATAAGCACATACATGACTCAAAGGAAGCATGTTGTCCAATTGACTCAATCTGGTATGAGCAACTCAAGCTAGCTCGATTGAATTCAAGATGTGCTTCCGGGTGCAAAAATTTTTTTGGTCTTTGTAGTATTATATTTTTAGGTGTTGAGGTTGCTTAGTTGACCAGTACATGCACAAGGGAATTGAGTACAAAATTACAAATAAAATCTCACCAAAAATATTGTGAAATTAATCTTAATTTATGGTAATGTAGGATAATATAGCATATTATACCATCAATTAGAACTTAAGAATTATCTAAATCTGATTAGACTATGCAATTATAAATCGTACTGTGCAATCAGGTTCATTTTCAAAACTATAGATAGGTCATTTTTTAAGACTAGAAGATATGTTAATAAATACAACTTTATCTTGTGTCTACAATATGAATTGTATTTTACCATCTATATTATTTTGAAAAAAATATTGATAAGATTTGTTCATATCAAGTAATCTAATTCAAAATTTTAAACTAACCGAACTATACAATTAGCATCATATTGTACAATCAACATATTTGTCTTTATCAAATCCACATAATCAATTAAGCATTAATTGCGTATTTCAGTTTTCGAACAATTATATATCGAACAATTATACAATATATATCATATTTGATGATATGCTTCTTTAAGTATTTGATCACATGCTAATTCAAATGGCTAAGTATGTTTTAAATTTAATTGATAGCACTGTATGATCAACCAGTAAATAACTTCTATTCTGTTTAAGCATCCTTCGGGTTTGAATTAATAATTGATGCACTTAATATAAATATTTATACTAAATCCTAGACGGAAAGAGATAGAACTACATGAAACTTATTAGCCACCTTTTGTAATCATTGAGAGAGTTTCTAGTATTAGAAATTGTGAAAATATATCATGGTCAGTTTCTTCTTTTGAACTCCTAATCCTCGTGTTTGTAAATAGAATTGATTGAGAGCCTTTGTTTATTAATTGTGGGAGGTCTGAAATCTCAAAAAAATTATAAAGATTATGTTTACCTGGTCATGAGGCTATGGATAGATGCCTTCTTGCTTAGAGTAGAAGTGGTTGTAAAGTTTCTGCATTATTCACAAAAGAGAGAGCTTCTCCACCTTGTGGTACTAGAAGGAGAGAGTAGTAAAAAATCCTGAGAGGACTCGGGAAGTGAATGTAGGCTGCTCGTGGCTAAACCACTATACATCACTTTGCTTATTTTTTATTTTTTGCACTTTTGCTTTTTAGTACTTTTACTTCCTGCAATGTTCTGCGATAATATCTGGAAATATGGTGAATTGTTTGCTTTTGTTTTGAGATTTGACAAAAGTTTTGAATGATCTGAAAATTATTTTTTTAAAAACAGAAATCTTGTGTTGTGATATTTGAGAAGAGTTTTTAAATCATTTAAAAAACATTTCTTTAATACAAAAACCTTTTGGTCATCTTTTTCCATGAAAGATAATTAATTTCAGTTTTTATTATTTTAAACGAGAAAAATTATTAATTTTTCAACACTTTTTTTATTTTCACAAAAATTCACCCTCTCTTGGACATGCTAGACCATTCATGCATCTCATTATACCTATCTTCTAATCGAGGATATATTTTTGTTGAGAGATGACTATCCCAGGCTTTGAGTGGGCCATTCAATTCCAAGTAAATATTTAATCTTTCCTAAATCTTTTACTTCAATTTTTTGGCTAATTGATCTTTAACTTATTATTTCTTTGAAATCATCTCTTATCAAGATCATGTCTACCACATACATTATGAGAATCATAATTTTGCCTTGCTTTGCTTTATTTATGAATAGAATGTGATCTCCAAAGCTTTATTTGAATTTCATCCTTTCCATGGCTTTTAGTAAATCTCCCAAATCATACCTTAAGGATTGTTTAGCCTGTATAGTGTTTTCTTCATCCCGCATGCATGATTAGCATTAAATTTTAGTGTAGGTTCCATAAAGGCTTCTTCTTCTTCTAGTTTGTAAGGACTAGTTGAGGTTGACAGATAGAAGTATTTGAATAGTATTTAGCTTTGTAATTGGTGGAAATGTTTCTCCATGATCCACTTCATAGGTCCAAGTTTAGTCTTCGCCATGAATTTAGCTTTATATCTTTCAAGTGTCCCATTTACATTATATTTAACAATATATACCCACTTACATTTATTTTTCCATTTGGAAACTCCACTCTCTCTTATATATGATTCTGCTTTAGGACTCTCATTTCTCTAAGCATGATTTATTTATTTATTTTTAGGTGTTTCTTAGATAGTTTTTGGCGTCTTAATATTGCTCATCTCAATTAGAAATATTAAATGAAGTATTTAATTAGATGTTGAGTGCATGTTTAGGTTTTTTTTTTTCCTAATACAATAGGAAGTGTAATACCATGATGGGTTTGAATTTCAAGGGTAGACATCATGATCTTGCACGGATTAGGATGTTTGAGCATATTTTGGTTTAATGTTGAACTCTTTTTCTTTCTTCCTGAGTATATCAATTTGGTTCATTTGGAAGTATTTTGTTGGAGTTATTTTCTAAGGAGACTACTGTAGAAAAGTGGGAAAAACTACTTTAGATTTTATTACTATGTAGAAAAGTTAAAAAAATTATTTTGAATTTTATTATTGAATTATGCATAAAATGTGGAAGTATTTATGGACTTCTAAAAAACTTACAATTCAAATAAATCAAAGCTAATTGTATAAAAAGAAAAAAAAGTCTCCAAAAGGGGCTAATGGCTAGATTAGAAAGAGTAGGCATATGAATTGCAATTTAAGGGCCATAAGATAATCAGTTTAATGGTTAGAACCCTTAATTCATATGCTCAAGGATTTATACAAAGATTGGTTAACTTATGAATCTCTTGAGTCTTCAATATCACCTCTCAAATTGAATGGTATAAATTTATTATTCCAAGTTTGCTTACAATATTTTTGAATTGCAATTTAAGGGCCTTAATTCATGTGCTCAAGGATTTATACAAAAATTGGTTAACTTATGAATCTCTCGATCTTTTAACAATCCCCCTCAAATTGAATGGTATAAATCTATTATTCCAAATTTGCTTGCAATATTTTTGAACGTGGGATTGTAAAGTCCTATGATGAAAATGTCTCCTGTTGGCACATATGAAATGCAGATCAACCCATTTTTTTATTTTTTTTCCTTTAGGAAATGTTTATCCACCTTCATATGCTTATTGCAATCATTTTGGATTAGATTATTTGCAATGTTCATGACAAATTTATTGTTACAGTATATTTTTATTATTCCTTCTCATGTGATTTTTATTTCTTACAAAATAATTTTGATCGTAGAAGCTCACAGATTCTTTTTACAATGTTTCTAAATTTAGACTAAGTGCTAGATCTTAAAATAAAGGGTCATTTATTGCTACTCAATGTTATGAGATTTCTTCTAAAACATATAGATTATCTAATTGTAGATTTCTTATTCACTAGTGATCATGCAAAGTTTGCATCAATATACCCTTTATACATTTATTATGGCATTAGCTCTTCATGAGCTTTGTTCATACCTAAATTTTTTATCTTCAACTATCTGATGTGGAGGATGTAAATATATTTGCTTTAAATTTGAAGCAAAATATTTTATGTACATTTTGGGTTTTATAAAGTATTTTTAGCATTTTTATTTTTTTATTATAAGAGCTTGAGCCCGAAGTAGTTTGCTTTGAATTTTACAAATATTTGATAATAGAAGTTCCACTGGTTGAGATTTATTGTCAACATAGCCATTATTAGTGTATGACGTTTAAATAATGTTGTTATGGTTGGGGATATGATTGTGAGAATATACTCCTCAAATTGTCATGTGTAATAAGCATGCAAATCATAAGGGTTGTTGATTGAATTTTGCTGCTTTAAACCTTATCAACCATACTCGGCTTGTTTGCAAAAGAATTGTGTTTGAACATTGAATTTATAGACTGCCATATAGGCAAGGTGGCCCTATACTTCGCATTTTTTAAACCAACTTTCTTTACAAGAGATTTTGAATATCATATACAAATGAAAGACAACATAATTTAACAATTTTCATGGTCGAATATTTGATTCCTAATTTACAATAATACTATTTTTTTTTTAAGATTGAAAGCAAAAATTATTGGTCATTCTTTTGATCGCAATTGAATTTATTGCTCAAATATTTGTCATCAATAAAGTCTTGTCAACTCCAATTCTTGTGTTGTGGATGATTAAACTTAGAAAAATAGGACTTATGACATTACCCTATAGATTAAGTTATGTTTCTTGATTTATATTGTTTATATTGCCTTTTTAATGCGTGCTAATGTTTCCTACTTGTTCTATTTATAATATTTGTTCATTTTCTTCATTTCCATATTGACTAATGTTCTTCAATGCATATATAGTGTGGGGATATTTAGATTTTCTTAGAAAAGAAATTTGGCAACGCTCTAACCTATGTTGTTAGGCTTGAATTAGGGTTGTGGGTGATGTGACATACACAAAATGAGCCTCCCATCACACTAAGAATGGCATATATAGGTGATGTCCAAAGCACCTAAGTGAAAGAAGAACCTCCCCATCGAAAAGCATGTATGAGTTTTAAAGATAATACTTGCAAAAAAAGTAACAATATAGATAAATTGGGGCCCTCCCCATTGTACTAAGAATAACATGTATCAGGTGTATTAGTGATTTCAATGTTTTCTGAATAAGATGTTAATTTGTTACACAATAGAACAATACAATGTAACCTCTTGTACGTTTTTTCGGACAAGAGGCGCATCTTGATGTGGGTGCGCGTCTCTTTTCTCGCATCAAACTATGTTAAGATGTAGGTTCGCATGCATCCATACACAAATCTATGGATCTATAAGCTTGGGGACTGCTTTTAAGGTCATTTCCTGCCTTTCTAGTGAGATAGATGGCATTTTATGCGACCTGATGTCTGTAGCACCATAGGCTTAGGGAATGTTTTTTAGGGGCATTTCTTGCCCTTATAGTAAAATAGAGAGCTTTTTAACATTTTTAGAAATTTGTCACCACACAATCACCCATGGGTTCGATGGCATGAACTCGCTTTTGGATCTACATATTGGGTCGATCATTCTTAATGAAGATCGAACACAAGTAGATGCCTAAAATCATGTTTGAGTACTTTCCAAAATTTGAGTCAAGTATGAGCCAGATAGCACAACATGAAAGCAGCATGCACAAGATATAAGATATATTTTAAGCATTTTTCAATTCAATGTCTTCTAGTTCAGTTAAGAATTATGTTGGTTCAATTCAATGCTATTAAAACCCCATTTCAACTCCCATGACCCACCAATTTCCTCTGGGTTCAGGTTCTTCTTCTTGCTCTTTCCTTTTCACAATCTCTAATTCTCCTGTGATCTTCTATCAAACCCTTAAGTTTTGCTCCTATGTTGAGTGCCGAGACTGCTCCTTCTTTATTGAGCCGTCAGAATTGAGCTTCTCCACCAAGCTTGCTGCTACGCCATAATGTTCTACTTCACTAGTTCTCATTCCAATGACACTCTCCATATTCCTTGTCATGCCGTAGGCCATTTTGAACTCATTGGCTTGCTCTTTCTCTTCGTTTTGCTGGCTTTAATCCTAAATTGGTATAAATGGTACTCATTTTTTTGGTTATTTTCTTTATCTTTAAAATTTTACTTTGCATCAAATCTTTATAGTTTAGGTTTTCTCAAAGAACTAATTTGATTTCATTTTTTAATAATAAAGGTTTAGAGTTTTTCCATTTCCAATCTAGTAATTTTCGTTTCTTTTTACGGTCTATATTAGAAGAATGACTTCTTTTTATTTGCTTTCTAATCTTTGTATGTATAATGTATGATGCTATACTTGATGTTTGTTAATAGAATAATATTTGCTCATGTGTTTTATTTATATATTTTGTAATGATAATTTATAAAAGATAATATTTTATCCACAATATGTTGGTGTCTTGTCTTGTCCATGTCTTGATACTGATATTCATGCTTCATATACCATCTCGAACATAATGGAATTGAAATAGAGGTCAACAGAAAGCTTTTCCAAGCATTTTGTTGATGGATGTGTTTGACATAGCTGTTTTAATGTGATATTAGGAGCCTAGAATAGTTTCAAAAGATAACAAAGTAGTTTTATTCTTTCAGTGATAGATTACTTTCTATGGGCAAAGGCAATACCACTTACAGAGGTCAAAGCTAATGTTGTGCTTAAGGCTTTGTTTGGGATGTGTTTCTTATTACTTCTCAAAGCAACCTTTTAGTACATTTTTTTTTATTAAAAAACTGCTTTAAGAAGCAGCAAAAAAATGGTCCCAAACGAAGCTTAAATTTTCTTTGAAACCCACATTTTTTATCACTCTACTTCTATAGAATTCGTACTCAACCTGGTACTATACTCTTAGTTGCCAAACATTGGATCCATGTAGACTACTGGCCTTATAACCATTTGAATTGAGGACTGAGGTAATGCATTGTAACATGTACTGCTTGGACTTTAACATACTAGCACTCAGGTTCATGAACAAATGGAAGAACATTGTAGGTTCCATTGAGTTTGTGATTGTGTGGAAGCTTATTAAAGCTTCAGCCTAATATGAATAAAGTATACCAAATATTCAAAATGGAGTTATCTTCATAACGTTAATGTGTTTGATAGGGAATCTAAAATTATCATTTCAAAATGGAGTTTGACTGTCACTGAGTTCGAACGAGATTAATAAGTAAGATATTACAATGACATCATTTGGATTCCTTTCACTATTTTAATTGCTTGAAATCACTTTTCAGTATGATCTCATACTGTAACACTTCCGTTCTCATGGCGATTGAAGACACGTTGAGTCTTAGGCTTCGTTTGGGACGGCTTTTTTATTGCTTTTTAAAACGGAGTTGTAGTACAAATTTTTTAATTTTTATACTAAAACTCTGTTTTTAGAAGCAATAAGTTTGGGACGGCTTTTTTATTGCTTCTTAAAACAGTTTTTTAGTTAAAAAAAATTTAATTTTTGTACTAGAAAGTTGCTTTAAGAAGAAGTAAGACAGCCGTTCCAAACAAAGCCTAAGTTCTCAACAAGTAATGCATTTTCGCTGGTCATTTACAAGGTCTATGGGTTAGCTGGAGTCAGGCTTTTTGCCTGCTTTTCTTGTCTGTTTCCTCTGAAATATTGAAATAAAAGTGTACTATTACTTACAGAATATAGGTCATTAACTAGGCAAGTCATGTAGGGCTATGATTCTTCAAAATAGTTGGTGTTGAATTCAAATTTGTTTGTAAGCAACACCAAAATCTTACGCACAAAACTCACTAGGCATACTGATCAAAAAATAGAGAGAGGAAGAGAGAAAAAGAGAAGCAAGAGAGAGGATTTCACTAGATTGCTGGAAGTATAGACTTTACCCCTTATTTATAGGTTCAGAACAGGGCTTTTCACTAAAGGAGAAGTTAAGCTTAAGCTATACGATTATTAGAAAATACATGAAAAGTTTTGCCATACAAGTACATGAAATATGGAACCAAAATACATAAGAGTACACGTGGATGATTGATTGGTGCTATCATTAGTTAATGTCTCGCCAACTTATTGGCTGAAGTCGATTAGTGCTTCGTTTGGATGGCTGAAGTCGATTAGTGCTTCGTTTGGAACAATTTTTTTACTACTTCTTGAAGCAGCTTTCTAATACAAAAATTTTTATTTTTATACTAAAAAGTTACTTCAAGAAGCAGTAAAAAAGCTGAATTCTCCGAGTCACTTGTGAAGTTCATGACTTAGGCTTCGTTTGGGACGGCTTTTTTACTGCTTTCTAAAACGGAGTTTTAATACAAAAATAAAAAAATTTGTACTAAAACTCCGTTTTAGAAAGCAATAAAAAAGCCGTCCCAAACGAAGCCTTAATTGATTGAAGTTGTTGACTTGTCTGAATGAATGCTGGCTAGTAGCTTCTTAACTTGGGCGAATAGTTTCTGCGTGTGGCCAAGTACCCAAAAATAAATAAAATAAAATAAAAAGAAAAGAGAAGAAATGATGAATACATCAAAACATGTAAGGATTTTATATATAGGCTAATCCAATTGATGACTACATCCTATTGCCATTAGTGAGAATACATACATGAGATGTTTTAGCATAAAATGATATTTTCAAGAGGAAGTTTGTCTAAGGTTTCGTTTGGGATGGTTTTCTAATTGCTTTCTAAAGTAATTTTTTAGTATAGAAAATTTTTGAACTATAAATTTTGTACTAGAAAACTGTTTTAAAAAATAGTAAGAAAGTTGTCCCAAACGAAACGATCACTTTTTGTATGTAACTATTTTTATGAGCATCAGTTGCTTACAGTCTGTTAGTTTCAGCACTGACACTTTGTGAAATTGCCCAATACAGGAGCCGAAGACAAAATCAGGTGGAATTGGGGCAATCATCTTTCTGATTAGACCTTTAATGCCATAAACTTCTTGACTCTTTTAACGAACTTTTGTTGACTATGTTAGCCAAATGTCTCTTATTCTTGGCATTGCTTGGTGTGTGAAATGATGTAATCATTTTGAATTTTAGTTATCTTTTTTTCAAAACTATCACATCTTTGATATTTGGCATTAATAGATGTTTTTCGATTAACTGCTATAAGCTATGTGGTGGACATGGCTTTAATGTTTCTGGAAGTTAAAACATGCCATGCTTTGCCAAACCAATGGCCTTCAAATATTTGCATCTTGATAGATTTGAGTGATTTCAATCATCATTTATTATTCTATTTCTCTTGTTCCAATCTGTGTGCTCACTTTATGATCATTTCAAAATAGTCTTTTGATCATTCCTAAATGATTAATTTAGGCTTCATTCTGTTTTTAAAGTAGTTTTCTTGTATAAATATTAAATTTTTTATGCTAGAAAGCTGTTTTATGAAACGGTAAAAAGAATTGCTCTATACAAAACCTTAGTCTCATAATACTATAATTGAAAATAGTTCTTTTGGTGTTAAATTGAAATTAGTTTTATATTGTTAAAGGATTAAATTTCGATTAATTTTATATTATAATTATAATATGAGGTTATTTTAGATTAATTTTGTATAGTTGATAGGCAAAATTGAAATAATGAAATATTTTGAGATTAAATTAATAACACTGAATTGTTTATAGACTATTTTAGAGCTTTTTTATTATAGTTATTTAACAATAATGTGTTTTTATAGTGATTTCATGAGCTTCATTTTGAGAATAGAATTCTTCGGTTAACCATCAGTTGTGGCCAGTTATAACTAGTGGTTTTGTGTTGGCTCACTATACCACATCTGTAGATAGGAATTGCAAATTTTGTAGGGTTATTTTGTAAAATTAAGTTCTTTTTTAAGCTACATATATATATAATTCAGTGGGCAAGAGAAATAAATAATTAATATAAATTTGTAAATTGAATTAATCTGATGCCCTTAGATGAGAAAATTAAGGGGAAATAGGTTGTATGTTGTAATTTAGGGATGCAAACGAACCGAGCCGGGTCAAGTATGTGATTGTTCATGTTTGTGTTCATTTAATATTAGATTGTTCAAGTTTGGTTCATGTTTGTTCGAGCTTTATTGTTTGTGTTCATGTTTGGTTCATTTAAATTAATATGTGTTCATGTTCGTTCGTTTAGCGCTTATCGAGCTTGTTCGCGAACATATTTAACAATTTTTTTTTAACTATCAAACAAACATGTACATGAACATATTTATGAACAAACACATTTATAATAAAAGCAGTTGTTTATATAACAAAGGCAATGATTATTTATATTTATTAATTCTATAGTCAAATATTAATTATTTTTATCGAGCTAATTCACGAGTTCAAAATCGAACATGAATTCAACTTTTATCTAGCTTCTTATCGAGCTTGTTCACGAACTCCAAATGATGTTGTTCGCGAACATAAATGAGCCGAACGCATTGTGTTCAAGTTTGTTTATTAAGAATCGAGTACTTAAAATATTGTTCAAGTTTGTTTGTTTAATTTATTAAACGATCACAAACGAGCTTTAATCGAACCGAACAATGAGTAGCTCGTCAAACGTTTGGTTCGTTTGCAGCCCTATAGTAACTATTTTATTTTGAATTATTTTAAACTTTTTAATAGAAGAGCTCAAACATGTTATCTGCTCATTAAGACACTTACGCACAATACATATATAAGACTGAATCTAAAATCTTTTGAGTGGTAATTAAAACTAACAATCAACATATTAAGATGAGTTACGTCAAGATAATGTTCTTCCTATTTTCTAAAATAATTTTCTAACATAAAAATTTCTTAAAAGTGGCAAAAAAATAATAGCAAAAATCGACACAAATAAGGCAAAATATTAAGGTTTATTGGGGTTAATTTTATTTTGAATGAACTTTTAGACTTTTTTAATAAAACAAATATGATACTTCTCCAATTCTAATTAGATGATATAAAGTCAAATTTTCGATCTAAAATTATCAAATATGAAAACAAAGGTTTGCAATTAAATTTTGAATAAATAAAAAACTTAGTGCTTTTAATAAATTATTCACATAACGCTTTCAATAAATTATAAATAAATTGTGAAAAATAATGATAAAGAAAAGGTGGATTTGGACGATAATTCTATAGAATCATTTCCTCCAGCTGAGATCATTAACAGCAATAGCAACAGAAGCCACCCACCCATTCATCAGAACAACACTTGAAATAAATTATGAATAATAAGATGCCATAGAATGAATCAATATTTCGCTAAAAAAAAGGCAATAACGACTTATTTTCCCCTTGCTCTCTCGGCTTCTGGGCTGCTATTCCTCCTCAGCTCTTAAATCAAAATAGGCTGAGAAGAGCTACTTAAACAAAGCAGGTTCCACCAAAATAAAATAACTGTTAGATGCACAATTATCTACCTTAACAAGTAAAAATGATAAGTAGGCATCTGTAAGGCCACTTTAGGCAGCTAAGTTGTTCAGCTTTCCTTGGCTTAAGAAGCTGGCTGCTCCAAACAAGTAATCTGGAGTTTTGCAGTAAAGAACCAAACATTAGAAACAACAATAATAATATAACTTTTTTTTTTTTGTGACGAGGAACCCCTCCGCTTCGCGGCGAATAAATCCAGGTCGGCCTAGCAGGCAACCCAAACCATTTACTCGGGCCAACACTTAAGGTTGTTATGGCCGCCTAAGGGATTCGAGCCCGGAACCTGGGCTTTGCCCAGCCGAGCTCCCCCCACCTGAGCTAAGCCGCGGTGGGTAATTATATAACTTGAACAAGTGAAGAAGCTGATTGAAGGGTGTGGAAAATGGAAATACATACAGAAATCAGACAAATTAACTCTATCTTGCTTCATTTGGAGGAACCAACTGTACATGAGTATCATTGGATGTCACTTCAATTCTAGAATTGGTGTTTCCAGCTGTGTTAATTCCAGATGCTTCCTTCTTGAGCTTGTGATTGTTATATGCTACAACACCAGCAATGGCTGCAAATAGAAGTAGTTTGTGATGAGAAAGGTATTATGATCATATCAGCAATGGCAGCGAAGTAATAGATCAAGGTTGGATAGTTTCAACACTTCTAGTATTTGAAAGATGGGTGATGCTAAAAGTCCAGTTTCGGTCAGGTCTGTGAATATTTGGATGGTCCATATTTGTATGGTTTAGTGTCTATTGAGAGTTCTATGTTTAGAAACATGAAAAACTAATAAAAATAGTTCTCAAAGTTTAATATAGGGACCATTTGCTTGCTTGCTTGTAGATACAAAACATATTCAAAAAAATTGATGTGTGAAAATAAAATCATTATATTTGAGGGAATTTTTGAAGGGATTTGTTAAGTTCATAATCGAATTTGATTTCTTGTTACAAGCCATTAAATGATAGAACAACATAATTCTATTATTTTTTCAAAAAAGTGTTTTCTAGCTTCAAGCAATTAAATGATCCCTAAGTATCAAAAAAATAAGCTGTAGAATGAATTTGCATAAAACGGTGTAATCCAGTGCATGAAGCCCTATTACAAGCTCATTAGGTTGGTTAAAGATATTAGAAAAAAAAAACTAAGCAAATTGCATGCAGGTCCCTGAAATATGATAAGAGGTTCTTCATGTTGGTCCACACTGAAAAAAACACTACAATCGGAGCCCTAGAGATTTCTGAGCTTTCATTTGAAGTCCTTTTGATTGGTTTCTTATCTTCAAATTTACACTTGTGGCATACATTGTTAATCAATCGCATTTATTTCCATCATGTAATCAAGCATGTGGCATGTAAGTAAACGTTGCCTTTCTACAGTGACAGAAATTTCCTTTGTAGCTTCTTCCAGGCATGTTTTTTCTAATCGTTTTTGCAAGTACATGCGGAAAGAATAGCACCCATAAAAAAATAAAAGAAAGCTGACCTTCTCTATGCTCCTTCATACCCAAACCTAAAGTTATCTACTCGGGCTTCGTTTGGGACGGCTTTCTTACTGCTTCTTAAAGTAATTTTCTAGTACAAAAGTTAAAAGTTTTGTTCTAAAAACTTGCTTTAAGAAAAGCAATAATAAAGTTGTCCCAAACGAAGCCTCAGTCTCCATGTATCTTTTTAATTCCAATCTAAGAATATCTACCACAGTGTTCTTGGTTTGGTTTTAAAGTTTAATCTTCTTATATTGTTGAATGGATGAGTCAGACAACCAGGCACAAATGGATCTCACAACAATGATCACAGTTGTTTTGGAAATCAGTAATCACCTTCAACATTAAGCTTCAAGAACAACCTAATGCAAATGTAATGAACGGGCAGTGATGAAGATCTCTATATCTCTAGTAAACATGGAGAAACTCTACACGTGCCAGCAATTTTGACGCTTCAGCTAGTGGTGTGCTCTGTACGGCATCAGTGAAGTTGATCAATAAACACATTAAACAAGGTACCTATGAGAATGTGTGAAACATGACAAGGTGTTCGAAGATCTGAAAAGAGGATGGATCAATAAAAGGTGTATCTGGAAAGTAAAATGATCTTGGGTACAAAGAGTGCAAACGAATGTGTTAATTAAGAAAGCCACTTTCATTTCGCTAGTGATTATTATACTGCTTGTTTCTGTGTTTCTATTAAGTTTATTCAAGCATTTATTAAAGCTCAAAATATTGTATTGATTTTTATGAATTTAAAGCACATTGAAATGTACATTGAGTATTTACTTGTGCACACTGATTATATTTCATTTACAACACATTCTATTGTTTTCACATGTTGATTCAAAATCAAGCAACAAAATCAACAATTCATGTTCATTATATGTTAATCAACAAGAAGAATATCATTAGCAAAAAGCATACACCAAGGTACATCCTCTTGCAAATGTCTAGTGAGAACATCCATGACTAAAGCAAAAAGATATGGACTTAAGGCTGATCCTTGAAATAATCCAATCGAAATAGGAAAATACTTGGTCAAACCATCTTGTTTTTAACATAAGTAATAGCTCTGGCATACATATCTTTAATGATTTGAATATAAGCATTATTAACTCCTTTCTTTTCAAGAACTCTCCATAGCACTTCTCTTGGAACTTTATCATATGCTTTCTCTAAATCAATAAATATCATATGTAGATCTCCTTATTCTCTCTATATTTCACCATCAAACCTCTCAATAAATGTATGGCTTCATAGTAGACATACCCGGCATGAATCCAAATTGATTTTGAGAAACATTAGTATCACGCCGGAACCGACACTCCATAACTCGCTCCCATAGTTTTAAAGTATGACACATTAACTTAATTCCTATATAATTCGCACACTCCTGTGTATCACCTTTATTTTTAAAAATAGGAATTAACACACTCATTCTCCACTGATCTAACATATTTTTAGTCTTCAAAACAGTATTAAAAAGTTTAGTAAACCAAGAAATTCATTCATCTACTAAGCACTTCCACATCTCTATTGGAATATCATCAGGTCCAACAGCTTTTCCACACTTCATTTTCTTTAAAGTCTCTCTAACTTCGATTTTACTTGTACGCCGATAAAAACAAAAAACTTTATTTTCATTTAGGGTGATAAAGTCACTAAAGTCAATTGTATTTTTACATTCTTCATTAAAAAGTTTAACAAAATATCTCATCCACCTTTGTTGGATATCATTTTTTAAGAAAAGTACTTTTTTATCTTCATCCTTAATACACTTCACTTGAACTAAATCTTTACTACTCTTATCTCTTTGTTTGACTAACTAATACATATATCATTCTTTCTCCTTAGTATTTAATCTATTATATAAATCATTAAAAGCTGAGCTTTTTGGATTGCAAATAGCTTTCTTAGATTCCTTACGAGCCTCTTTAGAGCTTTCCCAATTATCAGAATTTTTACATCTAAACTAATCACATTCACTAACCATTAATAAATTTAAAAAAAAAAAAAGATTGTAACAGCGTATGTTGGGACCCAAAATAAGTTGCATAAGATTAGTGGCATTTGATTAAGTTCACATTGATAGTTTTCATTATGAAATAACTAATAACTTTTCTTTAGTTAGGCCAACTCCAATCTATGAACCCAAAACATCAATGTGAACACAAGACATTTGACTACTCTTTTATTAGGCTCTTAATCCAAATCTTTTCTTCTTTTTTATTTTTCATTCTTCTTGCCCAAATCCTTATGCATTCATTGCTTTGTCATCGGGCTCATTATTTGCTTTTGTCCCAGTATGTCTTAGCCAGCTAAGCCATCAATGTCTTAGGGTAAGTTGGAGATCGATATAGGTACAAAAAGCATTGGAAGATTTCTTATTCTCTTCTTCTCTTTGCAAAAACAAAGAGACAGAGAGAAAAATTAGCAATGAACCAACATGCATTTAAACCACTAAAAAAGTTAATAAAACTTAACCCTATTCTCTTGTTACCAACTAGAACACTTTGACAAGCCTTCTTATTTTGTCCTAAGAGACGATATGCTGTCCATGAAATTGTATTTTAACGACAAGCAACACATTCTCCAACTGTTGTTCCTTCTACTTTAATGTGAACTGATTTTCTAACCCTCTTCATGGCTTATGTTCTTAACACCAGCTATAGCATACAAGCTTCTTTCATACGCAGTTCATCCCTCTTATGTCTTATGCAAACCAAGGCACGTTTGCATGGAATACCACTTATGTTATACTGATCCAATGATAACCTCTTGAAGTTATGACATGAGTTCACAATAAGGCTAGAACGGATAGAAAAAAGTGAAGGGTTCTTTTTTTTTTTTTTGAGGAATTCTAACGTCTATCAAAAAAATTAAATGTACTTGACCGTGATATCCTAATTATAGATCAAATTTCCTCTCTATTTTGGACTCTTACCTTCCTATTCAAGCAAATTATCTTTTTTTGTGGTATTATTTTTCATTTAAACATAAATGGCTTGTTGTTTTATGCCTCTAATTTATTTTAGATAGCAAATAAAATTTTTTTACTTCTCTATTGGTTTCGATCAACACATAGACAACAAACGAATCAAGGACCAAAAGGAGCAGAGGCAGCTCATGAGGTTAGGGCTACAAGACGCAGAGGTAGAGGCTGATGTTAGCAAATTTGGGAGGCAACAGAGGCAAGTCTCACAGATATTTAGTCCTATTAAGGGCCGACAATTATAGAAAAGGGACCACACAGAGGAAATGGGAGAGAATTGAATGCTTTCTATAGTTGGAATCAAGCCTCTAAAGAGGCAATTACATTAGGGATAAAATTCAAAATAAGAAAACCCAAATTTTGGATTTAAAACAAACTTATCAAAAGCAAATTTAGATTAATCTCTATATAGAGCCAACCTACCAAAGAAAGATCCATGGATTGTATAGCCAAGCCATCTCAAGTATCCTATCAATCTTCATCCTATGATTAAGATTTCCTACCTCCTAATCTTAATCACCATGATTCCAATTGACAAATCATCTTCACTTATAAACTCCCACTGACTAAATTTTTAATCTCAATTATATGATTCGAGTATAGTCCTCATCAATAAATCAAACCATCAAAACTTCAATGATCATGACCACTTGAATTCCTTCAAAATTTGGTGCCCAAGTCACAATCATTGATGATATGTTCAATCATCCTCATTATCTACATCCCAATTCATGAGATCCCCCTCTTTAAGGCTTTCACTCTTAATTAGATAATAGCTCCAAATGAGGGATGCCTAATTTCCCAACCTTCTTTTTGTACCTCCTTTTTGTACGACTTAGTTGCACTAAAAAAATAACTCTTATTTCCAATTTGATGAGTCTCCTTTAGCCCATACCTTGTTGTTGTCTTCTATAATAGGATGTTCAACTCCAGAGGGTACCTTTTGCTCCATAAATAAATCAATCATTGCAGGTAAGACTTCTCCATGCTACACTTCTAGGACACAAAGCCCTCTGTTAGCTAAAGTGGATTCAAATTTGTCCCCTTAGACAAATATTCACCCAATGTCTACAACATCCCCTTGGACGAAGCAACCCATGGCTGCTGACAAGAATCCTTTGTGGGCTCCGAAAATTCGGCCCCGGCCTCCCCGCCGCGCGATTTCTGTTTTTTGCTTTGGGCGAGGGGAGTTTTAACGATGTTGACCTCCATATCATTGCCAAAAGAAACAAAAAAAAGAAGATTAAAATAATATCTACTCAAATCTTTTGTCATATCCCTGTACAGTTACCAAATCTGCTGCTCAAATCCTACTTTTATTGGGTCAAATCATATTCAAAAACCTGCCAAACCAGCTGTCCATCTCCCTTATTTACTGCAAACGGCAGCCCATACCCAAAATCTGATCAAATCTTACTGCCTCAGCCATCCAAGTCTTGTCAGCCAATAAAAAATAATATAAAAAAATGGGGCTGGAAAGTCTATTTTATACCCAGCCCCCTCATACACGTCCAGTTTTCTCTTCCTCCCCTCCTACGACGGCTGGAGGTCTCTCTTCCCTTCCCAGCCTGTCTTTGCCTCCTCACGCCCAGGCTGAAGACCGCAGCTCCAAATCCACCTCACAAAGCAGCCAGCTACCTATCCTTTTTCTCCAGCAACCTTCTATATCCAAATTCTAGTACCCCTCTATTTCACGGACCTTTAACAACCAACCAAACGTCTGAGTGCTATAGCCGGATTCGCTCAACTTGTTGGCTGATCCAGCCCTTGCAAACATCCAGCTGCGTATAACTCCACAACCTGTAGCTTCAAACCCTCAGGTGAAGACATCCCATCCCACATCTCCCATCTCTTCACATGAAATCCTCCTCTCAGCAGCAAGAACACATGCAGTCTCCAGCAATCAGAGCTATTTTGCACCTCATGGTCTCTTGCTTGTGGCCGACATCCAAGCCTCCTCCCAAGCTTTGACAAACTCAGAATGGCCTGGCAATGTATCCGGATACACAGCTGAACCTCAAGAAAAGAGCATATTTTTGCAAAGTTTGTGCGAAGAAGAGACAACAAATCTAACTTTTAATGTCGTAGATCAAGAAAGTAACCATCCTCAAAGAAAGATCACAGATAATGAGCGCATTGGATGCCTTGAAAATGGGGTTCAGTATTGGACAGACTTTTCTAAAGTTCAGTTTCATCCACGTAGCTTGTATGAGCTACATGGTTCCTGGACCGATGTTGAGAAATTTGATAACTACGGAATTGGAGTAAAAAAAAATCCTATGAGCTGCTTTCCATAGTGAAGAGATAAATGAAAAGTTGAGGTTGTCTATTAAGGAATGCGACCACATTCAGGTACCAAGTTCAGCTTCTTATAAACTTTAAAAAAAAAAGCCCAAAGAAGTTTGTTTCAAGAGCTCTTCATGATGTTGTATTGTTTTCAAGACCATCTTCTTGTTGTAAACTGATGGTACCTATCGGGTTGTCTTCTTTGAATAGAAGATGGAATCGCATGGAGTGAATGCAGAATCATTGTATATTTCTGGTGCAATGGATGTGAGTGGGATGGGACAGATGTTAGCTGGACAAGCTAGGCAAAACATGATAACCATTTTGGATTTAGCAATGCCGGCCCAATTCTTGAATGATGCAAATAATCAGTTAACCATCCTAAGAAAGATCCCCAATGACATGCTAGCAATGCTAGCAACAAACACAAGGTAGCAGGGCAGTACGTGTTGGAAAATGCCTCTAGCTATGTCAATAATGAAGTCAATGTCAAATTTTAACTGAGAGGTCCATATTTGAGAATGCAATCACAGCATACTTGGAGGTTAAAAAAATTGGATTGGAAATTGATGTTAAGTCATCAAATATTTGGTTGATAAGAATGAGGTTGAATATGCTAGGAATTTGTTCTATGATGTGATGAAATCAGATTCACCAACCAATGTCTATACCTATACTATTATCATTGATATGTGCAAAAAAAAAAAAGAAAAAAAAAAAAAAAAAGAAATGCCTACTCCTTCCGCCTTAGTTTCTGTACCACCCTACCTCGGTCCGCGAGCGACCTCCTCCAGCCGACGCCGCCGACAATCGTCGCAGGGCCCAAAGGTATAAAATTCTAACTTAAATCCCGTTCTCGGCGTTTGCGGCGGACCGGAGAACCACCTATACGCGCTCTTGTAGCACGGTAGGAGGGAGCCCGGTGCGAAGCATACGACGAGGCGGGTAAGCCCTATACACGCTCTTGTAGCGTGGTGGGGACGGTCCTCGACTTCGACACCGACACCGCCGACGACTGCTACGTCAGGTATAATTTCTAACTCCAATCCCGTTCTCGACGTTTGCAGCGGACCGGAGAACCACCTATACGCGCTCTTGTAGCACGGTAGGAGGGAGCCCGGTGCGATGCATGCGACGAGGCGGGTAAGCCCTATACACGCTCTTGTAGCGTGGTGGGGAGAGCTACTGGTGTTCTTCTGTACGGGTACTGCTGAAGGCCCCATACACGCTCTTGTAGCGTGGTGGGATGAAATTTTGTACGGCCGTGGTGTCCAAGGACACCTACCATACACGCTCCAGTAGCGTGGTGGGAAGGCCCAGCTCCCCTATTTTCCCCCAAACGGGAGATATGCCGGGATGCTGCCGAAATTTTCACTGAAGTACACGAGATTGAAACAATTTGAAGACTTCAGCTGAGCAACAATATAGAGGACCTGTACTCGAACAAAAATATACAAAACTTGAACTGAAACGAGCAGAGGACCTATACGAAGAACAGTGGACTTGTGGACTAAAACTCTAAGTGATTTCTAAAGATCAAAATCAAATGAGATAAAATCAAACTGAAATCAAAATCAAGTCAATGCGAACATACAATTGAACTAAAAAGGACTCCAGAAGACTTTGAACAAAATGTGAATATGCAATTGAACTCAAAGGACCGCAGGGAACTCGTACTTGAACTCAGACTCGAACTTGTGAACCTTAGAGTTGAGTCTAAATTTGACTGAATCATATGCAAGATGACTGGAACTTAAACTAAGTTGAGGAATCAAGCTAAATTCAAACGAGTTGACCTCAAGTGCAAAGGATTTAAGTCAAACTGACGGATATTGAACTTGAACTGTATGACATCAAATGGAACTTGAACAAGACTTGGAACAAAAATCTGAACTCGAACTTGACGAGAACAATAAAGAACCTGAGCTCAACTGGGTCACAAGAGACTTGAATCTATAAAGGCTTCAGGAGACTTAAAACTCAAACTCAATCTACAATTTGAACATGAACTATCAATTTGAATATGTACTTTGAGCTCATATTTGAACTCAGACTATATGACATCAAGTGGGGACTTATAAACTTGATGAATTCAAGTCTGAATGAAACTGAACTTGGACTCAACACATGCAAAGATTAAAACTTGGATCACACACGAGGAAATTCAAGCTACAAGACCTCGATGCACAAACTCCTACAACAATTCCTACAAGGTCAATGTAGATGCTGGCAAGCAACAATAGATAGTTGCAAAGCATACGAGCAATCAAAGATCGGTCCCTACAGCAAAAGCAATCGTCGCCCACCGGAGATTGGTGAAAGGTGGATATGATGAAAACGATAACGGCCCTCCTACGAATACTTTTAGGAGGTCGTAGCGGATGCAATGGGTCCCTGCAAACAACTACAAATCACTTGTGGATAACAACAGTGAGAGTTTCGTAAGCATAGCGAGCCACTGTGGACACAAGTACATCTCCTAAGACAATTTCTACAACTGCCTGTTGATTGAGATGGCAATACTGGAGATCAGCAATCAAAAACCCGTCCTCTATAAACAAATCCAGACATCAAACCACCTGAGATTGGTGACAGGTGGGCATGATGTAGGCAACAATGGGTCTCCTACGAACAGTTTCAGGTGCTCGTAGTGGATACAACGGGTCACTGCAAATAACTACAAATCACTTGTGGATAACAACAGTGAGAGTCTCGTAAGCATAGCGATCCACTGTGGACACAAGTATTGATATCATCTACGACAGCGGTAATCAAAATTTCCAAGTACACAGGGTACAAAGGAAACCCGATGTACGAATAAAGACATCCCCTGGCAAAAGGAAGGACATGTTTGAACAAATTAGAACCAAACTTCCTGGTGTTCCAAAGTCTCTTTTTGGTTCTATAATAAAGAAGAGAACAGTTCGGGTGTCCACAAACACCGGAAATAGCAAGTTCACTATGCCGAAAAGCCTAAAAGGAGTTCTCCCCAAATCAGCAGTCATTGACTCCAAAGTCCAGAAAGATCCTCCCCCGGCGATTGAGAAAGGGGGAGCCAACATCAAAATCCCACGCCACCGGATCCGCAACACTCGTACTAGCGGACAGAAGGCGTGTATAAGCTCTGAAATCAAATGTTGTGTATTCAAATGTCAATTTTCTACACAACTATAAATATTTCAAAATACCCCTGCACGTGCACTAGAGACTGTATGCACATAGGTACACTAAAAGGGGTATATAAAAAATAACCCGCATGGGCCCCGGCGAGCGTGTTATTGAAACACACGTGACGCCTAGGGATGCTGCGCGGGTCGATAAGTGAATTCAGGTTCGAACCTGATCCTTCTATACGGACCAATAGGAGTCGACAGGGTTTGAACCATTAAACAAATACATGGTTATGGGGATCAATGTATTTGTTTCAATACATTCATATTAGGCCTTCAAGGCCTACAATCAAAAGAATTCATTAAATAAAAGGCACAAAGCCTACAAGATACCCGATCCTCGATCAACAGCTTGATCGAGTCGACAGGGTTCAATCAAATGGAAATGACCCCAAACACCCCGATGATGGCCGTGTTGAATGCAGATCTCAACCGGAGGGGTTCACAAAATATTTCAAAATGCCTTCAAACTTCTGCAAAATTCAAATATTTTTCAAGTGACCTCGAGGTCACCCCGATGATGGCCGTGTTGAACGCTAATCTCAACCGGAGGGGTTCACTAATATTTTTAAATGTCCTCCAAGCTCCACCCAAAAATCCAAAATTCTAAAAATCCCAAATTCTAAGATATTTAAATATGAAATAAATCCGTCAATCACTTAAAGCAAAATCCATCCACCCTCCGCAACGGTTTGCCGAGGTGGACAAATCTAAAAATTACTTCAGCTCACAAAGAGCGAAATGCCTAGTCGAAAATATCACTAGGATCCATTCTCAACCAATCTTCTGCCAGTAAGGACGTGGTACGTGTCCTCTAACCGGCGGTTGACCGCCAAATGGCCACCGCAGGATAAACGGTTACGACGACCCGGGGCCCTCTGAACCGAGTGGTTTTGCCGCCAAATGGCACCACGAAATACCGGTTATGGCCAGAGCCAATACGCTCCTTATTGGCATCAAATCCTTGAGATATGAATCAATAGGATATGATTGATAGGGCACAAAGCCCTCTGTCAGCTAAGGTGGATTTAAATTTGTCCCCTTAGACAACTACCCATCCCCGGTCTACAAGGTCCCCTTGGACGAAGCAACCCATGGCTGCCGACAAGGATCCTTCTGTCAGGTTGGGTCGACTACCTCCTCTGACTAAGTAGACCAGGGACCACGATGGCCCGGGACGACGGAACCATGGGATCTTGATCGGGCCCATCATCCATTCCCCTACCATCCGCTTTAAGTGAACGATGGTGAAATTTCTATTTTAAATATAAAATTTTCCCAAATCTTCCAAAACCCAATTCTCAAATCCAATCCCAAAATCCATTGCTGCTACTATATGCCAGATACACGTATCTCTATACGTATCTGATCGATGACTAGCCTTAATCGAAAGTTCTCTCTCGTGATCGGGAGGGGTAATTAACTATAGGGGCTTGCGCCTATAGGAAACCAGAACTCAGATCATAAAGTCCTCGCAAAATGAGGGCGAAATCTCTGGGTAGTGTCTTATCTACAAACCCATCTGCCTTCCAAAATTTACCTCGGAACTTATCCGTTAAAACTCCCCTCGCCTGAATAATAAAAAAAGAAATCGCGCGGCGGGGAGGCCGGGGCCGAATTTTCGGAGCCCACAGATTTCTGGCGACTCCGCTGGGGAATGGTTTTTCTTTCCATCTCTGGCTAGTCACTAAAAGGCTATAGTAGCAAGCAAATCAAAATTTAAATTTCATGAAAATGAATCTTTTAAATAAGATCAATAAAAATTCAATCAGCAGGATTTTTAATTCCATACTAATTTTCCTGCTTCTGTTATCTGTTCTGCATTATTTCTATTTTATGAGAGTGCGGGGTGATGTATCAATTCTGATTACTAACCCCTGCCTTTCATTTTCACAGAATGGAAATGCAGGACACACCGATGATCGTCCAACTGGGACGAGGAGCCAGGATTCAGCTGGCGAATGCTGTAATTGAAACTGGAAATACTGGAGCCACTATCCACTTTGGTGGGCTCGAATTCTCAGCAGCTACTGCAAGGGCTGCAGCCGTTCCTGTGTACGGCGTAAACTCTGATGAATTTTCTGGAAGGTCCTATTCTGCAAGGGCTACTACCAGAAATACTGCTCAAGAAAAAACTTCTGTGTTCGAAAGACTATCCCAACCTGAGACCCTTACTGCAAAAAGGGTTGTTACTGGAAGAAAAATTTCCGTGGTGACTGCAAACACCACCGCCCTGCCCAGAGAGACTATTGCATCTGGGAGATATGATGCTGAGGCTTCCTCATCTGGAGGAAAGCTCAACAGAAGGCAGAGGAGGAAAAGAAATGCAGAGCTGCGAGCTCAGCAATTACCTGTACCAGTTCATCCCTCCAATCTGCCAGCACAAGAACCAGAAGTCAATATCCCCACTCAAAATAAGTTTTCTAACTTGAAGTGGGTAAAGAGAAATAGCTCATCTGGTGAGCTTAAGCAATCTTTTTGGGAGCGTCGACCTGAAGCTCCAACTCTTCAGAAGATAAGAGAGCCCGAACGTTTGTCTGCCCGGGTACACCGTGTATTGAAGGCAGTTAAGGAGAGGGGCTTAATGAAAAAGAAGTTTCAGAGGCCATTGATTGTTGAAGCTCAAAGAACCCCTCCTAGGGAGAGACTATCATCTGCTATGATAACTGAAAGGAGAGGTTATCGACGACAAGCTCCACGCGGTGAGCATCGGGGCGTGACACCTGAACCGTATGTTCGGGGATCCGCCGCCGAAAGGTCCCGGTGGAAAGGGAAACAAGTATGGAGGCCAAAGCTTCGAAAAGAAGAGATGATTGAAGGAAGGATTAGTTCGGGTGTGACATCCGGAGCTGTCTCCCGGAGATCTGCCCCTGCCAATAGAACTCGTCAGAAATGGGTACAAAAGGAGGCCCATAATGACGACAACTATAATGACAGTCAACATCCTGTAGAGTCTTCCAGGAGATCCTGTCATTCTCCTACTTCAGCCAAAGAGGAAGTTCATTTCGATCGTAGTCCGCAGATCGAAGAAGTAATCATTCCAAGTCAAGAGCCTGAAATTCAGTGGCGACGCCGCTCAGAAATTCAGATACAAGAAGATGAAGAAGAATATGTCGATGATAATACTATGGCGATCGAGGTGGTTCGTATGGTCAGCCATGCCGATGTTGAAGAGGAAAATAATGATGAT
Organism: Dendrobium nobile; assembly: GCA_022539455.1. Lineage (NCBI taxonomy): Eukaryota > Viridiplantae > Streptophyta > Magnoliopsida > Asparagales > Orchidaceae > Dendrobium > Dendrobium nobile. Next base: position 29,219,302 of record CM039731.1, read on the forward strand.
GAGGAGGAGGATGAACAACAATCACAGCCACGTGAACGTGTTCATCGACGTCGCTACAGGGCTAGATCCATTGCCAGCCGAAGTGTTCGCTCCTCGGAGGAAGAAGGGGAAGAAGAAGTCGGAGAAAACCCTTTTGCAGCTGAAAATATTACACTTGCGGATATGCGACGACAAATGAGACGACAGATGAAAGTAAAAGATAAAGAAATCTCTCAGTTAAATGATAAAATGACTGAGATGATGACTCAGATGACGGCGATGATGGAAATAATGCAGAAGGCCACTTCTATGGGTCCTGTACCAGCTCAGCCCGTCAACCAAGCTGCTAATTCTCAAAATCTCCAAGCGCCTCAAGCCTCAGGAGTGAAAGGTGTACCTGAAGGTGGCGATAAAAATAATGACCCAATCCGCCAGCACACTCCCCAAAATGTGGCGAGTGCATCTGAACCTGTAACTGCAGCGCAGCTTGAGGGCTTAATTAGCGAAAAGATTAAGGCCATTATAGCTGCTGAACAAGCGGAGAAGTTGGTAGGAAAAGGTCGCCCGTACCCAGCAGTGTACGATCAGGTGCCATATCCAAAGGGATATTCTGTACCGAAGTTCAACATCTTTGATGGCAATAAAAATCCCAGACAACATCTGGCGCAGTTCAAAGCAACCTGTGGAAACACAGGGGGCAATGATGCTCTGCTATTTAGGCAATTCGTAAGCAGCTTGAGTGGAACTGCTTTTGAATGGTATGCCGAACTGCCAAATGATTCACTGAAGACCTTTGCGGAGCTGGAGGCCTTGTTCGTGAAAAGGTTTGCCAGTGCAACGGAAAAGACTACTATCGCTGATCTTGCCCTTGATAAAAGGAGAAAAGATGAGTCAGTGACGAAATATATAACACGCTGGCGCAATCTCAGCATGAAGTGCGAGCAGCAACTAGAGGAAGAACATGCAGTTCAACTATTGATGGGAAACATTGATGATAAAATGCAGCCCTTCCTGTGCATGGCTTCTATCACTACTTTCCAAGATCTGCTGGACAGGGTGGCAAAATTTGAAAAGTTAAACTTATCAAAGTCCGAAAGCCTCCCTGATAAACTCAAAAAGGCTAAAGCTCCTGATGCTAGGAGGAACGAAGTTTACTCTGCATTCCCTCCCAGACCTGATAAAGGTAAACGGGTAGTGTATAATGTGGATAAAGGAAAGCAGCCTATGCAATATGAAGAAAAGTCAAAGCAGGCTTACAATCCGAATCCTCAACCAAAGTTGGTTCTTGGAGGAAATGACAAACCTCGAGCCTTTCCTGGTGGAGGAGAGCGCCAGAGGCAGACTGCAGGAGCTGGTGATAGAACGTTCCCCTCCCTCAAAGAGAAAATGAATAAAGAATATTCATTTAAAAGAGAGAGTGTCGCCAAACTGTTCCGACAAGCACTCAAGAATGGTCTGGAGTTGCCAGAATGCAAAAGACCTGAAGAGTCCAAACACAGTGGCGACCCAAACTACTGCCCATATCATCGGGTAGTTAGCCACCCAATTGAAGATTGTTATGTCTTCAAAGATTGGTTGGAAAAGATGTACAAAAGGGGAGAATTGACATTATCAGATAATGTGTTAGTTCGTCCTAAAAAGGAATCCACCCGGGTAGTCACATCATCTTCCGTACTCCCGCATAAAGAAAAAATAAAAGAATTTGTCCAAGAGGAACAATGGGAGACTGTGGTCTCCAAGAAGATAGATAAAATGTTGAAACAGCTGGAAGGAGTTCCGGGTGTCAAATGGAAGTCTCCTACTGAGCCAGTACTGAACTTAAAATGGTTGCCTGTGTCACAAGCATCCACCTCTAAACAGCAACCTGGCCAAGCTAGCTCATCAAAGTCTGGAAAGTCAAAGTCAAAGTCTTCCAAGAAGAAATCCAAATTGAAGAAGCCTATGGCGAAGAAGACTGCAACTCAAAAGGCTATTGATAGTTTGGGTGAATATTACCAGACTGCTAGGAGGCCTATCAAGCTCGGTGATTTTATGAAAGAGCTTAAAATAGATGAAAAGAAAGAAGAAGATGAGGCTGAATCTCTTCCTATAGAAACATGCCGAATCATCTTTACGACATCAGAGGTATTAGATAGGGAGAAATACGCTGAAGAAGCGGCCCCTGAGTTCTGTCTAATGGTATCATCAATGGAATTCAGTTCAGAAGATCTATGTTTTCCAGATGATGGAGATTCAGACCCAAGCATAGAATCACAAATGAAACAAGTGAAGTTGGGAGACGATTCCGAGTCTGCAGATGAATCTCCAGACACAACAATGGCTGAATCTGAAGAGAATGCTTCATCAAATAAGTCTGAATCAGATGAGGTGGCCCAAGTACAGTTGAGAAGTGGCAAGGTACTGCCGCCTCCACCAAAGAAAGGGACATCTAACAAAGATAAAGGAAAAGAGATAGTTGTTAATGAAAGTATTATCCCCGAAGACTGCAAGAAGAAAGATACTTTGTCCAAGGGGATAGATTACAATATCTTATCCCACTTGAGGAAGATCCCAGCGCAACTCAGCATATATGATGCTCTCTTGATGTCTAAAGACCTTCGAGAAACTTTGATTCAAGCTCTCAGAAATCCCGAAAGATATGAGGCATATTTTGCTGAACGCAATTTGACGGAAGTCTTGCAAGCTCGAAATGAGCCCCTCATCACCTTTGCTAAGGATGATATGATGCTTGGAACGGCAGATCACAATCGCCCTTTGTATGTTACGGCAGAGAGCGACGGTATGGTGATCAGTCGAATTTTGATTGATCCCGGATCTTCCGTAAATCTTATGAGTCTTAAGGCACTGAGATCCCTCTGCCTTGATGTGGAACATCTTGGGCAAGACAAGTTGATGGTGCACGGCTTCAATGAGAAAGGGCAGAAAACCCTCGGATCATTTATGCTCCCTCTTGTATTTGGGGAACTCCATACGGAAGCCAAATTCCATGTGATTGATGCGGACACTTCGTTCAAGGCATTGTTGGGTCGCCCCTGGCTGCATGAATACGGTGTTGTCCCTTCAACATTACACCAGTGCATGAAGTATCTCAGAGAAGGAGAAGAATTCAGAATTTCTGGTGATATTCAGCCATTTGCAGTACATGAAGTAACAGTTTATGAAGATGCTAAGTACTTCATGCCAAAGAAGCAAAAGTCGTCAAGTTCTCTTGAGGCTAGAGCATCAAATTCTAAGGCTGCAAAGAAACCCAAGCAAGAAGATGAGAAGAAGCGTGTAGGGAGAAAGAAGGCAGCTCAAACTCTTCCTGAAGCACCAACCGTTTCAAAAGAAAAGAAACACGTGCCTCACCTTGGGAGTGACAGTGATGAAAGTCATGTCGCCCCTACAAAATCCAGAAAGGTCGGCCGGTCTGCATCCAAATGGAGCAAGGAGGTTGAATACTCAAATGATGATGATGACTATGACTCTATCTACATGAACACGGTGCAGAATGTGTTTTTCAGAAGGATAGACAGTCTGTCAATTTCAGATAGCGTACTCGTAGTCACGAGGATTCCCTTACAATACTTCAAAGAAATCACTCCACGCGAGGTGCATAAGATTGAAGAACTCTCCACTCTTTATCTGCCTCCTCTGAAGAAGGGGACTGCACCCGGGAATGTACTATATTCCACGGGAGTTCGTGAAGAGGAAAATCATGATTGGGATTGCATGCTCCTCGACTCCGAGGAATTATTTCCTACGAGGCTACCCAAGTTCAATACCAAAAATATTCAAAGAATGTTACGAAAGCAAATCAATATTCCTACCACCAAACGACAGCTTCGTACAAGCTTGGGCCTTTGGTATGGAAGAAATCCACGTCCGTTACGACGGAAAGATACAGATGCATATAAAGGCATCGGATTCGTCAAAAGAAAATTCCTCCAGAAAGAGATTTGCCGGGCAATCACATGCATGGAAATTGAACCTGAAGAAGGCGGTGTTGAAGAGACACGCGAAGCTGATGATTATGATAACCAACCCGTAGAAGCTGAGCCTGCACCAGAAGAACTGGAAGATGGTGGACAAGCTGCCACGATGGACGAGCTCAAAGAAGTCAACTTGGGAACTGAAGAGGACCCTCGCCCAACTTTCATTAGCTCTCTTCTACCAGAAGATCAAGTAGAAGAAATAAAAGAGCTCCTCTGTGAATTCAGGGACTGCTTTGCCTGGACATATGCTGAGATGCCCGGTTTATCCCCTGAAGTAGCAGTTCACAGATTAGCAATCAAGCCTGATGCAGCACCCGTTAAACAAGCTCCAAGGAGAATGAGATTGGAGATTGAAGAGCAGGTGATCGCAGAAACAAAGAAGCTCATAGAAGCAGGCTTCATTCGAGAAGAAAAATATGCTGACTGGATTGCTAATATCGTCCCTGTAAAGAAGAAGAATGGCCAGATTCGTATCTGCATCGACTTTAGGGACCTCAATAAGGCGTGCCCGAAGGATGACTTTCCGCTCCCAGTATCAGAACTGCTAGTTGACAGCACTTCCAACTATGATATATTCTCATTTATGGACGGATCGTCAGGCTATAATCAAATCAAAATGGCGCCTGAAGATGAAAAGCATACATCATTCAGAATTCCTATAGGCATATTCTGCTACACAATTATGCCATTCGGCCTGAAGAATGCTGGTGCCACTTATCAACGAGCGATGACTCGTATATTTGATGATTTGATCCATCAAAAGGTTGAATGCTATGTAGATGACTTGGTCATAAAGAGCACGACCGAAAAGACCATCTAGATGATTTGAGAATTGTGTTCGAGAGAATCAGAAAGTACGATCTGAAGATGAACCCTCTCAAGTGTGCATTTGGGGTATCCTCAGGAAAATTTCTGGGATATGTTGTTCGACATCGGGGCATTGAAGTCGACCCCAACAAGATCAAGGCAATCATGGAGATGCCACCTCCAAAGAACCTTCGTCAACTCCGTTCCTTACAAGGACAACTGGCTTTCATTCGGAGATTCATATCGAATTTGTCGGGTAGGTGCCAGCCATTTTCAAAGCTGATGAAGAAAGATGTCCGATTCAAATGGGACGAAGAGTGCCAAGAAGCGTTTGACAGCATTAAAAGATATCTGTTAAGCCCTCCTATTCTCGCGGCGCCAATCCCGGGGAAGCCTCTTATACTGTATACGGCAGCATTAGAAGAGTCCCTCGGAGCACTATTGGCCCAGAATAATGAAGAAGGAAAAGAAAATGCACTCTACTATATCAGTCGGAGATTGATTGGAGCAGAAAGCCGTTATTCTCCTATTGAAAAGCATTGTCTGGCGCTGATTTTTGCAGTTCAGAAACTCCGCCACTATATGTTATCCCACAAAATCACACTGATATCAAAGATCGATCCGCTGAAGTTCTTGATGACAAGACCAGCGTTGACAGGTCGTCTGGCCAGGTGGGCAGTATTGTTATTACAGTTTGAAATTACGTACATGCCACAAAAGGCGGTGAAAGGACAGGCCTTGGCAGATTTCCTTGCCGCACATCCGATCCCGGCCGATTCTCCACTCAACGATGATTTGCCTGATGAGCAGATAATGCAGGTTGAGGAGAATGAAAGGCTACCATTCTGGGAAATGTACTTCGACGGGGCATCGTCCATTAGACCTGTCCGACCTCCAAATATTGCAAGAGCCCGAATCGGTATCGGTCTTGTTCTCATACCACCTGAAGGAGGCATAATGAGGTTCTCATTCAGTCTGACTGAACCTCGGACCAACAACGAAGCTGAGTACGAAGCTCTAATAGTAGGGCTGGAGATTGCAATTGACGTCAAAATTCAAAATCTTCAAATTTTCGGCGACTCTCAACTTGTGATAAATCAAGTCTTGGGCATCTACAAGATTTCCAAGGTTGAGTTGGCTCATTACCACCGGCGAACCATTGAGCTCCTGAAGCAGGTGCCGAATGTTAAAATAGTTCAAATTCCTCGAGGACAGAATGCCAAAGCAGACTGTTTGGCCAAATTGGCCAAGGAAATGGCAAATTCCAATGAGGAGAAGCCTATATTCATCGGAGTTTACAACCGTAGGGTCTTGGAACCCGCTCTATTACAATTCCCGATGGTAGAAGAAGTATCAAATTCAAGTCAGCAGGATGAAACTCCAGTTGACCCTAAACTTCTCCATCAAATCATTATGGAAAATTATCCGGAAGGATATCATACGGCCAAGAGACGTAAAGCTAGTCAAGCTTCAGAATCGTGGTGGCATTGTTTAGATATTGAAGTCGAAAATGATTGGAGGCAGCCATTCATTGACTACTTCAAAGAAAACAAACTCCCGACAGAAAAGTCTACGGCCGCACAAATTCGAAAAAGGGCGCTGCAATATGCATTTGTCAATGACATGTTGTACAGACGAGCTTTTGATCAAATGTAGCTAAGGTGCCTAGGGACTAATGAAGCTGATAAAGTGGTGGTAGAAGTTCACGAAGGACTTTGTGGAGCGCACCAATCAGGTCCCAAGATGGCAGTAAAAATCAAAAGAATGGGTTACTATTGGCCGACCATGGTCAGAGATTGTATCAATCATGCCAAGAGGTGCCATGAGTGTCAAATCCACGGTGATGTTATACATCAGCCGCCAAATCCACTGCACCCTACAATAGCATCCTGGCCATTTGAATGTTGGGGTACTGATATTATCGGGCCAATAGATCCACCGTCATCAGCAGGACACTGCTTTATCTTGGCAGCGACAGACTATTTTTCTAAGTGGGCAGAAGCGGCTCCATTCAAAGAAGTTACGTCTGAGCACGTGATCAATTTTTTCACCCACAATGTTGTTTATAGATTCGGTGTGCCACGCCGCATAATCTCAGACAACGGAACTGCTTTCAAGAGTACAAAAATCTATAAGTTCGTTGATCGGCACAAAATTGATTGGCGGTACTCTTCCATTTACTATCCAAGAGCAAATGGCTTAGCTGAAGCCTTCAACAAAACACTGGTGAAATTGCTAAAAAAGATTCTCTCTAAGAACAAAAGAGAGTGGCATACGAAAATGGCAGAAGCGTTGTGGGCGTATCGCACAACCTACAAAACGCCGACCAAAGCCACTCCTTACTCTCTAGTATTTGGAGTTGAGGCCGTACTGCCACTAGAAGTTGAACTTCCATCTCTTCGAGTTGCTATCCAGAATGAGCTGACTCAGGAACAAAATGCTCGTCTAAGAATGGAAGAGCTTGATGCACTCGATGAAATCAGGTTACAAGCTCACCAAAACCTGGAAATCTACCGAGCAAGAATGACAAAGTCCTTTGATCGAATGGTGCGTTCTCGATCATTTCAAGAAGGGGAATTGGTCCTGGTGCAGAGAAGGCCGATCATCCCGCACAGAAAAATTGGTGGCAAATTCGTTTCCAACTGGGAAGGACCTTTCGTCATCGAGAAGGTATTTCAAGGAGGAGCTTATCAACTGATCGATCTGAATGGTCAAAGGCCCATGCCGCCGATCAATGGCAGATACCTGAAGAAATACTATGCATAAAATGCTATGTCTAGTGTATTATGCTTTCATGTCTGTTTATTAGCATATACATTTCACATTTTGAAATTTTGCTCTGTCATGAGAATACATTTCAAAATTCCCCTGTTAGACTGGGGGCATTTTAAATATTTATTCGGGTCGACATCGCGCTGCATGCCGAGATCCCTGAATAAATATTTAAAATTTCAAGACTCCAACTCTATCCTGCTCTAAAATGTCCCTGCGAGACAGGGGGCATTTTAAATATTTATTCGGGTCGACATCGCGCTGCGTGCCGAGATCCCCGAATAAATATTTAAAATTTCAAAATTCCAAAAATGTTCCTACGAGACAGGGGGCATTTTAAATATTTATTCGGGTCGACATCGCGCTGCATGCCGAGATCCCCGAATAAATATTTAAAATTGTCAATTCAAATGTTACTTTGTGCTAAAGAATACAAAGATCTTCTTTTTCAAAGTATATACAGGTGATCTCTCAAAGATCGAGACACCTTCTCCAACAAACCAAGACTCAAAAGTCAAGAAAGAGACTTTTGTAACTACACGCTCCTACAAAATCGAGCCGGAAAAGCTTGAAGTCTTTCAACAGCCTGAAGCTTAAGGTTCGAATGGGTGTAAAAGGTCGGATCCAACAAGCCCAAATATGGCCGGATCGCTGGCAGCTCCGTCTACTCAACAAGCCATAAGAACGGCCGTAGTAGCGGAACCCCCACTTCGTCAACCCGTCAGTTGGGACTGTAGGAAGAACGAAGGCCAATTTGACTCGACCAGTTCAAGTGATCGTAGTTTGCAAAGTTCTCCAAAATGACTGGAGAATCAAAATTCCAGTTGAAGAATAAGTCTCGAGCAACTACTGGATGTTCGTAGGCTCCAAAATCCAAAACTACGAAGGATGACTCCAAATCTGTTAACTTCAGCAAAATCAGCATTGGGAAGCGCAATTCTCATAGCTCAAGTCTGAAGCCTGAATGGGTGTATAAGGTCGGATCCAACAAGCCCAAATATGGCCGGATCGCTGGCAGCTCCATCTACTCAACAAGCCATAAGAAAGGCCGCAGTAGAGGAACCCCCATCTCAGCAACCAGAGGACGAAGAGCTGTCAAATCCCAGCTCTCCCAATCTGATGAACTCAAGTGATTCAGATTAAAGTCTTCTCAAGTGGGCAAGGATCAAGATGCTACCTACATTCGGTACTATCAATTGAATCCATCACCTGCAAATCCTTCAACAAATCCGTCAAGCACAAAGCAAGGATCGAAGGAACTTTTCTTCAACAAGTCCGCCAAAGCACAGAGCAAAGGACCGAAGAAAACTATCCCAAAGTTCAAGAAAAGCCTATGGTTGAACTAAGAGGATTTCGTCATCAACAAGTCCATTATGCACAAAGCTCAGGACCGATGACTTTTCGCCATCGACCTAATGCAAACCTAAGGGTTTAGGTCACCGGCATCTACTCCTTCATCAAGCCCGCCAAAGCTAGAAGCAAAGGGCAGAAGGAATACAAATCTTCTGACAAGTCATCAAAGACAAATCAGACAACCCTTCACCAAGTCCGCAGCACAAAGCACAGGACAGAAGGAATCAAAATCTCGGGGCTCTAGCAAAAGCTGCAGAATGAGCATCCCGGATGACATCTACAAATGTCCCTAAAAACTGGGGGCATTTTAAATATTTATTTGGGTCGACATCACACTGCATGCCGAGATCCCCAAATAAATATTTAAAATTTCATCAAGATACAACCAGATGATGGAAGAATATTGAGCATATGCTATCCACTAACGTCAATCTACAAAGACAATACATCAGCCATATGTGGATACATCTAAAAGATCTATGGAGAAAGAGAATTAGTGTGACATCCAAACAAGTTTTGGAGACCCACTAAATGAAGATTAGTGTGACATCCAAGCAAAGTTTTGGAGATCCACTAAACGAAAATCTTAGTGTGACATCCAAACAAGTTTTGGAGATCCACTAAAAGAAGATTAGTGTGACATTCAAGCAAAGTTTTGAAGATCCACTAAATGAAAATTCCAGTATGACATCCAAACAAATTTTTTGAGATCCACTAAAAGATAATCCTAGTGTGACATCTAGATCTACAGGGTCAATTAGCACGCAACAAACGTGGTTCGCTCTAGACGCGTACCTCATTTGTTGGGGGGCATTTGTTGACCTCCATATCATTGCCAAAAGAAACAAAAAAAAGAAGATTAAAATAATATCTACTCAAATCTTTTGTCATATCCCTGTACAGTTACCAAATCTGCTGCTCAAATCCTACTTTTATTGGGTCAAATCATATTCAAAAACCTGCCAAACCAGCTGTCCATCTCCCTTATTTACTGCAAACGGCAGCCCATACCCAAAATCTGATCAAATCTTACTGCCTCAGCCATCCAAGTCTTGTCAGCCAATAAAAAATAATATAAAAAAATGGGGCTGGAAAGTCTATTTTATACCCAGCCCCCTCATACACGTCCAGTTTTCTCTTCCTCCCCTCCTACGACGGCTGGAGGTCTCTCTTCCCTTCCCAGCCTGTCTTTGCCTCCTCACGCCCAGGCTGAAGACCGCAGCTCCAAATCCACCTCACAAAGCAGCCAGCTACCTATCCTTTTTCTCCAGCAACCTTCTATATCCAAATTCTAGTACCCCTCTATTTCACGGACCTTTAACAACCAACCAAACGTCTGAGTGCTATAGCCGGATTCGCTCAACTTGTTGGCTGATCCAGCCCTTGCAAACATCCAGCTGCGTATAACTCCACAACCTGTAGCTTCAAACCCTCAGGTGAAGACATCCCATCCCACATCTCCCATCTCTTCACATGAAATCCTCCTCTCAGCAGCAAGAACACATGCAGTCTCCAGCAATCAGAGCTATTTTGCACCTCATGGTCTCTTGCTTGTGGCCGACATCCAAGCCTCCTCCCAAGCTTTGACAAACTCAGAATGGCCTGGCAATGTATCCGGATACACAGCTGAACCTCAAGAAAAGAGCATATTTTTGCAAAGTTTGTGCGAAGAAGAGACAACAAATCTAACTTTTAATGTCGTAGATCAAGAAAGTAACCATCCTCAAAGAAAGATCACAGATAATGAGCGCATTGGATGCCTTGAAAATGGGTTCAGTATTGGACAGACTTTTCTAAAGTTCAGTTTCATCCACGTAGCTTGTATGAGCTACATGGTTCCTGGACCGATGTTGAGAAATTTGATAACTACGGAATTGGAGTAAAAAAAAATCCTATGAGCTGCTTTCCATAGTGAAGAGATAAATGAAAAGTTGAGGTTGTCTATTAAGGAATGCGACCACATTCAGGTACCAAGTTCAGCTTCTTATAAACTTTAAAAAAAAAAGCCCAAAGAAGTTTGTTTCAAGAGCTCTTCATGATGTTGTATTGTTTTCAAGACCATCTTCTTGTTGTAAACTGATGGTACCTATCGGGTTGTCTTCTTTGAATAGAAGATGGAATCGCATGGAGTGAATGCAGAATCATTGTATATTTCTGGTGCAATGGATGTGAGTGGGATGGGACAGATGTTAGCTGGACAAGCTAGGCAAAACATGATAACCATTTTGGATTTAGCAATGCCGGCCCAATTCTTGAATGATGCAAATAATCAGTTAACCATCCTAAGAAAGATCCCCAATGACATGCTAGCAATGCTAGCAACAAACACAAGGTAGCAGGGCAGTACGTGTTGGAAAATGCCTCTAGCTATGTCAATAATGAAGTCAATGTCAAATTTTAACTGAGAGGTCCATATTTGAGAATGCAATCACAGCATACTTGGAGGTTAAAAAAATTGGATTGGAAATTGATGTTAAGTCATCAAATATTTGGTTGATAAGAATGAGGTTGAATATGCTAGGAATTTGTTCTATGATGTGATGAAATCAGATTCACCAACCAATGTCTATACCTATACTATTATCATTGATATGTGCAAAAAAAAAAAAGAAAAAAAAAAAAAAAAAAGAAATGCCTACTCCTTCCGCCTTAGTTTCTGTACCACCCTACCTCGGTCCGCGAGCGACCTCCTCCAGCCGACGCCGCCGACAATCGTCGCAGGGCCCAAAGGTATAAAATTCTAACTTAAATCCCGTTCTCGGCGTTTGCGGCGGACCGGAGAACCACCTATACGCGCTCTTGTAGCACGGTAGGAGGGAGCCCGGTGCGAAGCATACGACGAGGCGGGTAAGCCCTATACACGCTCTTGTAGCGTGGTGGGGACGGTCCTCGACTTCGACACCGACACCGCCGACGACTGTTACGTCAGGTATAATTTCTAACTCCAATCCCGTTCTCGACGTTTGCAGCGGACCGGAGAACCACCTATACGCGCTCTTGTAGCACGGTAGGAGGGAGCCCGGTGCGATGCATGCGACGAGGCGGGTAAGCCCTATACACGCTCTTGTAGCGTGGTGGGGAGAGCTACTGGTGTTCTTCTGTACGGGTACTGCTGAAGGCCCCATACACGCTCTTGTAGCGTGGTGGGATGAAATTTTGTACGGCCGTGGTGTCCAAGGACACCTACCATACACGCTCCAGTAGCGTGGTGGGAAGGCCCAGCTCCCCTATTTCCCCCAAACGGGAGATATGCCGGGATGCTGCCGAAATTTTCACTGAAGTACACGAGATTGAAACAATTTGAAGACTTCAGCTGAGCAACAATATAGAGGACCTGTACTCGAACAAAAATATACAAAACTTGAACTGAAACGAGCAGAGGACCTATACGAAGAACAGTGGACTTGTGGACTAAAACTCTAAGTGATTTCTAAAGATCAAAATCAAATGAGATAAAATCAAACTGAAATCAAAATCAAGTCAATGCGAACATACAATTGAACTAAAAAGGACTCCAGAAGACTTTGAACAAAATGTGAATATGCAATTGAACTCAAAGGACCGCAGGGAACTCGTACTTGAACTCAGACTCGAACTTGTGAACCTTAGAGTTGAGTCTAAATTTGACTGAATCATATGCAAGATGACTGGAACTTAAACTAAGTTGAGGAATCAAGCTAAATTCAAACGAGTTGACCTCAAGTGCAAAGGATTTAAGTCAAACTGACGGATATTGAACTTGAACTGTATGACATCAAATGGAACTTGAACAAGACTTGGAACAAAAATCTGAACTCGAACTTGACGAGAACAATAAAGAACCTGAGCTCAACTGGGTCACAAGAGACTTGAATCTATAAAGGCTTCAGGAGACTTAAAACTCAAACTCAATCTACAATTTGAACATGAACTATCAATTTGAATATGTACTTTGAGCTCATATTTGAACTCAGACTATATGACATCAAGTGGGGACTTATAAACTTGATGAATTCAAGTCTGAATGAAACTGAACTTGGACTCAACACATGCAAAGATTAAAACTTGGATCACACACGAGGAAATTCAAGCTACAAGACCTCGATGCACAAACTCCTACAACAATTCCTACAAGGTCAATGTAGATGCTGGCAAGCAACAATAGATAGTTGCAAAGCATACGAGCAATCAAAGATCGGTCCCTACAGCAAAAGCAATCGTCGCCCACCGGAGATTGGTGAAAGGTGGATATGATGAAAACGATAACGGCCCTCCTACGAATACTTTTAGGAGGTCGTAGCGGATGCAATGGGTCCCTGCAAACAACTACAAATCACTTGTGGATAACAACAGTGAGAGTTTCGTAAGCATAGCGAGCCACTGTGGACACAAGTACATCTCCTAAGACAATTTCTACAACTGCCTGTTGATTGAGATGGCAATACTGGAGATCAGCAATCAAAAACCCGTCCTCTATAAACAAATCCAGACATCAAACCACCTGAGATTGGTGACAGGTGGGCATGATGTAGGCAACAATGGGTCTCCTACGAACAGTTTCAGGTGCTCGTAGTGGATACAACGGGTCACTGCAAATAACTACAAATCACTTGTGGATAACAACAGTGAGAGTCTCGTAAGCATAGCGATCCACTGTGGACACAAGTATTGATATCATCTACGACAGCGGTAATCAAAATTTCCAAGTACACAGGGTACAAAGGAAACCCGATGTACGAATAAAGACATCCCCTGGCAAAAGGAAGGACATGTTTGAACAAATTAGAACCAAACTTCCTGGTGTTCCAAAGTCTCTTTTTGGTTCTATAATAAAGAAGAGAACAGTTCGGGTGTCCACAAACACCGGAAATAGCAAGTTCACTATGCCGAAAAGCCTAAAAGGAGTTCTCCCCAAATCAGCAGTCATTGACTCCAAAGTCCAGAAAGATCCTCCCCCGGCGATTGAGAAAGGGGGAGCCAACATCAAAATCCCACGCCACCGGATCCGCAACACTCGTACTAGCGGACAGAAGGCGTGTATAAGCTCTGAAATCAAATGTTGTGTATTCAAATGTCAATTTTCTACACAACTATAAATATTTCAAAATACCCCTGCACATGCACTAGAGACTGTATGCACATAGGTACACTAAAAGGGGTATATAAAAAATAACCCGCATGGGCCCCGGCGAGCGTGTTATTGAAACACACGTGACGCCTAGGGATGCTGCGCGGGTCGATAAGTGAATTCAGGTTCGAACCTGATCCTTCTATACGGACCAATAGGAGTCGACAGGGTTTGAACCATTAAACAAATACATGGTTATGGGGATCAATGTATTTGTTTCAATACATTCATATTAGGCCTTCAAGGCCTACAATCAAAAGAATTCATTAAATAAAAGGCACAAAGCCTACAAGATACCCGATCCTCGATCAACAGCTTGATCGAGTCGACAGGGTTCAATCAAATGGAAATGACCCCAAACACCCCGATGATGGCCGTGTTGAATGCAGATCTCAACCGGAGGGGTTCACAAAATATTTCAAAATGCCTTCAAACTTCTGCAAAATTCAAATATTTTTCAAGTGACCTCGAGGTCACCCCGATGATGGCCGTGTTGAACGCTAATCTCAACCGGAGGGGTTTACTAATATTTTTAAATGTCCTCCAAGCTCCACCCAAAAATCCAAAATTCTAAAAATCCCAAATTCTAAGATATTTAAATATGAAATAAATCCGTCAATCACTTAAAGCAAAATCCATCCACCCTCCGCAACGGTTTGCCGAGGTGGACAAATCTAAAAATTACTTCAGCTCACAAAGAGCGAAATGCCTAGTCGAAAATATCACTAGGATCCATTCTCAACCAATCTTCTGCCAGTAAGGACGTGGTACGTGTCCTCTAACCGGCGGTTGACCGCCAAATGGCCACCGCAGGATAAACGGTTACGACGACCCGGGGCCCTCTGAACCGAGTGGTTTTGCCGCCAAATGGCACCACGAAATACCGGTTATGGCCAGAGCCAATACGCTCCTTATTGGCATCAAATCCTTGAGATATGAATCAATAGGATATGATTGATAGGGCACAAAGCCCTCTGTCAGCTAAGGTGGATTTAAATTTGTCCCCTTAGACAACTACCCATCCCCGGTCTACAAGGTCCCCTTGGACGAAGCAACCCATGGCTGCCGACAAGGATCCTTCTGTCAGGTTGGGTCGACTACCTCCTCTGACTAAGTAGACCAGGGACCACGATGGCCCGGGACGACGGAACCATGGGATCTTGATCGGGCCCATCATCCATTCCCCTACCATCCGCTTTAAGTGAACGATGGTGAAATTTCTATTTTAAATATAAAATTTTCCCAAATCTTCCAAAACCCAATTCTCAAATCCAATCCCAAAATCCATTGCTGCTACTATATGCCAGATACACGTATCTCTATACGTATCTGATCGATGACTAGCCTTAATCGAAAGTTCTCTCTCGTGATCGGGAGGGGTAATTAACTATAGGGGCTTGCGCCTATAGGAAACCAGAACTCAGATCATAAAGTCCTCGCAAAATGAGGGTGAAATCTCTGGGTAGTGTCTTATCTACAAACCCATCTGCCTTCCAAAATTTACCTCGGAACTTATCCGTTAAAACTCCCCTCGCCTGAATAATAAAAAAAGAAATCGCGCGGCGGGGAGGCCGGGGCCGAATTTTCGGAGCCCACAAACGAACTAAGTTCCGGGGTAAATTTTGGAAGGCAGATGGGTTTGTAGATAAGACACTACCCAGAGATTTCGCCCTCATTTTGCGAGGACTTTATGATCTGAGTTCTGGTTTCCTATAGGCGCAAGCCCCTATAGTTAATTACCCCTCTCGATCGCGAGAGAGAACTTTCGATTAAGGCTAGTCGTCAATCAGATACGTAGAGTATACGTGTTATCTGGCATATAGTAGCAGCAATGGGTTTAGGATATTGGTAGAAATTGGATTTGAAAATTGAAGAATTTGGTTTGGAAGATTTGGAAAAATTTTATATTTAAAATAGAAATTTCACCATCGTTCACTTAAAGCGGATGGTGGGGGAATGGATGATGGGCCCGATCAAGATCCCATGGTTCCGTCGTCCCGGGCCATCGTGGTCCCTGGTCTACTTAGTCAGAGGAGGTAGTCGACCCAACCTGACAGAAGGATCCTTGTCGGCAGCCATGGGTTGCTTCGTCCAAGGGGACCTTGTAGATCTGGGGGGAATGTTTGTCTAAGGGGACAAATTTGAATCCACCTTAGCTTACAGAGGGCTTTGTGCCCTATCGATCATATCCTATTGATTCATATCTCAAGGATTTGATGCCAATAAGGAGCGTATTGGCTCTGGCCATAACCGGTATTTCGTGGTGCCATTTGGCAGCAAAACCACTCGGTTTAGAGGGCCCCGGGTCGTCATAACCGTTTATCCTGCGGTGCCATTTGGCGGCTAACCGCCGGTTAGAGAACACGTACCACGTCCTTACTGGCAGAAGATTGTTTGAGAATGGATCCTAGTGATATTTTCGACTAGGCATTTGGCTCTTTTGTGAGCTGAAATAAATTTTAATTTGTCCACCTCGGTAAACTGTTGCGGAGGGTGGATGGATTTTGCTTTGAGTGATTGATGGATTTATTTCATTTTTAAATATCTTGGAATTTAGGATTTGTGGAGTTTTTGGACTTTGAGTGGACTTTTGGGGAGACATTTGAAAAATGCCCGAAATTAACCCCTCCGGTTGAGATTTACATTCAACACGGCCATCATCGGGGTATTCGGGGTCATTTCTCTTTTGTTTATTGAACCTTGTCGACTCTGTCTGACCGACAGAGGATCGGGTTTGTCGTAGGCTTCGTGCCTTTGTTTATGAATTTTCTTGATTTTAGGCCTTGAAGGCCTAAAAAGAATGTATTTAAACAAATACACCGGTCGCTACAACCGTGTATTTCGTTAGGTAGTTCGAATCTTGTCGACTTCTATTGATCCGTATAGAAGGATCGGATTCGAACTTGAATTCACTTGTCAACCCACGTAGCATCCGTAGGCGTCACATGTGTACCAATAACACGCTCGCCAGGGCCCATGTGGGTTGAGATTGTATTTACCCCTTGTGTACCTATGTGTATACAATTTATGGTGCACGTTGCAGGGGTATTTTGGAATAATTGTAGTTGTGCAAGTAATTGCCCTTTTGGATACACAACATTTCATTTAAGAGCCTATACACGCCTTCTGTCCGCTAGCATGAGTATTGCGGATCCGGTGGCGTGGCATTATAGATTGTAGACGCCTTCTGTCTGCTTGTATCAGTGTTGCAGATCCGGTGGCGTTGCATTGTAGGTTGTGGGCGCCTTCTGTCTGCTTGTATCAGTGTTGCAGATTCGGTGGCGTTTTGATATTGGCTGCCCTTTTCTCATTCACCGGGGATATTCTTCTGGACTTTGAAGTCCGCTGTTTTGCTTTGAAAAGATCTCCTTTCAAGATCTTCGGTGTGTTGGACTTGATATTGACTCCCCCTTTCTCATTCATCGGGGAGATGACCTTCTGGTTTATTGTACCTGATATTTATAGATGCAGAGTTGTTTCCCTTCATGAATACAGGATCGAGAAGGTCTTAATCACCGTTGTCGTAAGTGATGTTTGTACTTGTGTCCACAGTGATTCAATATGCTTACGAGGTTCTCAATGTTGATATCAACAAGTATTCATTTGCATTTGTAAGGGATTCGTACTTGTGTCCACAGTGGTTTGATATGCTTACGATATGCCCACTGTTGTTATCCACAAGTAGATTTGTACTCATTTGCAGGGACCCATACTTGTGTCCACAGTGGTTCGTTGTATCTACGATGTACACACTGTTGTTATCCACAAATGGCTTGTACTTGTCTGTAAGGATCCATTGTGTTTGCTACGAGCTCCTAGGAATGTTCGTAGGAGACCCTTGTTTGTCTACATCATACCCACCTATCACCAATCTCAGGTGGTTGTTGATTGTACTTGTGCCCACAGTGGCTCGTTGTGTCTACGAGGTACCCACTGTTGTTATCCACAAATGGCTTGTACTTGTCTGTAAGGATCCATTGTGTTTGCTACGAGCTCCTAGGAATGTTCGTAGGAGACCCTTGTTTGTCTACATCATACCCACCTATCACCAATCTCAGGTGGTTGTTGATTGTACTTGTGCCCACAGTGGCTCGTTGTGTCTACGAGGTACCCACTGTTGTTATCCACAAGTAGTTTGTATTTGTCTGCAAGGACCCATTGTGTTTGCTACGAGCTCCTAGGAATGTTCGTAGGAGACCCTTGTTTGTCTACATCATACCCACCTATCACCAATCTCAGGTGGTTGTTGATTGTACTTGTGCCCACAGTGGCTCGTTGTGTCTACGAGGTACCCACTGTTGTTATCCACAAATGGCTTGTACTTGTCTGTAAGGACCCATTGTGTTTGCTACGAGCTCCTAGGAATGTTCGTAGGAGACCCTTGTTTGTCTACATCATACCCACCTATCACCAATCTCAGGTGGTTGTTGATTGTACTTGTGCCCACAGTGGCTCGTTGTGTCTACGAGGTACCCACTGTTGTTATCCACAAGTAGTTTGTATTTGTCTGCAAGGACCCATTGTGTTTGCTACGAGCTCCTAGGAATGTTCGTAGGAGACCCTTGTTTGTCTACATCATACCCACCTATCACCAATCTCAGGTGGTTGTTGATTGTACTTGTGCCCACAGTGGCTCGTTGTGTCTACGAGGTACCCACTGTTGTTATCCACAAATGGCTTGTACTTGTCTGTAAGGACCCATTGTGTTTGCTACGAGCTCCTAGGAATGTTCGTAGGAGACCCTTGTTTGTCTACATCATACCCACCTATCACCAATCTCAGGTGGTTGTTGATTGTACTTGTGCCCACAGTGGCTCGTTGTGTCTACGAGGTACCCACTGTTGTTATCCACAAGTAGTTTGTATTTGTCTGCAAGGACCCATTGTGTTTGCTACGAGCTCCTAGGAATGTTCGTAGGAGGGCCGTTATCATTTTCATCATATCCACCTTTCACCAATCTCAGGTGGTTTGATTGTACTTGTTTGACCTCGTAGGGATCGTTGTAAGAGTCTGTTGCATTCATCATGATCCCCCATGTATTTTATCTCATGCATTCATAAGTTTTGATAATTGAGATTTGTTTGTAACTGTTCAAATACTGTGAATAGATTAATGTTCATTGTTTGTATGCATCGAGGTCCTGTTCGCCACGAATCCCCCATTATTTGTTTGTATTGAAGTATGGTTCAGGCTCCTGATGAACCTCTCCTATTTGAATCCCATTTCAAATGGAAGATCGTCGTTGCATCTTATGAAGCAAATAGGCTTATTATCTTTGATTAGCATCACATTAAGAGGCCGGTCCTCCTTTGTTGGTTGCATGAGTTTGTAGGAAGGCGGATCCTCCATCTTTGGTCTCCCGTATCGCCATCTCAATCAACAGGCGAAGTTGCTAGTGTTGGAGAGTGATTTCGGGAGCATGTAAGAGTGACACCATTGCATCTCATTCTTGCAGGTACAATGCTCCTGGTTTTGTAGAGACTGTTGTAAGAGTCCAATACATTATTTACCGGCATGCATTGAGATCTTGTGTGTTGTTCTTGGAACTTCAAGTCTTCTGAAACCTTGTTCAATTCATGTTAGAGTTTACTTGAGCTCGAGTTCTATGTTCGGGTCCCCTGATGTTCAGGTCTTCAAGTTCAAGTACATGTTCGAGTGCTTTGTTTAGAATCTTCTGAAGTTCTTGCAAGTTCAATTGAATGTTCAAGTTGACTTGAGTTTGGTTCAAGTATGATTTTATCTCATTTGGTTTTGATCTTTAGAAATCATTTAAATTTTTATTCAGGTCCAAGTCCCCTGTTGTTCATATAAGTCCTCTGGTCATTTAGTTCAATTTATGTGCATTTATGTTCGAGTACAGGTCCTCTGTGTTGTTGCCCAAGAAGGTCTTAGAATTGCTCAAGTTTTTGTATATTTCAGTGAAAATTTCGGCAGCACCGCGGCATATCCCCCGTTTGGGGGAAAATAGGGGAGCTGGGCCTTCCCACCACGCTACTAGAGCGTGTATGGTAGGTGTCCTTGGACACCGCGGCCGTACAAAATTTCATCCCACCACGCTACAAGAGCGTGTATGGGGCCTTCAGCAGTACCCGTACCAGAACAGCAGTGACGTACAAGAACAGCAGTGACTCCCCACCACGCTACAAGAGCGTGTATAGGGCTCTCCCACCTCGTCGTATGCATCGCACCGGGCTCCCTCCTACCGTGCTACAAGAGCGCGTATAGGTGGTTCTCCGGTCCGCTGCAAACGTCGAGAATGGGATTTTGGACCATCATACCTTTGCGTAGTAGTGTCGGCGGTGTCGGTGTCGAGGTCGAGGACCGTCCCCACCACGCTACAAGAGCGTGTATAGGGCTTACCCGCCTCGTCGTATGCTTCGCACCGGACTCCCTCCTACCGTGCTACAAGAGCGCGTATAGGTGGTTCCCCGGTCCGCTGCAAACGTCGAGGACGGGATTTAAGTTAGAAATTTATACCTTGAAGGCCGGCGACGATTGTCGGCGGTGGAGTTGGCTCATGGACCAAGGCGGGAGAAGGCACGAGCATTGTACTTTATAATTAATTATAGTAATAAATAAATAATTAATTAATAATTAATTATAATTAATAAGATAATTATAATCATAATTATTTAATAATTAATTATAATTAATCGAAATTAACTATAATTAATTAAATAATTATAACTATTAATTAACTATTAATTATTAATTAATCTTAATTAATTAACTATAATAATAATTAAATAATTATTATCAATAATTAATACTTAATTAAAATATTTTTAATCCCCCACCCCTCTTCCCTGTTCACGGGATCTGGCCAAAGAAGCGCATGGAGGGGAGAAAGTTACCTTCACGGGCAGTGAGCTCCCGTAGTTGCTGCCGATCCAAATGCCGTAACTTTCAATCCGACAGTAAGGGAAAGTCGGTCGGGTGAGAAGAGGCGCACGAAGGGTAGAAAGTTAACTTTACGGCCGAGCGAGCTCCTGTTCTTACTCCCGATCAAAATGTCGTACCTTCCGGTCCGACTGGGAGGAAAAGTCGGCGAAGGAGCGCAGTCGAACAGCCAGAGGGAGCCGGAGATGCGATTGAAAGGGAGAAAGTTAGCTTCACAGTGAGCTAGCTCCGGTTGTAGCCTCCGATCAAAACGCCGTAACTTCCTATTAGACGGGAAGGGAACAACGTCGGAGGAGCAAAGTCGAACTTCCACGGAGGAGCTTCACAGCGTGCGGAGCTCCCGTCCGCTTCCGATCAAAGTGTCCAACTTCCGATCCTTCACGTCAGCGAGCTCCTATTCTAGTTCCGATCAAAATGTCGCGGCTTCCGATCCCTTACAGCCGACGAGCTCCTGCTTCTCGCGTCCGATCAAAATGCCGCAACTTCCAATCTACAGGGAAGGGAGAGTCGTGGATGGAGAGAGCCAGAGAGCGAAGAGAGAGTTCCAGCCAGCGCGGCTTCGTTTCTTCGGCCCTTTATCTACGCGATCGAGTCGTGTCGACGACGTGCAAGGATGCGACTTCGGTCGTGGCTGCGACGTGCGAACGACGTGGGTACGCAGAGAGCAGGTGAGGATTTGATTTTTCATTTTCTTTTCTCTTTTTTGTTTTGCCGTGCTGGCTTACGGGAAGAGGGTCAACATCCTTCTATTAGGTTGGGTCAACTACCTCCTCTGATTAAGCAGACCAGGGACCACGATAGCCCAAGACGAAGGGACCAGGGGATCTTGATCAGGTCCATCATCCATTCCCCCACCATCCGCTTTAAGTGCAAGGTGGCCAAATTTCTATTTTAAATATTCAATCTTCAAACTTTCCAAATTCCCAAATCCAAGCCCATGTTGCTATTATATGTCTGATACTACGTATCCATGGATATAATGTATCTGATTGACGACTAGCCTTAATCGAAAGTTCTCTCTCGTTACCGGGAGGGGTAATTAACCATATAGGCTTGCACCTATAGGAAACCAAAACTCATATCATAAAGTCCTCGCAAATGAGGGCGAAATCTCTGGGTAGTGTCTTATCTACAAACTCATCTGGTTTTACCCTGGAACTTAATCCGTTAAAACTCCCCCGAAGAAAGCAGCGGGCGGAGGCTGGAGCCAAATTTTCGGAGCCCACAAGATGGAGAAGATAAAGAGAAAGAGGGGTGGTGAGAAGAGAGGGAGAGAAAGAGAGTGAGAAGAAGAGAGTGGTAGAGAAGAAGAGAGAAGTGAGAGTGGCATATATATATATATATATATATATATATATATATATATATATATATATATATATATATATATATATATATATATATATATTATTATTAATTCAATTTTCTTAAACAAATCTGAAAATATGAAATAAATGTGTCTTGACTCACGAATTCTCATCATGTGTGCATATCGGTTTTTTTGCCATTATTTCACAGGGGATGAATTTCTCAAATTTCCCTCATGTGGTGACCCGATCAATATTGGTGTCTATCCTCTCTATTTTTTATGCTCTAGACACGTCGGTGTGGTCCATTGTGCGAAACAAGCATTGATTTAAATTTCAGTCAAGGCATTCCATAGCGATCTCATACAATGTCGCACTCGTCATCTGTCACTTCCATCATACTCGATGGATTAGCTTTCGAATAGTTGTTGAAATCAACAATCATTCTCCTTCTCCTCACCCTGCAACAGCAACAGCAAGGAATTGGACCTTACAAAGGTGCACAAGGGCTGTCCGCAACTGCACTTTTCAAATTTTGTGTATTCTTTCTTTGAAACTTCCTAGCTCTCACCAATTCCGGTGTCAACTTTGCAGGCCAATATCAGTGGATGCTACACCGTTTGCAATTCTTACCACATTAGAACATACTTCATTTTTGGATCTGTACGTAATTGTCCCTCTAGCTCAGCTGCTGCTCCCCATTTAAAGGAGGCTGCCTTAGACACTGAAGTCCTAACGTAACATTGTGAATCAGTCAATCAACCAAGATTTTTATCCTAAACTATGGGTTATCTTTCAAGATTTATCCATGAATCCACCGTTGACAACCTCTATAAGAAAATTTTTTTTATAATTCCTCTTTGAGTCATCCAACATTATCTTCTTCAACATAATTCCGTCTTCTGAGCTGTTTCTCTTGATGATCTCACTTACATATCATATTTCTTCAAATAAATGATCAACCTTCTAAACAACTTGGCCATCATTAGTATTCTTAAATGGGATTCCTTTCATGGCTCTTTTCCAACATTTTTTCTTTTGCTATCAGCGAGATCACTTTTGCTTGAAGATTCTTCAATTCCTGAAACACTTTATATAAACTAATCATCACCAAGATTACCAATCTCTTCATTCAATTATTCATTAGGGTACATCACCTTCATTTTGGGATGAGTCCGCACTGTTAGACGCACTAGTTATTGTCTCTTGCTCTATAACATTATTTGCATTATTAGTATCATCCCCTTAGAGCCTATCACATTCTTGATAGAATGTTCACGTTCCCAACAACCATTGTTCGTGATATATGATGCAATTCCTTTGCTTTTCTGTCTTTCATCCCATGCTAAACTAGGTCTTAGAATGGTTCCGGGATCACAATCAATAATTACTAAGACAATTCCTTCAAAATAGTATGCATGCTTCTAAACACATTCACCAATCCCCTTACTCTTTGCATGCTCAACTACTACTTCACATTCAACATAGATATCAATGTCATATCTGCCATTTGAAAAATAATCATTCAACATCTTCATTATGTTGATATCATTTATCAATTTAGTTAACTCTGATAGTTGCGGAAATTTCACTATCAAATATCTTTACAATAAACAAAAAATCATCCTCAAAATTGAGTATTAAGTACTTCAACTTTCGTATTTTTTATTTCTTCCACAACCCTTTTATAACTTATGAAACATGAGAAAAACTCATGGTTCATTACGAAGACCCTATAAAGATATAGTTGAATACTTGAATCCTTAACTTAAAATAAAACTTTAATAAATGTATTCACAAGTAGCATCAAGATCTGCATGCAATGCTACAAACATATGACCCAGAAAATGCTCATTGAAAATTGAAATACTAGAGTGAAAAATTAAACTCCAAAAATGCTTCTACAATTTCTTTTTAAAAAATTGTTATAATTCATACGTGGCATCTCTTTACAACAGTCTTTCAAATGATATGGCAAACTTAAGGTGCAAAAAAAAAAATATTAAAAAGTTTAAAAAAGAAAAATGCAAGATCAAAGCCATAGAAAAATGCAACCCAAAAACCCTAAATCCAGTATGGTAAAGATGAGAGTTATTGTTCACGTAATAGAGTACCAATTCTTTGCAGTATCTTCTCAATTTTCATCTTTTAAGATCAAAGGTAATCGTCAAAATAGGTCGTAGAAAATTAAGAACTCAGTTGTTCCTTTTGTTTGCTTGGCCTCAAGGTCCCACATGAGCTTCTACATAGGCATTTTAAGTATCAAATTAAAACATGATGAACTTGCCACGGTAGGACCTTAATACAGCACCATTCAATGTTAGGGGTCTAATTATGATGATTTGCTTTTAAAAAATGTGGACCAATATGACTCTTATATAATTGGGACCTATGTGTGCTTTACCAAAAATATTTGCAAAGCGGTGTATCATTTTCACTAATGTGTAAAAATGAAATATTCATATTTAAGGGATTTTGAAGGTGTTTGTAGAGTTAAAAAAAAATATTGATCTTTAACCAGTGATGCTAAAGGTGTGTCGATCACTCGCCTAAGTGCTGAAGCAAAGCAAGACAAGTCTATAGTGCCGCAATACTTTTCAAGAGTATTCTATCACTAAGGCATGTAAAAAGCTGAGTGTCTTGCCTTTAAACTCCAGCTGCATAGCAAGTGCTTATAGATTAGATTTCAATGATAATAATTTGGCATGAGGTGAAGGGCCATCAGGAGTATTAGAAACATGAATATGCGCTTGGAAACAATTTACACAGATTTTGGGTGCAACAGCTTCAAGTTTAGGAAATATAAATATGCACTTAGAAATAAGTTACACATACTATGGGTAGAAGAGGGTCAAGTTTTAGAGTGGTAAACCTTGAGGATGAAGATGTGTGCAATGAGAAAAGAAAAAGATGGGAGACAAGAATTCCATTAATGCAAAAAATATATATGAATGATAGTGAGGATAAAGTACTTAGCAGGGAAGATTTGATTACGCCTAGTCCATGCATGCTAACAGCTTTAGTAGTTTATTGTACATGTTTAAGATAATATGTTACTAAGAAGTTTGAATTTGGAATATGTTACGCCTTGCTCTCATGCCGACTTGACCGGTCCAGGTGTTTGTTCGGCAGAAGAAATAGGGAGAGGGAGGGCGGAACTCCTGTGGTCCCCATGATGGGCTTAATGCAATTTTTGGGGAGAAAGATTTGAATGTAAGGGCTGATTAGGTAAGTTGTAATTCTCCTTTCATGTTAATTAGGGGAATAGGAGGGAATTAAGATTATCTTCAATTTGAATTGTAATTTGAGATATAGGGTTTCTTGCTTTGGGCACTTGGAGAGTTGTTCTTCCTCTCGGATCGAAGAACAATTGTATCTTTGCTATTTTACTCAATCGTCTAGAGAAATACAAGTCTCTACTTGAGTTTTCTCTCAGTTTTTCTTGTGGAATTGCTGTTTTTCCTGCTGTGAACAGCAGTTTTGCTGTTGTTTGCTTATCGATTTGGGTTAGAATTGCTTGCGAACTCAAGTATTACCTTATGATTACTTGCGAACTCAAGTATTTCTTATCAAATTGGTATCAGAGCATCGATTTAGGACCGTCGGCGGTTGAAATCCTGAAATTTCAGCGGGATTTTTTTTTACCTGAAGAAGATCTTCGTGATTCTTGGGAAGATAGATGGCCGGGAAGAAGGTAGAGGTCTTGGAAGGCGAGATCGGTCAACTAAAATCAGATTTGGAGGGAAAGTTCTTTGACATTCAAACTTAAAGCACCTTCAACAATGAAAGGACAGAGGGAAAATTCGTGGTGATGGAAGAAATGTTGAAGAAACTGTTGGAGTTGAAGACAAATCTTACGACATTGGAAACAAGAGAGACCACCGGAGGCCATGGTGTAGGAGGAAATCCGAACCCGTTTAGGGGTAGGAGAAATCCAGAAGTGGAGGTCATTGAGGGGGAGGATGACATGCCACCTCTAGAGTAACTCTCTAGAAAGGAGATGAGTTTGGGAAATGACCGGAGGAGTGCTGATTTCGTCAGGATAAGGGAAAAATTTCATTGCCGGGGTGTTGAATTTGAAGGGAGAAGAGGGGAATATGATGAAGGGTTCGGCTATAATCGCCGGAGGAAGATCGTGACAGTTGGAGAGCACCTCCTCTTCGAGGAATGGGAGGTTATGGAGGATTCAGGGGACACGGGGGAGACCCACGGGTGAGGAAGCTGAAGATGCCCGTCTTTGAGGGTGAAGACGGCCATGGCTGGATCTACAAGGTGGAGCGTTTCTTCGCTTTCAATAGGTTGACAGAGGAAGAGAAGCTGACGGCGGCGGGATTGTGTTTGGAAGGAAAAGCCTTGGCCTGGTATCAGTTGCGTGACAGGAGGGAGCCCATCCGGAGCTAGAGAGAGTTCAAAGATTGCTTATTGGAGCGTTTCTGAGCCGATGGGGGAGAAGACTTCTATGAGCAATTCTTTGCATTGACTCTGGAGGGGACCGTGGCAGACTACCGGGATAAGTTCGAGTACTTGGCTAGCAGATTGGATCACATTTCAGAGTCAGCCATGAAAGGGAACTTCATGAAGGGGCTAAAACTGGAGATACGAATAGCAAGCAGGGTGCTGGAGCCGAGGAACCTAGGGAAGGCTATGGAGCTGGCGAAGTTGGTGGAAGATCAGAAGAAATCAGAAAGAGCTCGAGGGAACTATTCAGGGGGATCATACAAGATGACTACCACATTCTTACCATCAAAAGGGGTAGCGCCAGGGGGTCTGAAGGAAGCACCAAAGGAGAAACTGGAGGGGGGAATGGGGGACAATTCAAAAAGTTGACAGAGAAGGAGATGCAGGATAAGAGGGCAAATGGGTTGTGCTTCAGATGTGATAAGAAGTACATGTCGGGGCATAGGTGTAAGGACCGAACTCTTCAAGTTCTTCTTGTCTGTGAAGACGAGGAAGATGAGGAGGGAGGTGGGAGCAGATCTGAAGATGAGGAGGAGAAGTTGCACCTGGATGTGGCAGAAGTCTCTCTGAACTCTGCAGTGAGATCACTCCGAGTCACACTATGAAAGTGAAATGAGAGATAGCTGACCGTGAGCTGGTGGTGTTGATTGACAGTGGGGCAACCCACAATTTCATTTCCACCCAAATCGTTGAGTTGTTGGGGATGGAGTTAGTGGATACGGGAGGCTATGGAGTGATGATGTGCACGGGAAAGGTGGAAATAGGTAGAGGAGTTTGCAGAGGGGTAGTGCTGAAGATTCAGGGGATCCAGGTGAGGGAGGGCTTCCTTCCCTTGGAATTGGGGAGTACTGACGTCATCTTAAGGATAAAGTGGCTGCAAACATTGGGGGAGACCAAGATTAATTGGGGGACACTGAGGATGGAACTGGAGATGGCAGGAAGGAGAACGATTCAGGGTGATGTTGGCCTGACCAAGGCTGGGGTATCTCTCAAATCCATGATCAGATCCATACAGGAAGCGGGAGGTGGATATCTGGTGGAGCTGCAACGCTTGGAGAGGGTGAGTGTGGGGGATGAGGGAGACATTCCACTGGTGGTGCAACCGCTCATACAGCAGTTCAGGGAGGTGTTCCAGCCACCTCAAGGCTTACCACCACCCAGATAGCAGGAGCATGCAATCCTTCTAAAGAATGGGTGTCATCAATTAGTGTTCGACCTTACCGATACCCTCATATTCAAAAAGATGAAATCGAGAAGCTGATCAAGGAGATGTTGGAGGCAGGAATAGTCAGGCCCAGCGTGAGTCCTTTCTCTAGCCCCATCCTACTAGTCAAGAAGAAGGATGGGAGTTGGAGGTTTTTGGTGGATTATATGGCTTTGAACAAGGAGACAGTACCAAATAAGTTCCCTATTCCGGTGATTGACGAGTTGCTAGATGAGTTGCACGGAGCAGTAGTGTTTTCTAAAATGGATCTGAAATCAGGCTACCACCAAATCAGAATGAAGAAGAATATTCAGAAGACGGCTTTCGGGACGCACGAGGGGCATTACGAGTTCTTGGTGTGCCTTTCAGGCTCACTAACGCCCCTACTACCTTTTAGCCTTTGATGAACAGAGTGTTCAGGCAGCATCTCAGGAAGTTTGTGCTAGTTTTTTTTTATGACATTTTGATGTACAGCCACACTGAGGAGAAGCACTTAGAGCACCTGAAGGAGGTACTGAAGATCCTATAGGAGCATCAGCTGAAAGCTAATTTAAAGAAGTGCAGTTTTGCCAATCGAGGGTGGATTATCTGGGACACGTGATGTCTCAAGAGGGAGTGGAAGCCGACCAATCCAAGATTGAGGCCATGCAGAACTGACCAAGGTCTAAGAACATAAGGGAGTTGAGAGATTTCCTAGGTCTGACTGGTTACTACAGGAGGTTTGTGAAGGGTTACAGTACCATCGCGTGGCCTTTGACTGAGCAACTGAAGAAGAAAAATTTCTTGTGGGGAGAGGCGGCAACCCAGGCTTTTGAGAGGTTAAAGAAAGTCATGACGACAATTCCAGTGTTAGCTCTTCCAGATTTCAACCAGACCTTTATAGTGAAGACTGATGCATCAAGGTATGGCTTGGGAGCAGTTTTGATGCAGGATCACAAGTCTGTAGCCTATTTCAGTCAGGTGCTATCGACCAGGGCTCGATTGAAGTCAGTATATGAGAGAGAGCTGATGGTCATTGTCCTAGCCATTCAGAAGTGGCACCCTTATCTTTAGGGGAGGCACTTCATTGTTCATACAGACCATAGGAGTTTGAAATACTTGTTGGAACAACGGATGGTGACCGAGGAACATCAGAGGTGGCTGTCAAAGCTTTTGGGCTATTATGACTTTGAGATCCAGTACCGACCAAGGGTGGAAAATAAGACGGCCGATGCCTTATCCAGATGTGTTGGGGAACTTCAGGAGTTGGCAGTATCAGTACCATTGATGGTTAACTAGGGGGCCATCAAAGAAGAAAGCCTGCAAAGCGAGTAGCTAAAGAAAATCAAGGAACACCTGAGGAAGGATAGTAGTAGCCATTCGGGGTACGATTTGGAGGGGGAGAAGTTGTTACATCATGGGAGGTTCATGATGCCACGAACATCAGCATACATTCCTCACTTACTACAAGAATTTCACGGTCACGGTAGTGCTGTTGGGGGCATTCGAGAGTACAGAAGACATACAGAAGGCTGGCAGTGGAGCTGTACTGGAAGAGGAAGTATAAGGATGTTGAAGAGATGGTAGCAAGGTGTCAGGTATGTCAGAGAAATAAATATATGGTGATGGCACCAGGAGGGCTACTTCAACTATTAGCACTTCCAAACAAAGTGTGGGAGAAAATATCTATGGACTTCATTGACAGCCTCCCCTGCTCAGAAGGATTCACAGTCATTTTGGTTGTGATGGACCAACTTAGCAAGTATGCTCATTTTATTCCCTTAAGACATCCTTACAATGTCGTATCAATAGCGGAAGCATTTATCAGGGAAGTGGTGAGATTACATGGGGTTCCTGAGTCGATTGTGTCAGATAGGGACAAGGTGTTCCTTAACCAGTTTTGGAAAGAGCTTTTCAGAATGCAGGGCATAATTATCAAGAGAAGTATTGCCTACCATCTACAGACTGACGGATAAACCGAGGTGATAAACCAGAGCTTGGAAATATATTTGAGGTGTTTTGCATCCGAAACACCGCGGATGTGGGCAAAGTGGTTACCTTGGGCCGAGTATTGGTACAATACCTCGTACCATTCTGCTTCTCAAATGACGCCTTTCAAGGTGATGTATGGCAGAGACCCCCCACACCTAGTACACTATGGGAAGGGAAGCACACCAGTGTCGTCAGTGGAGCAATATTTGGAGGAAAGGGACAAGGTGCTAGAAGAGTTGAAGAAACATCTGCAGAGAGCACAACAAATTATGAAGAGATAGTCGGATTGACACAGGAGGGACATGCAGTTTGAAGTGGGGGAGAAGGTATTCTTGAAGCTAAGGCCCTACAGACAGAAATCAGTGGCTAATAGGTGGAACAAGAAACTGGCTCCGAGGTATTTTGGTCCCTATGAGATCTTGAGGAAGATTGGCACTGTGGCGTATCGTCTGAAGTTACCCGCCTCCACTACCATACACCCGGTGTTCCATGTGTCACAGCTGAGGAGAGCGCTAGGAGAGCATGCAGTTGGTGCAGAGTTACCCGCAACAATGACGGAGGAGTTGGAAGTTATTTTAAAACCCATGAAGCTTATAGGTGTAAGATCTGATAAAGAGGGCAATAAGGAAGTATTGATTCGATGCAAGGATCTGCCTGATTTTGATGCTACTTTGGAACCATTTGACAAAGTGAAAGAGTAATTTCCCTTTTTTCACCTTGAGGACAATGTGAGTTTTTGGGAGGGGAGTAATATTACGCCTGCTGCTCTCACGCCGGCCCAGGAGAGGCCGGCTGGACCGATCTAGGTGTTTGTTCGGCGGAAGAAACAGGAAGAGGGGGGCGGAACTCCTGTGGGCCCATGATGGGCTTAATGCAATTTTTTGGGGGAAAGCTTTGAATGTAAGGGCTGATTAGGTAAGTTGTAATTCTCATGTTAATTAGGGGAATAGGAGGGAATTAGGATTATCTTAAATTTGAATTGTAATTTGAGATCTAGGGTTTCTTGCTTTGAGCTCTTCGCGTTGCTGGAGATTTGGAGAGCTGTTCTTTCTCTCGGATTGAAGAACAATTGTATATTTGCTATTTTACTTTATCATCTAGTGAAATACAAGTATCTACTTGAGTTTTCTCTCAGTTTTTCTTGTGGAATTGCTGTTTTTCCTGCTGTGAACAGCAGTGTTGCTGATGTTTGCTTATCGATTTGGGTTAGGATTGCTTGTGAACTCAAGTATTATCTTAGGGTTACTTGCGAACTCAAGTATTTCCTATCAAATTGGTATCAGAGCATCGATTTGGGACCGTAGGCGACTGAAATCCTGAAATTTCAGCGGGATTTTTTTTTTACCGAAAGAAGATCTTCGTAATTCTTGGGAAGATAGATGGCCAGGAAGAAGGTAGAGGTCTTGGAAGGCGAGATCGGTCAACTAAAATCAGATTTGGAGGGAAAATTCTTTGACTTTCAAACACAAATCACCTCCAACAATGAAAGGATAGAGGGAAAATTCGCGGTGATGGAAGAAATGTTGAAAAATTGGTTTGAGTTGAAGACAAATCCTACGACATCGGAAGCAAGAGAGACCACCGGAGGCCATGGTGTAAGAGGAAATCTGAACCCATTTAGGGGGAGGAGAAATCCGGAAGTGGAGGTCATTGAGGGGGAGGACGACATGCCAACTCTAGAGCCACTCTCTAGAGAGGAGATGAGTTTGGGAAATGACCGGAGGGGTGCTGATTTCGTCGGAAAAAGGAAAGAATTTCATCATCGGGGTGCTGATTTTGAAGGGAGAAGAGGGGAAAATGATGAAGAGTTCGGGTATAATGCCAGAGGAAAGATCGTGACAGTTGGGGAGCACCTCGTCTTCGAGGAATGGGAGGTTATGGAGGATTCAGGGGACAATAGGGAGACCCACGGGTGAGGAAGCTAAAGATGCCCATCTTTGAGGGTGAAAAATGCAATGGCTTGATCTACAAGGTGGAGCGTTACTTCGCTGTCAACAGGTTGACAGAGGAAGAGAAGCTGACGGCAGTGGGATTGTGTTTGGAAGGAAAAGCCTTGGCCTGGTATCAGTGGCGTGACAGGAGGGAGCCCGTCCGGAGCTGGAGAGAGTTCAAAGATTGCTTATTGGAACGTTTCTGAGCCGATGGGGGAGGATACTTCTATGAGCAATTATTTGCTTTGACTTAGGAAGGGACCGTGGCAGACTACCGGGATAAGTTCGAGTACTTGGCTAGCAGATTGGATCACATTTCAGAGTCAGCCCTGGAAGGGAACTTCATGAAGGGGTTTAAAACCGGAGATACAAACAACAGTCAGGGTGCTGGAGCCGAGGAACCTAGGGAAGGCTATGGAGCTAGCGCAGTTGGTGGAAGATCAGAGAAATCAGAAAGAGAAGCTCAAGGGAACTACTCAGGGGGATCATACAAGATGACTACCACATTCTTACCATCAAAAGGGGTAGCACCAGGGGGTCTGAAGGAAGCACCAAAGGAGAAAACTGAAGGGGGGAATGGGGGACAATTCAAAAAGTTGGCAGAGGAGGAGATGCAGGATAAGAGGGCAAAGGGGTTGTGCTTCAGATGTGATGAGAAATACATGCCGGGGCATAGGTGAAAGGACCGAACTCTTCAAGTTCTCCTTGTCTGTGAAGACGAGGAAAACGAGGAGGGAGGTGGGAGCAGATCTGAAGAGGAGGAGGAGAAGTTGTACTTGGATGTAGCAGAAGTCTCTCTGAACTCTGTAATGGGATTCACTCCGAGTCACACTATGAAAGTGAAAGGAGAGATAGCTGACCGTGAGGTGGTGGTGTTGATTGATAATGGGGCAACCCACAATTTCATTTCCACCTAGATCGTTGAGTTGTTGGGGATGGAGTTAGTGGATACATGAGATTATGGGGTGATGATGGGCACGGGAAAGGTGGAAATGGATAGAGGAGTTTGCAGAGGGGTAGTGCTGAAGATTCAGGGGATTCATGTGAGGGAGGACTTCCTTCCCTTAGAATTGGGGAGTACTGATGTCATCCTAGGGATGAAGTGGCTGCAAACATTGGGGGAGACCAAGATCAATTGGGGGACACTAAGGATGGAACTGGTGGCGGGAGGAAGAAGGACGATTTAGGGTGATGATGGCCTAACCAAGGCTGGGGTATCTCTCAAATTCATGATCAGATCCATACAGGAGGCGAGACGTGGATATCTGGTGGATCTGCAGCACTTTGAGAGGGTGAGTGTGGGGGATGAGGGAGACATTCCACTAGTGGTGTAACCGCTCATACAGCAGTTCAGGGAGGTGTTCCAACCACCACCCAAAGAGCAGGAGCATGCAATCCGTCTAAATGACGGGGTGACACCAATTAATGTTCGACCTTACCGATACCCTCAGATTCAAAAAGATGAAATCGAGAAGCTGATCAAGGAGATGTTGGAGATAGGAATAGTCAGGCCCAGCGTGATCCTTTCTCTAGCCCCGTCCTACTAGTCAAGAAGAAGGATGGGAGTTGGAGGTTTTGCGTGGATTACAGGGCTTTGAACAAGGAGACAATGCCAGATAAGTTCCCTATTCTGGTGATTGACGAGTTGCTAGAGGAGTTGCATGGAGCAGTAGTGTTTTCTAAAATGGACCTGAAGTCAGGCTACCACCAAATCAGAATGAATGAGGATATTTAGAAGACGGTTTTCAGGACGCACGAGGGGCATTACGAGTTCTTGGTGATGCCTTTCGGGCTCACTAACGCCCCTACTACCGTTCAATCTTTGATGAACAGAGTGTTTATGTAGCATCTTAGGAAGTTTGTGCTAGTTTTTTTTTATGACAGAGCACTTATAGCACCTGAAGGAGGTTCTGAAGCTCCTACAGGAGCATCAGCTGAAAGCTAATTTAAAGAAGTGCAGTTTTGCCCAGTCGAGGGTGGAATATCTAGGACACGTGGTGTCTCAAGAGGGAGTGGCAGCCGACCAGTCCAAGATTGAGGCCATACAGAACTGGCCAAGGCCTAAGAACATAAGGGAGTTGAGAGGTTTCCTAGGTCTGACTGGTTACTACAGGAGGTTTGTGAAGGAGTACAGTACCATCGCGTGGCCTTTGGCTGAGCAACTAAAGAAGAACAATTTCTTGTGGGGAGAGGCGACAACCCAGGCTTTTGAGAGGTTAAAGAAAGCCATGACGACGGTTCCAGTGTTAGCTCTTCCAGATTTTAGCCAGACCTTTATAGTGGAGACTGATGCATCAGGGTATGGCTTGGGAGAAATTTTGATGCAAGATCACAAGCCTGTAGCCTATTTCAGTCAGCTGCTATCGACCAGGACTCGATTGAAGTCAGTAAATGAGAGAGAGCTGATGGTCATCGTCCTAGCTATTCAGAAGTGGCGCCCTTATCTTTTGGGGAGGCACTTCATTGTTCGTACGAACCAGAGGAGTTTGAAATACTTGTTGGAACAACGGATGGTGACCAAGGAACATCAGAGGTGATTGTCAAAGCTTTTGGGCTATGACTTTGAGATCCAGCACCGACCAGGGGTGGAAAATAAGGCGGCCGACGCCTTATCTAGATGTGTTGGGGAACTTCAGGAGTTGGCAGTATCAGTACCACTGATGGTTAACTGGGGGGGCCATCAAAGAAGAAAGCCTGCAGAGCGAGGAGCAGAAGAAAATCAAGGAAGACTTGAGGAATGATAGTAGTAGCCATTCGGGGTACTATTTGGAGGGGGAGAAGTTGTTACATCCGAGGAGGTTCATGATGCCACGAACATTAGCATACATTCCTTACTTACTACAGGAATTTAACGGTCACGGCAGTGCTGTTGGGGGTCATTCGGGAGTACAGAAGACATACAAAAGGTTGGAAGCGAAGCTGTACTGGAAGAGGATGTATAAGGATGTTGAAGAGATGGTAGCAAGGTGTGAGGTATGTCAGAGAAATAAATATATGGTGATGGCACCAGGAGGGCAACTTCAACCATTAGCACTTCCAAACAAAGTGTGGGAGGAAGTATCTATAGACTTCATTGACGGCCTCCCCCGCTCAGAAGGATTCACAGTCATTTTGGTAGTGGTTAAGCGACTTAGCAAGTATGCTCATTTTATTCTCTTACGACATCCTTACAACGTCGTATCAATAGCGGCAGCATTTATCAAGGAAGTGGTGAGATTACATGGGGTTCCTGAGTCTATTGTGTCTGATAGGGACAAGGTGTTCCTTAGCCAGTTTTGGAAGGAACTTTTCAGAATGTAGGGCACGATTCTCAAGAAAAATACTGCCTACCATCCACATACTAACGGACAAACGGAGGTGGTAAACTAGAGCTTGGAAACATATTTGAGGTGTTTTGCATCCGAAACACCGCAGATGTGGGCGAAGTGGTTACCTTGGGCCGAGTATTGGTACAATACCTCGTACCATTCTACTTCTCAAATGACGCCTTTCGAGGTGATGTATAGCAGAGACCCCCCACAACTAGTGCACTATGGGAAGGGAAGCACATCAGTGTCGTCAGTGGAGTAGTATTTGGAAGAAAGGGACAGGGTGCTAAAAGAGTTTAAGGTTTAGGAGGATTCACGTAGGAGGATTCACACAGGAGGGGCATGCTGTTTGAAGTGGGGGAGAAGGTGTTCTTGAAGCTAAGGCACTACAGACAAAAATCAGTGGCTAATAGGCGGAACGAGAAACTAGCTCCGAGGTATTTTGATCCCTATGAGATCTTGGGGAAGATTGGCGCTGTGGCGTATCGTCTGAAGTTACCCACCTTCACTACCATACACCCCTATGTTCCATGTGTCACAGCTGAGGAGAGCGCTAGGAGAGCATGCAGTTAGTGCAGAGTTACCTGCATCAATGACGGAGGAGTTGGAAGTGATTTTAGAACCCCTGGAGCTTATAGGGGTAAGATCTGATAAAGAGGGAAATAAGGAAGTATTGATTCGATGGAAGGATCTGCCTGATTTTGATGCTACTTGGGAACCATTTGACAGAGTGAAAGAGCAATTTCCCTCTTTTCACCTTGAGGACAAGGTGAATTTTTGGGAGGGGAATAATGCTACGCCTACTGCTCTCACGCTGGCCCAGGAGAGGCCAGCTGGACCGGTCTGGTCTAGGTGTTTGTTCGGCGGAAGAAACAGGGAGAGGGGGGCGGAACTCCTGTGGGCCCCATGATGGGCTTAATGCAATTTTTGGGGGGGAAAGATTTGAATGTAAGGGCTGATTAGGTAAGTTGTAATTCTCCTTCATGTTAATTAGGGGAATATGAGGGAATTAGGATTATCTTGAATTTGAATTGTAATTTGAGATCTAGGGTTTCTTGCTTTGGGCTCTTGGCGTTGCCTGAGATTTGGAGAGTTGTTCTTTCTCTTGGATCGAAGAACAATTGTATTTTTGCTATTTTACTTCATCGTCTAGTAAAATACAAGTCTCTACTTGAGTTTTCTCTCAGTTTTTCTTGTGGAATTGCTGTTTTTCCTGTTGTGAACAGAAGTTTTGCTGCTGTTTGCTTATCGATTTGGGTTAGGATTGCTTGCGAACTCAAGTATTTCCTATCAGAATATAATGGAACCTGAAAACTCATAATTTCCCAATCTTACTTTATTGTAATGATTATCACTTCATACTCTTAAAAATGATCATCACATTTAAAATTTATTTATTAAGTGATATAACTATTTCTTCTTTAGCATCTCATTTTGCTGGGACAAGAATCTAAGGTCGTGCGTGCCTGGTGCTTGGAACATTGGACAAACATGAGTCCTTACAAGTCCCTAATGTGTTTTACAACATTGTCTCTAACTTCATCTAACCAAATGATAAAATCTAGTAAATTAATTATTTAGCGAAATATGGTTTCTACCTTCAAGAAACCAATGAGCTCTAATACAGAATTTAAAGAGGAATTGAAATATGTAACCTTTATGGTGCATTGAAAGAGATTGTTTCTGAGGCAAAATGAATTTCCATCAAATATCCAAATTAATGAGAAGAAAATAAAAGAAAGTAGAGCAGTATATGTAATTAACGATAATCATGTTAAGTTAGGCATGCCATAAATTTTTGCAAATACATGAATTTGGCCAGCCTCATCGTAAAATAGCAACTTAGTCAGATTTGGATGTACCATACCTATTCCATAACCAACTAGGTTAATAAATGTTAACTTCGTATCAGAAAATAGGGCAGCAGATAATAAAACTACCACCCAATCCCTGACAACCCCAGCAACACGAATAGTCAGTGCACTTGTCCTTGAGATAACAAGAAAAACCGAGAGATTGAGCACAAAGGTGCAGATGCAATTAAGAAACAATATAAGCGGTGGAAAGTTCCAAGGCCCAGCTGAATCCATTTTTGGTTTGTCTAGGAATAACCATGGGATAAAGAGGCAGAATGCACTGCAAAGAATGAATAAAAATTTTTTTAACGAACGAAGACAAAATTATACTTTTTTAATTTATCATCTTAAAAAAGGTGTGAGAATTAATATACCTGCATGGACTGACATAGTACATCACTGATATTGAGTTCAGACGTATGCCTTTTCTTTTCACAAAAATTTCCATGAAGATAAGCCTAAGAGCTTCCCCTACAACCCCACCCATCTGATATACCACTCCAACCCAACTAACAGTGACTTCCCCATAGGAGGCAACAATAACCCCAAAACTGATGACGGACATTATGAGGAACATTCTGCAAGACAGCACTTCAAGGCCAGCTGCAGCTCCAAGAATGAAGACAGCTACAGGCACTACAAATGCAACACAAAAAATAGACACATTTCCACATCAAGAGACGAAGAGAGGGAAGAAACTATCAATGTGTTCAAAAAGAGAAAGATGGTGAAGAGACGTTACTTACTTACAGCTTTCAACATCTGCGCAAATGCAACAGAGATGTAGAGGTATGCACTGTTTCCCAACCAGAGAGTCATTGCAAACATTGCACCAATGGGAATAATGGAGGTAGCATATCTGGTGTTTAATAAGCAAATTAAAACTGCCCATAACCTCTACAAAGTAAATAGCAATTTTTGGAAAACTAGTTGACGCTATTAGTTTATAATTGATAATAAACAAAAATATTTTTCAATAAGACAAGAAAAGACTTTGCAATTTTAATGAGTTCTTGATAGTTGCATGATGTAAGATAATTACCTTCATACCATAATGAAAATAAGCAAGCATCAGAGGATAATATAACAGCTATTATCTCTTGTGGTCCACAATGAACAATCAAGTCAAACAATCTTGATTTATAAACATGTCAAAAGTGAGTCATCATCTTAGTATAGCTTTTACAATGAACATAGATGATAAACACTCCAAATCACTAATGGAGTTGCAAAATTATCAATATTCATTATGGAATCATTGTCATTATTTTATTAATATAGTTCATCAAGGTCGTAAACATCTCTGTTATGAGATGTCATTTAAACTTTCCTAAAGATGATTGGATAAATTATTGTCTATAAGTTTTATATAAGGAGGATGAAGAAACATACAACTATGTTACGGATTTAATGCTGATGTTAGATCTTAACATATGATGGTGTATCCACACAATCTTCATATTCACCACAATGCCAACCTTAATATAATGAATTAAACCATCTATCTCCCACATCATCATATCAAGTTTGATGTCAGCATAATCAGTATTATGACCAGCATTCCTCCACTACTTATGTTTCATGCAGCATCTTTGTTTTTCCATCATAAATTTCATAAATTTTTTTATCTCTTTAGAAGTGCATTTATTTTTCATAACAGTCCTCACAACCAAATCTCTTATATACAATCTACTTTTAGACTCTTGTAAAATGTCTATGACAATACCTAGTGTATGCTCTTTGCTAATGATATTTTTCTTATTGATAAGACTAGAGAGTGAGTTGAAGGAAAACTTGAACTATGAAGGTTAACCATAAAGTATAAAGGTTTTCGCTTGAGTAGATCTAAAACTGAATACATAGTGTAATTTTGGTATTAATAGATCTAGTGGTGGGTTTGTGACATTGGGTGATCTAGTCATTAAAAAGAGTACACATTTTAGATATCTTGGATCTATTATTCAAAACGATGGTGGAATAGATGGGGATATTATTAGTAGAATTCAAGTTGGATAATTGAAGTGGAGGAATACATCGGGCCTATTGTGTGATAGAAAGGTACCCCTCAAACTTAAGGGAATTTTTTATAAGATGGTGGTAAGACTTGCAATATTTTATGACACAAAATATTAGCCCTTAAAAAAGAAACATAAAATTAAGTTAAGTGTTGCAGATATGAGGATGCTTAG
The DNA here is from genome assembly GCA_022539455.1 of Dendrobium nobile. Lineage (NCBI taxonomy): Eukaryota > Viridiplantae > Streptophyta > Magnoliopsida > Asparagales > Orchidaceae > Dendrobium > Dendrobium nobile. The sequence continues at coordinate 29,258,418 of CM039731.1, forward strand.
GTGGATAAGTGGCTTTACACCTAGAGACAGAATACAAAATGGGTATATAAGTGATAAGGTTGGAGTAGCTCCAGTGGCAGATAAAATTAGAGAAAATCGCCTTAGATGATTTGATCACATTAAGCGTTGAATTTTTTATGACCCGGTTATGAGAGTAAATGTATTAGATCTAGTCTATATTAAGAAAGAAAGAGGTAGGCCTAAAAAGGTTTGGTCATGGAGTATTAGAAATGACTTTTTTATTGGATTTAAATGAGAATTTGACTTTTAATAGGACACAATTGAGAAAAAGTATTCATGTAGCCAACCCCATATAGTGGGATAAAGGTTTGATGTTGTTGTTGTAAATAACATTCAACTTTAAAGTTTAATGAGACTCCATTGCCAACTTATCCTGGAACATTAACAGCCCATCTTTCAAATTACTTCATCTTATCCAAGGACAAGTAACTATTTTGATTACTTTATTTACACTTCTAAAATGCACATCCATAACTTTTATATAATGATGTGTAGCCAATGTTTCCCTTGAATTCACCTTTACATTTTTCGTAATCATTTTTTCCTTTAAAAAAATGAATAAAATTCTCAAAATGAGAACCTTCAATGCTAATGGAATTTATACTGGCATGCTGCATGCATAATTTTTGTAATCCTTCATTAATTCTCAAATAGAATTTGAAATGCTAAATGCTCTTAGCTAGACTCTAAAGACTGGCCCTCCTTATCAAGTAAGGGTTTACTTTCTGACTTGTAAAAAGTAAGAAAATAAAAATCTCTTGAACAAAAACCTTTTGAAACAAGCAAACCGTTATAATCTAAAGATTTTGAAGATTAACTTTGCATATCATTTTGCGTGTTCCATTCTAAATTCATATTATGAGCGTCATTATTACTCATATTTTTACTACAAGCTTCAATTTAAACAAAAGGCATCAGAAATGATACCCCCTATGGTAGATCAATTGAGGTTTTAAATAATAAAACTTGTGTCAGAACAAATAATTATTCCATTGACAAAAACATTAAAAATTAAATGAGCTATAGCATATGCGATTTAATAATGACACAATCACATTGCTCCATACTCACATTTCTGGTGTCACTCCTTCCTCAATCTTTATAATCTGAAGGGAAAAAAAAAAAGAAACAATGAAGACCAGTATAAAGCATGTGAAGTGAGGAATAGGCTAAGAAACGATGCTTATAATCAAATTAATCACATCCAATTATACCACTAGCAAATAATAGAGGAAAAAAGACATGCACAAGAAGATTGCTAAAAAAATTACCTTTAGAACTTTAGTTAGGATAAAGCATAGTACAGAAGAAAAAATCATGTGCAACAAGGTCAATGCCACTGGATAAGGGAAGTTGATTTCCTTCGAAGACAAAACCCACTGCAGCAATAGGTTTATAGGTCAGCTTAAAACAATTTCAAGTTTTCTTTTTAAATATGAAGACAATGCACTATTGTGAGAAAACATCCTAGATTTAGTTGTTTCCACTCTAAATAAATCCCCTATGCAACCTGCAAGAAATGGGGGCTTATGCATTGCATATAAATTAAACCCTTAAGAAATTTGGATTTGAATTTGACAACCTAAATCTCTTACATGATGCTTCATAGGAAATGACATTTAATCAAACAAAAAATTTATGGGGCTATTTGGTATCCTATTTTAGGCATCATTTAAGCAAGATTTTGCTTAAATCTTGCCAAATAGAATATCCTAGCATTTTTTTTAGAATAATATACAATGGTTAAATCAAATTTATTAAATCGTTGACATGATTGAATGGATTTAAAGACTTTATCTCTTAAAAATCTCAAATCCTGAAGCAAATAGTTAAACAATAAAGCAAGATGTAGCAATATTTAATGGTGGGCATGCCAAAAGATTTTTAGGTTTTAGTCCTATCAAGATTTACTAAATTTGGATCTATAGGATTTACTAAATTTGAGTTTAAATCATACTTGTAACCAAATAGCCCCTTAAGTTATTTGTTCTTAGTCACCATTGAGTCCTTTGCTTTAATGACAACAAGAACGACATTTTAAAGATATTCTAATAAACAAGGAAATCTCAGGGGTTCAGCTTTGGCGATCTAGGCTAATGTTATCAGAACCCTAACCAATTTAAAGAAGTTTCGTTTTAGGATTCCCCAATTTAAGATTCGCTGAATGGATAGCAACCAACTTTACCTAACTAAACCACTAATAGAAGTACACGAAAATTCTAACTCCTATAAGGCCCTAACCATGCAATGAAACTGAAATTCGATAACCCACGCAACTCCAATTCATATTGATTAACCGAACACATCTGAGCACTTGACAAGGCAGCTGCTCTTCTACATCCTCTTACGACCCTTGCTTCACGGGACTCAGCAAATTCGCATAAATAGAAGCAGAATGGAAATCAGAGATATAAACCAAAGCAATTTGCAAACCTGCGAGGGGTACAGAAGGAGATAGAAAAAGAGACCTTATTAAAGAAGATTTGACCACTTGATATGGCAATGTAGAGGATGAGATAGGCGTAAGTGACGCCGCTGTCCTTGAACTTCTTCATCCACTGAACCATCGTCGCCACTGTCTTCTACCGCCGGAGTGAAGCCAGAGAGATGCGAAGCCTGCAGTCCAAGGGAAGACTTTTGGTCACGGTGAACATGCTTGGCCTCTCAGCCAAACGAGTACAATATATATTTTGAAAAAAATATTGTATTTCCGATGCATTCTTCACGACTTACGTATAAAGCACTTGAAGTTGTTTTATTTGCACTAATGGTCCGGACTAGGGGTGTTAATTCGGGTCAGCTAGTTGGGTTCGGGTCGAATCTGTAATTGATCCGGCATTGTTTGGGTCAACTCGAATCCGATCCGTTTTTAAAAACGGGTCAAGTTTCCAGACCCGAACCCGACCCGATTCGGGTTCGGGTCAACCCGACCTGACACGAATGACCCGAAGTTGATCTAAAATTGCAAATTTTAGAGTCAAAAATCGGGTCAATATTCGATTTTCGGGTAAAAAACGGGTCAATCTCAGGTTTTCGGGTCAAATATGAATTGTCGTGTCACTTTCGAGCCAATTTCGGGTCAATTTCGAGTTGCTGGGTCAACCCGAATCCGACTCAATTTTTAAAATGGGTTGATTTGTTCAACCCAAACCCGGCCCGTTTCCGATGCGCTAGGGTTCTGCCGTTCTGGGTTCGGGCGTTCGGCCGCGCCGCCGCGGTACAGGCGACGCGCGAGGGCTTTCGGCCGCGATTGAGGGCCTGAGGCAACGCGCCAACGCGCATGAAATATATATTCCGGGTCGGGTTCGGATTGTATTTCGGGTCGTGTCAAAAATTGACACCCCTAGTCCGGACTATATTAGCTGGAACGGTTTGGTTAAATCCTCATTTAAGATCTTCATTAATTCCTATGATGAAAATGAGCAATATATTTCATGGTTTTATTACATCTAGCATAAGAACTATGCTATGTGATTCTCAATTTTTGCTTAATTATTTTTTATTGTTAAACTTAAAATAGCATATATATATATATATATATATATATATTACTTCAACTTAATATTCAAGTTCTAAGGTGTAATTTTTGCAATGACCTCGCTGATTCCACTAGTCATCTACTCTTTTAATAAAATTTCACCTTTATTATTCTTACAAAATTTTGTCATGGAGCTCTACTTCCTGTTTATATCAAATTTACTCTAAAATCTGAGTTCAATTGCTCATACGGTAAACTTTGTACCATTTATCGATATGTTATATTATTTTCACATTTTGTGTGAAAGAAATTGAACGGTCATTGAGAGTCGCTCCAAATAACTATATAAACAACAAGGTGATCGTCCAAAAATCCGTCAATACTTATTCCTTAATTACTAATTAGCATTAATTATGTGATAATTTATTTTTTAATTATAATACTAATAATTGGTTATTTAGCACCTATAAATTATAAACTTCTTTTATAGTTTACAGAGAGAAATAAGATATAATGTTTTTATTTTATCATTTGTCGCTTGTTTTAATGTGGTATCAGAGCCAAAGAAGCTTTTGTGAATCCTTATTGCAATTCTTATCCTCCTAAATCTCAAAACCGCCTTCTCTTAATTCTTGAAATCGCCACACATTACCACAAGTATGCCCTCTCCTCTCAGATTTTGAAATCGTTATTTACAAAATATCATAAGACTTAAGTGGATTTAAAACTGCTCTTTGTTATCCTCAAATCATGTTCCCAATACTCTTCATTATCTTCAAATTTCTTGAATCCAAATTCCCAAATCCCTATACGTCTATATATTTGGTATTGGATCCCCAATTCTAGGGGTGTCAATTCGGGTCAACTCGTCGGGTTCGGGTTGAACCCGACCCAACCTGGATCTAAACGGGTCAACCCGAACCCGACCAGTTTTTGCAAACGGGTCGGACATTTCAACCCGGACCCGACCTGACCGAGTTGCCGGGTTGACCCGAAATGACCCGCGACCCGGCTGCGCTAGGGTTCTGCCGTTCTGGGTTCGGGCGTTCGGCCGCGCCGCCGCGGTACAAGCGACGCGCGAGGGCTTTCGGCCGCGATTGAGGGCCTGAGGCAACGCGCCAACGCGCAAGTCGAGCGACTGCGCTAGGCCGCTAGGGTTCGGAAGTCAGAACCGCGGGCGACGGGGCGAAGCCGCGGGCGACGGGGCGAGGCCGCGGGCGACGGGGCGAGGCCGTGGGCGACGAGGCGAGGCCGCGAGGGCGAGGGCGGGGCTTGCGGGGCAGCGCGGGGCAGGCTGGGCAGCGCGGGCAGCAGGTGGAAACGGTGGGAAATTCAAAATTTTTTAAAATAAATGGGTTACCCGCCGGGTCAACCCGAACCCGACCCGTTTTTCAAACGGGTCAAATATACGAACCCGAACCCGACCCGTTTATCAAACGGGTCGGGTTCAACCCGGATTTTCCGGGTCGGGTTTTCGGGTCGGGTCAAATATTGACACCCCTACCCAATTCATGTCCCTATAAATTCTTCAAATTTCACAAATCCAATTTTCCCAATCCAAAATTTTCATTTCCAAAAGTTCCCAAAATTGGGAAACTATGATTAAACTTTAGCATGCAACAAATCTTAACCCAGCCTAAATCCCCTGCAATGACATATGAAGCTTTAGCTTTGATTTCTTTCTATCGATGGGCTCAGTTGTCCCTAGGCCAAAACATTAAATCCAATAAAATTTTAACATTTCATACATATCTACACATAAATGCACTAATTGCAATCAAACAATTCATTAAAAAAAGTGTTTCTTTGAACTTGTTGGATATCTAAATTGATAGGATCTAACACAAAATTAAAAATGTAAACAACCTTCTACTACTATAGTTACTCAAACATAGAAAGATGATGCCTCTCCTACATGATCAACATTGGTCGCCACTAAAAAAAAATAAAAAACATTGGTCACTACTATAAATATTAGAGGTGAGGTCTTCACCACTTAATATATTATTTCAAATAGTGCATGGACAATTTATTCAAGTGAGATTGATCATATTAGAGGTGAGGTCTTCACCACTTAATATATTATTTCAAATAGTGCATGGACAATTTATTCAAGTGAGATTGATCATATGGCATTTGATGTTAAACAACTCTCAATTCCTTGTATCTATGTGGTTAATGGAAATATCATCCATGTAATTGTGAGAGGATCATCATATCTTACCAACATTTTACATCTTTATTCTTTGTTTTTTATTCCCTCATTAGATTATAAATTTTTTATACCCTATGTGGGGTTAGAAAATATTAGAAATAACATTACTTTATTAGATTTAAATGAGAATTTGACTCTTAACATGACACAATGGAGAAAAGGATTTATGTAGCCGACCCCACATAATGGGATAATGGATTGATATTGTAGTAGTAGTTGTTGTTAGATTATAATGTTTTTGTTGGTCTCTCAAATCACAACTATCTTATATTGTGTGTTTATTTTTTATCCTGATTTTTAAATGTTTAATATATTCAAATTCAATAAATGATTGGTTATTATGTTAAGAGAGAAAAGCTATATTAGTTGGACTCAAATCTAGCAAATTATGACAACATTTGACAATAGGGAGCACTAGTTTATCCAAGAAGATAGTTGAGATCTAGCTCAAGCATTGACTTTTGGGACATGCCTTAATTAGTTATTTAAAAAATGTTGTTTACCAATAAGTTTGTGAATTTGGATATTTCTTTTTTTTTTTTTTAAATAAGATGTGTGTGAACTTGTAAAAGCCATCATGCCACATTTCCTTTGGTTTATAAAAAAAAAAAATCATATTCTTTTTATGGTCATTCACTATGATGTTTAGGTTCATGCAAAATTTTCATGTTGGACGTCTTATTTTATTTGTTACGTTTGTTGATGATTGTACTTGGATAATATGGCTTATTTGTTGAGACACAAATCAAAAGTTAACTTGATATTTCATTAGTTTTATAGCACCATTTCTACACAATATAATGCTACAATACAACTATTACAAAGTGATAATGGCTAGGAATACCATAGCTACAAACTTCTTTAACTTTTTAACTCTCGTAGCTTTAATCCAACATACTAGTTGTCTGGATGTACCTTAATTGAATATTGTGACCAAATTTAAAAATAGATAATTATTGAAACTTATTATCATTTCTAACATCGAGGCTCACATGCTCTTATACCATTAAGGCAAATCTCTTCTCTCCATCGCATATCTCATCAATTATGTTCATCTCATTCTATAAACTTTAAAACACACTTCCAAACACTTGTAAAAGCTAATGTTACTCTTGCAAACCCAAGCATACCTCCTAATGTATTTGTATGTGTTCCTCATATTCATCCTCCTAACACCAATAAGTAAGTTAATGCCTTAAGCAATGAAGTCAGTATTTTTTGCATGCTATTCATTAGAAAGGATATAAATGGAGTCATCCTCTTACTAAATGTATGTTTATTACTATGGGTATTATACTCCATAAAGATATTATGTATTTATTTTATGTCTGATTTTCAAGGGGCGTGTTTTGAGAATATTCATAGTCTTATATATAATATTAAGGGGGAAGATATAAAAGTATCATAGAAAAGTTAATATAGATGATTTGGATCATAGTAATGAAAACTTGGATTTATGTGGTGATGCCCTACACACACGACACAAATGTTGAGGGTAAATGATTTAGAATCTCATAGTAAAAACTTTGGATTGAAGTGAAAATGAGTACCTAAAAATTAGGAAATATCTAGAATCAAGATGGGGTATCTCCCAATTAATAAACAAAATTAATAAGTCATTGAAGAGACTCTTTATAAAGTGTTTGATTCATCTAAGAAATAAAACAAAATTGTATTACGAGAGATATTCCAAAATTTACTTATGAATGTCGATTATTGTGGACAAATAAATGTGCCACTAATTCTCTTTAATGTTTCTTTAGTTAAATCTGCAAAACCAACATTAAGCCCAAGAAAAAATAGGAGATATAGGGAACATCCCCTAGTTTACCCTATCAAAATTTGAGTCCTAAATGACACATGGCTGGAGAGTAATAAAAGAAAATTAGTAGAGGTTGAAATATAAATTACTCTCTAAATATTGTCAATTTTTTTAAAAAAAATGTAGAGCTCATCACATTGGTTCCATAGAGCCCAAGATCATGAAATTTAGCTTAGAAATGATTTTTTATGAATTGTTGAAGTTCTAGCTTTTTTTAAATTTAAAATAAATTGTAATTAAAAAACGGTGGCAAGGCCACACGTGGTGCATGCGGATTGGTCATGTTAATATGTGCACAGATTGGCAATCATTAGCATGGCAATGGTGGTCAAATATGTGTTGGTGTGCGACGGGGTTACTTAGCCATGTAAGCAATGATATGAGTCGTCTGATCCACACGGTTTGGATCGACGGCTCATATTGAGTAGGTCAATAATTTGCGCCACGCACATGTGAAACTAATCAAATCAAACGATCCAGCCAATGGGATCTAGACCATCCACGCAATTTGGACAATCCAATTTTCATCTTCTTCCTTTAGTTTAAATTTTAGAATAAATTTTCATTTTCTTGATATATGTTATTTACTGAACTAAACTTAATGAAAATTTTTAGGGTTTATTTATGTTTAGATGAAGCTCTTATATATGAATTTTCGGGGCTTCATATGGCCTATTTTGAAAGTTATTAGAAACCCTAGGTTTAGAGTTAGGATTTAAAAAAGAACTCTATCCAGTGGATCTCATGGGCTATTCTTGGTCATGTTCTCTTCCTTGGAGCTTGAAGAACAACTTCTAATAAGGACCCACACCTAGAGGATACTTGGATTGAAAGTTGAGATGCCTTGAAGAATAATAGCCTTTAGGTGATTTTGGATCTTCTCTTCAATAAGCTTTTAATGGCTGGAAAAAGTTGGGAAGTAAGGGAGAATGCTCCAGGAATGAAATGGAAGCAATGGAGGCTTTAAAGAGATTTTTGGATAGGAAGATGTGATGCTATGAGTGAAATAAGACATATTGACCAATTAAAACCTTGGGGATAAATCCATGGGCTAAGATTGATTCGAGCTTATCTCTAAATGTTTATTATGTGTCCCAGATGGTTAGAAGTGCAGGATTTATCCAGGAAAGGACAATATGAATTTTTTTTAGAAATTATAAATTGCATTAAGATAAAAAAAAAACTATTACAAGCTATAAATGGAAAAATAAAACTAAAAAAAGTTTCCTTTCCTAACATTGGGAAATTAACCATTATTGAAAAGCAATCAAAGAAAAAGAAAAAAATTTGCAATATTAAAAATATCATAATAAAAATAAGACCCACTATTCCTTATTCTGAACCAAATGGGGTGATGGTGACACCAAATATTGGACAACCAAATAGGTTGGTTAGTATCCCAGAGTTCCCAATTAGATAAAAAATGAAAAAAATATGAAGAATCTTAAATTCTATTAATCATAATGCAAATAAAAATCATTACATATAACACCAATTCCAAGCATCCATAAACCCACCTATTCAATTTTTAAACCAAACCTTAAAAATCTCATCATCAATGTCAACATTCTAAACAACAAGATTCCACATTCAAAATCTAATTCTAATGCCATATGAAACCACAAGAACCAAAAGATTGCATTAACATATAGATGATGAGAAGACCCCCCCCCCCCCCCCCCCCCCCTCCCACAAACAATGTCACAACACCATAACCTCTTATATTTCTTGGATAAATATTCAATAGGGCCCAAAGCTTTGAGTTTATTACTAAGCTTTTGTTTAATCAATAAAGACCTATCCTTAACATTTCCTTCCTTTATGTTAAAAGAATTATCCTCATTAATAAAATCATTCCTTCCAAAATTGTTATCAGCTAATGGTTTATTAATACAAACAACAACATCAATATGCTCCTCCACTTATACGTTATTGTTGTCAAATATTGGTTCTTCACCTATCTTCGCATAAGCATCCTCATTGAATTATAATAAAGAATCAAACTTATTATAATGTAATATAGATATTGGTGAACCATCTTTGGAATTCAGCTCCAAAGATTTAACATTTTCATTCACGTATGTCACTAACAGATTTTCTAAATTTTGGCAAACTTGATCTTTCTATCATCTTCAGTAGTTTTTCCATCCATAATTTTTCCATCAATAAGATTGGAGATTCCATTCTGAACAAAATTAGCAATACTTTTTATGCTTTCCTCATCACCAATAATATTTTAAACAACCTTATTGTTAACTTCAGCAACATTTGACTTCACTTTGAATTTATCATTCAACACTTCACTAACTAATGTGTTCCTATGTGATCTTCTTCTATTTTTAGAAAAAATTGACATGAATCCAAGCCCCACAATCTATGTCATTTCCTTGTTTATTATCCTTATTGGTTATAACATTCTTATGATTACCTATACTTTTTATGATCTACTGATTTTTCATCCACATCTTTGTCTAATTGAATGGTAGATCTCATTGGTGTATTTATTGCTTTAGCACATTCCATATCATATTTCTTTAGAATTTCCTTAACACAATTACTCTAACTAAGAATGGTACAATCTTCCCTTTGTTTCACACAACAACAACATCGACAACAACAACAACAACAACAACAACAACAAGCCTTTGTCCCATTACGTGGGGTCGGCTACATGAATCCTTTTTCGCCATTGTGCCCGTTAAAAGTTTTTTCAAACTAAATCCAAGAAAAAATATTAACTCTTCCATCATACTCATTTTAAACTCTCTACTCATAGTTTCAAAAAAAATCATTGTAAATGTTTTTATTTGTTGATCAAATAATATTATATATATATATATATATATATATTTATATATATATATATATATATATATATATATATATATATATATATATATATATATATATATATATATATATATATATATATATATATATATATATATATATATATATATATTTGAATTAAGAGTAAATCATCTCATACTTTCTTTAAAAATAGGATATTATCTACATTATCTTTAACAAATGATTTATTTAGGAGAAATGTACTAAGCCTTTTATACCATACCCCAGACACTTGCTTTAACCCATATAGAGCCTTTTTTAGTTTATAAGGGTTGCTCTACATATACATTTTTCTTAATAATCCCATTTATAAAGGCACTTTGAATATCCATCTGATACAACCTAAAGCATGCAAAAGCTAATATTACTCTAATGGCTTCTAATCTAGCTATAAAGGAAAAATGTCTCTCAAATCAATACCTTCAATTTTATTGTATCCATTAGTCACTAACCTAGCCTTATTTGTAATTATTTTCCATAATCATTTATCTTATTCTTGAATGTCCACTTGGTGCCTACTATACTTTGGTCCTTAGGCCTCCTAACCAACTCCCACACATTATTCTTAACAAATTAGTTTAACTCTTCTTGTATAGCTAGAATTAATATAGAATTCATAAGATAAGGCAGGATTTATATTTGTGGGTTTTACCATGGAGATAAAAGTAGAATGACTAACCTCCTTCCTAATTCTATACCTAGTTCTCACTCCTATAGAAGGATCTCTTAGGATGACTAGATAAGTATCTCCATTCTCTAATGGCTCATGAGGTTCTTCTCTATCTCCTAGGTCAATATACTATACTCCTTGGGTAATCTCTATCTCCATCTTCTTCTAACATAGGCTCACCAGATTTATCAGATTCATCAAATACTATATTGGTTAACTCCTCTACAAGTAAGGTCCTCTTATTAAAGATCCTATATGCTTTACCTACAAAGGAATAAGATAAGAAGACTCATTTGTTAGACTTAAGATTATACTTTCCTAGAGGATATTTTTCATTGATAATGACAAATAATTCACACCCAAAGACATGAAAATGTGATATATTAGGTGTCCTACCCTTAAGCAACTCATAAGATGTTTTAGTTAATTTTGATCTAATATTCATCCTATTCAAAATATAACTAGTAATATTTACAGCTTCTTCCTAAAAATATCTAGGGAGAGATATACAACTAACATAGCCCTAACAGCTTCTATTAATATTCTGTTTTTTCTTTCAGCTATTCCATTCTACTAAGGGTTCTAATGGTAGAGAAATTATGTTATATTCCAAACTCCTTATACAAATATTCAAATTTTTTATTTTCAATTTTTGTATCATAATCACTTTAGATTGTGAAAAACATAAGTCCTAGATACATATATATCTAAGTATAGAATACTCTAAATTCTTTAAATTACTCACTTTTATGAGATAAGAATTTAACCCAGATGAATCTTGAATAACCATCAACAATCATATATCCAAAAGTCTTCCCACCTAAGTTGGTTGTGCTAACGGGACCAAACAAATCCATATGCAAGATTTCTAGTGGTCTACTGGTGGTGATGTCCTTAATATAATAAAAAAATGATTTAATTTATTTTTATAATTGATATGAACACATGGTCCTTGAAAAAGTTTAACTTAGGTATGCATATGACTAGGTCCTTTTGAGTGATCTTCTTAAGGGTATTCATGCTTGAATGACATAGTTGCCTATGTCATAGCCATGATTCATCAATAACTATTTCAAAACAAAGAGTATTTGAATTATCAATATAAGATAGGTTAAGAATATAAACATTATTTATCCTTATTCCTTCTAAAATTAATTTTCTATTTAAACTAATCATGCGTTTAGTAGACAAAAATTTAATATAAAAGCCCTTATCACGAATTTGACTAATACTTAAAAAGTTGTGCTTCAATCCATATACTAAAAGAATATTTTTAATAAAAAAAACTTTTTTGAATTTCCAATCATACCTATGCCTACCCCTTTTTTAGTGGTGTTATCACCCAGTGTTACTTTGCCTCTTGCTCTGACCTCCAATGTGATGAACATCTTCATGTCTCCCATTATATGTCTTGAACACCCACTGTCCAGGTATCACATGGTTTTGCTAGGTCTTTTATGAGAGGATCCTTAGAAGATCAATCATTAATTAGATAAGGAACCCGAATGAGTTTAGGTTCCACCTTATACTTTTATGAATGATTGAAATACATGATATGTTGTGATGTAAATGATTTGGGCCTCCACACAAGATATGTTATATGGTGTATAGTGTAAGTGTGGGCTATGTGTCTTACCTTATCACATGAGTAACACCTAACCCCAAAGAATGGATTCACTAATCAATGTAGGGTATTGTGCATCTTCCTAAGGGGTGCATGTTGTGCTAGTATAGGTTGAGGCTTTTGCGTTAAAACAGGCAGTGATATATTATTTAGAAGTGCATTCACTTTCTTTTTCAAATGTTCATTTAACTCCTATAACTCTCAATTTCAAATAACAATGCATGCTCATTAGAGTACAGTTCCATTCACATTGTCTCTAATTCTTCGGATATTTTTTCAAACTCAAGATTCTCAAATTTCAAAGATTCATGTGACTTATTTAATTCAATATGCTTGATGTTTAATTTATCAAATTTAAGAAGTTGAGAATCATGCTCCTTATCTAAAGTAGGATATTCAACTTTAAGATTTTCATGCTCCCTGACTATAATTTCATGCTTACTTTTTAAAACAGAAAATTCAACTTTTAAACTTGCATGAAATTTTTTAATCTTCCTATATGAGTCATGAATCTTTTTAGAAAAAATAAATAGCTCATCATAGAATAATTGACATACCTCATCTTGATACAAAATTTTAAGATTATTATTACCATAAGGCATAGATTAGCTACGTCCTCCACCAATTCTTATTATGACGAATCTGATGTGGAGTCTGCCTAGAAAACTTTATGTATCATTTGCTTCCCCTTTTTGAAATTCATATTTTTTTCACCCTTCTCCTTAGTAGGGTGAGTTTTTTAGGTTGGGACACTCAGGAAAAAATGTCCCAACTTTTTGCATTTAAACAAATTACATCAGATGAATTTTTATTGAATTTACCTCCCTTATCTTTACCCTTTTCAAAATGATGCTTTTGTTTTTAACTTCAAGAAGCTTTTGAATTGCCTCATTATAAGGTCTATATCATCATTTCCATTTGATTCTGAGCTGTCGTTGTTTGAGTCACCAGCCTTCAGTGCCACAATATTCTCCTTCCTTTTTCTCTCCTGCATCCTCCAATCTTTGGCTTATATTTTGCTTAAAGGCTATAATTGAGCTAAGTAAGTTATCAATTTAGTAAATATTTAAGTCTTTTAATTCATATATAATAGTGACCTTCACATCAAAATTATCAGGAAGACAACGAAGTATTTTGTTAACATTTTAAGAATTTGATAGTTCTCTACCTAAGGTATGTAGGGATATCACTATCTTAATAAATCTTATGTACATGTTAGAGATAGTTTCATTTGGATTTATGCAAAATAGTTTATAATAATGCAGTAGCAAGTTTAAAGAATATTTTTTTATCTTAGTTGCACCTTCATAAGCAATGTATAGTATATCCCAAATTTCCTTGCTCGTTGTACTAGTAGAGACTCTTATATAGTTTTCTGATTTAAGTGCATAGAAAAAATAGTTTAAATATTTTGCATTAAATTGCACTAGTCTCTATACATCAAACTCCATTCATTAAAAAAAATCCTTGATATCATTAATAATACGAGATTTAGGTGTATATCCTACTTGAATCATATAATAGCTAATATTTTGACCCAGATAAATATATTTTTTTTCTATAGTCAATATAAGTTAAAATTAAAATTAGTCTTTACCATAACATTGTTATTATAGAGTTTTAACTACCAATATTGTTTTATAATTTTTGGGTGCCAGTGAAAATTCTAAAGAAATTGTCACATGTCTATACAAGTTGAGATTTTATGATCATCAGGTATTCATTTTACAAACCAATTTAACTAATATTTTCTAAATAAAATATTTATTTTACGGAATCTTTTAAATTTTGAAATCTCAAAAGAATTTTTATAAATTTTATAATAAAAATTAATTAAATTTTATATATATATTATTATTTAAACCATAAATATCTAATATCATTAATATGATATATTTAAAATGCCTTTTTGCTTTTTCATTTTTATTTGCATTTCTTATGCTAGAGAGATGTGAGGGAGATTTAGAGAGAAAATAGAGGAGAGAGAAAAATAAAATCTAGATTTAGAATCTGCAGAGTAATTTTCATCAGTCGACCCAATTAAGAGATTTACTTGTCTTGCTTTAAAGAATCAGTACCCTATTTCTGATTTTACAGATTTTATATTTTTAATATTTTTATGATCAAATTTGTATTTTAATTACCAAAAAATGAGAATAATTTTAGATTAATAAAACTTTCATCATGTAACTTTTTTTATATTATAAAAATTGAGCTTATAAATATTTTGAGTATTTATTTGAAACTTTTAACATGATGATTTTGAAAATACAATAATTTTTATCTACATAGAAATTTACTTTGACATCTAAAAATAGTGATTTAGTTCAACTAAAACTTTATTATATTATTTTATGCAATATTTGATAATTTGGATAAATTCTATGAATGTAAATATTTGTTTAGTATAGTTTTTTTGTCTACCGTTAGGATATTTATCATTTTTAATTAATCTAAATTATATTTTATTTACTGTTATGTATTGAAAATGAATATGAATATGTGATTGAGATTACTATTATAGTATTATTATAATAATGTATGTGTAAAAAATAAGTAAAAACTGGTTAACCCGTTAGTTGGAGACTAATTGACCTGTATTGAATGGTGGGCCGATGAGATTTCTTTTAAATACTATAGTTTGGTGTTATCTTCTACTAATTCATTTGATACACTAATTAGGAGTTATAAGGAGATGATTATTATGTCAACGGGCAAAGAGTGATGACTCTATTTACTGAGCTAATTGTTTAATAATATTGATATACTAATAATGAAAACACCTTGATAGCCAGGACTGTTTACTTCTTTAGTGTGACCACTGAAATGCATGCTCTTGAGGCATTATTCTTATTATTGTATGGATTTATATTTAATGTAGGCATTTATTATTATTGCATATTTTATTGTTCCTTCCACTAAACTATTACTTACATAGATATTAATATTATTTAATATTATTGATTCAATGTATAATAATCATGTGACATGCTAACACGTAATATACTGATTTGATATTGATATAAAATAATTGAATAGCAAGTATATATTCATATATGATTTTAATATATTGATTTGATTTAAACAATCTTTACTGATATTTTGATTTGATGCTTTATATGAATTATATACTGATTGGTATTACTAATATGAAGATTATTTTATAGATTTGACACTCATATTGGTTTATCACTTTACGGGCTTCTGTATTATAGTGTTTTATTATTTACAAATTCTATTAGTATCGCATGTAAGTTTTTCTATTAATGCACTGATTTAATGATTATATGAATGCTACTATATATTATGATTTGGCTATTAACTTGTATATTGCTCCTTTATCATACTTTGAATTTAGTTATAGTTTGGTGATCTACAGAGCTTTTTATCTATTTATTTATGGTTAAATAATTTCAGGTAAGGGCATAGAATCAATAGTTTGAGGCTAGTCAGGATTCCTTCAGGTTTATGTTCATTTTTTAAGCTATTCTTTTGTGCTCATGATGTGGTAGATTTGTGATGATTATGAGATCTAGAGTATTGCATATGATTTTTGGGATTAAATATATATGCATATGTTAATGTTTTGAATTATAGAATTTGCTTCTGTTGTTTATTACTAATAGATGATATTAGATAGCTCTAATTATTATTTATTAAAAGATTAAAAGAATAATTATTTCAAATTAAATTCTTAGACATCTCAAATCATATATCGCATGTGATAGTATATAGATTATAGAAATGTAGACATGCAAAATTTTCAAAAACCAAAAGAAATGTTATCAAACAATAGTGGACTTGTTATTGAATAACCCTCTATAGTATTTATATTTCTAAATTATGCCATGGATCTTTTTCTCAAGGATTTTTAAATAACTAGGTCTCTGTTCAGAGACCTGCTTTGATACCAATTAAAAGTTCAAGACTGTTAAACCTTATTAAAAGAAGAAGGTGAATATATATATATATATTTCAAAACCTTTTTTTTTGTGAACAATGTTAAAACAAAAACACAAGTGACAGAAAATATCAATGAACCAAATAAAATTTATATTTTTTGATCTTATAAAAATTAATAAAAAAGTATTTTTATTTTTTATTTTTATTTGTATTTTTCCTTGCTCACGTAAATCCATCCAAAATAATCAGAATATGATAATCACATATTTGCAAGAAGATAATATTATAAAAATTAAAATGCGAAAACTAAAAGTGTTAATGAAAAGAAACGAGCACACCGAAAATTTTATAGTAGTTAAATTAATCTTGACCTACATTCACTTTCCAGAGTCCTTTTCTCCAGGTATTGCATTAAACCTTTAGTGAGTCTCCTTTAGCCTCACTTCAAGGCAGAGAAGCCCTTATAAAATCACTTTTATCCTTTAACGGTGAAGCTAAGAACTAGGATCCTTTTCACCCTTATGATGCGATAGAGAACTTGGAATCATTTCACCCTTCTGGTGATGTAGAGAACCTACAATCTTTGGCCTTAAAGGCTTTCCCCCCTCAGGCAAGATCAATGAAAACATGGAGGAACTTAGGTAGAAGCTTGCTTGAAGCAACCACGTGAAATTCCTTCACACTACTCCCTCACACACATGTTCTCCCCCTCTTCCTCTCAAAACTCTATGATCTCTCAAGAAGATAAAGCTCTCATAAAAAATTCTTTCAATAGTCGAAAGACTCTTCTAGATTGAGAAAGTTTAAATACAAGGCTTCCAAAAAAAATCTAAAATTAATTTCAAGTTAGTCGTTTATGATCGTATAATAAGATATAGGATCATACAATGTGATTTTTCAATATATCATGTTAGTACTATACAATAAATAAGGGTCTATACGATTAATTCAAAATTTTGAATTGATTGTACATTAAGATATCAAGGGTCAGACAGTACGATTAGTTTAATCGAATAAGATTTTTGTCTCGTCTGATTGCTGTTAGTGAAACATTATCTCAGGAGCTAATCGATCATACTATACAAATAAGGATATCATACAGTACGATATACAATCTCAATTAATCCAGATTCAATTTCTTAATTACAGTATTAATTTAGGCAAATTTTAACTATATCATCCAAAAAGATCGTAATTGTACATTACGATTAATTCCTTTTCTAAAATTTTAAAATATTGGTTAATTTATAATTTACGATAGAGTTCTTAATTTCTACTAATATTCCTATACAATTTGGATCGTACAATATGATTAGTATAAATTTAAATTATCTTAATTAAATATTCTAATTAATTTATGTTTTATCTAAATCGTATAGTATGATACATATCATATAATACGAACTTCACATAAATTTAAAAAAAAATCAATTTTGCTCCTCTGTGTGTGTGCACAGTCACTAAGCTGACACCTTTTATAGGATATTTGACTAAATTTTTTTAAAAATATAGACTCTTTAAAAAACATTAAACTTATTATACCCTGTCTTGTGTAAATCCTTTATTGCATGATATATGGTGTGCCTGATATATTTAGTACTCACACAAAAGATATGCAATAAAACACTAAAACTAATAGAAGAAATAAAATAGAAATCTAATAATATTTATTATAATCAAATTTTTAAGCTCGGGATCCTGAATTGTAATAGACTCATCATAGATTATGATTAAGTTAATAATAACTTTCATATTGATTTAACTTCCTTACATTATACAATTATAGATTTTGAGTGGCCTAACAAGCTCACTTTGTTTATTTACATGTTTCAGGAAAAGAAAAAAAATCGACAAAGTAGACTAAGAGAGTTGTTGTTGTAGATATATTATTCTTTTGTGTTAGATAAATTCTTTTGTAATCATGATAGAAATGCATTTTGATTAATTGATAATGAATCATAATTATTATATATGTGATTTGATATGATTGAATTTATTTATATGTACATTCTGGATGATGTTTTGTGGTATATATTGATGAATTTTAGTGGCTCTATATGTAAATTAAATGACAAAAGAAATTCTCTCCAATAATGAAATAATGGATAAATGATTGGTCATGCACTTGGCCTAATATGATCCATTTGTGTGTATTGATTATATTAGGTTGGGGCATGACATAAAGTACTCAATCAGAAAAAAAAAAGTTTTTGAAGGCATCCCACTTCACTTATACTCCATAAAGCTTCTTGAAAATCTTATCAAAACCTAAGTTTTTACAATAAGTGTTGTTGAACATAGAGTTTATTATCTTTCATATTGTTTCAAAAATTGGGATGCATTAGATTGATTGGTGATTTCAGAGCTAGTTCACTTACTTGTTGAAAAATAAGAGGAGAATGAATGACTGTGGTGTGTTTATGTTTATTTTTTTATTTTATATTTTATTCAAGTTATGTTGTTTGGTTGTGTTTCTTTAAGGAGTTTCATAACATGAGCCAAACTAATTACTATATTTTTTAGTTGTACAAGGCATTTTGCTGCTTGTTACATTTCTAAAGTATGTGGATTATTTTTTTGTAATTATTTTCCATTGAAGTTTCCCTGCAATTAAATATTTTAGCTTGTAGCCCCCTCTACATTGCATGATCTTTTGGATGAACTATGTGGTTGGCATTAAGGTTTATCTGGGACGACTTTCTAACTGCTTTAAGAAGCAGTAAAAAAGCCGTCTCAAATGAAGCCTAAATATGTGTTGCAATGACCATTAAAAAATGTCTTTTAAGTTTTAAGTTTAATATAATTTATAGCCTATTAACTTATTTAGCTTTCATAAAGAAATGAAATGCAAATACTTCATTTTCTTGTACTAAATATATGAACCTTAATTGATTTAAATTTAGCTCAGGTTAGTGTTGGCCTTTACGTTATCCTATTATGTTTTATTGCAGTTGATTTTAACTAACAAGTGTGTTAAGGAGCTTACTTTAGCTCTCTAATCACATGCAATCTCTTACATACATAACATTCAACTTTTTCTCAGAAATATCTAATTGACCACTATAAAGCATTTTGTTGGAGGAACTTGCTCTTCTTGGATGAGAGGGAGAGGTGGAGAAAGGGAGGGAGAGAGCTCACTATTCTTGGATGGAGTTCTTATTGATTATTTAGGAGTGCCTATTGCAACCTCTTACAACTTATTTATAGACTTTAAGGCTAGACATATAAAAAGCCTAAAAAAGTACACCATAAACACATTAAATAGAAAAGACCCAAAAAGCTAATT
Organism: Dendrobium nobile; assembly: GCA_022539455.1. Classification (NCBI taxonomy): domain Eukaryota; kingdom Viridiplantae; phylum Streptophyta; class Magnoliopsida; order Asparagales; family Orchidaceae; genus Dendrobium; species Dendrobium nobile. Next base: position 29,278,287 of record CM039731.1, read on the forward strand.
AAGTTGGATCACAAAAACACTAATAATTTCCACCTTAACCCAACTTTAAATTGACCCTCGATCATACCGAGACTCAGCCAAACATGGTCCATCCAATTCGACGAATCTGACCTTGGGAGCCCAAGCCTAACCTTCATCTCCTTCAGATTCAACACAATCTTCTCTCGCCTACATCTCCGCTAAAAGCCCTATGTCCGATCTACAATACCCGCACTCTTCGTCGTAGCTACCCACTGCTTCCATGCACACAATCGTCCGTGCCCACATAGTACCTTATGTGCGTCCGCCTCCAGCCACGTGTACATTCTTCGCGCCCCACACATCTATCTTGTGGGTCCTCCCCGCATGCCCAGCGCATGTCCACCTTGCACACATATGCCTGTGCCTTGCACATTTTTGTCCCGCCCCACGCTCCCACCACTATTTGTGCTAAAACCATTCCACACATGGAAACCTGACCGTCTGCTCATGCCCCATGGCCTTGGGTTTTCAATGGTACACTCCAACTGCTTTTCTTAAGCGAGGATTTTTTTTCTAAGGTTTACCTCCCCGGAGGACTACAAGAAGGGGGCCGTGGTTATATTCTTGGAAATCTCCTCCCCACAAAGCTAGTTGAGGTCCAAATACTATTCTCCTTGGAAATATCCTCCACACAAAGCTTTTACCTTCTGGAAAAATCTCACCTTAACAGCTAGAAAAAGTTAAGCTAAATTTCTCTTTTTCTATTATACCTAATTGTTATGTATCCTTCTTCTTGGATAATTGGTGTAAAGCTAATTCCATTTTAAGCATGCACGAAAGCGCTTCTCTTCTTTCTTCTTTCCTTCCTAATGTTGTCATGTCAAGTTTTATTGATAATCTGAGTTGGAAGTTACGTGGAGGTTTACTTGGTCCTATCCTTAAAGCTTTTTTTTTTTTTTCAGTCACCATTCAAGACAATTTTGTCTAATTTAATTTCTTGGATTAAGGCTAGTAGGAATCTTTTTAAAACATTCATATTATACTTCTATGATAATGCTTCTGCAGCTTCCTGACACAAACATGTTTTGCATAAATATTCGATCATAAGATCTTCTTATGCTTGGATTACTAAAAACTGAGGATACATTAACAAAGGGGAATTTTGTCATTGATTGTAACTAATGCCTTTGTTATTCTTCATCTGAAAGCATTTCTCATTTGTTTTTTGAATGTAATTATTCTTTCAATGTTGTAGCTGGGCTCATTCTTGAAATGAGGCCAATCATTCTCCAAATGTTAGATTTCATCTCTGACATGAAATGTCATATTCAGGGTGTGAAGAATTTATACTTTCTTACCATTTGTTGTTTTACCTATCATATATGGAGGGAGGGAAATGATAGAAATTTTATCTATAAATTCAATTGTTTTTGTTCTAGTATGAGTGTTATTAAGAAATATATTCTCCATAAAATTTCTAAGTGGAAAAGCTCAGAGAATTTAAAAACATTGGTGTCCAATTGAGCACGGTGGATTTCATTTCCTAGTTTTGGTGGAGTTCTCTATGCATATCTAACATGTGGTTTATAAATTAGGGCAGCCCATGTTTTATGTTTTCTTTTTGCAACGGCTTGTTTGTTGGCTCCTCTTTTTTTTGGCCTGAAGGGACTTTTGGAATGCCTTGGACAATGATGACCCTCAATTTCTAGGCCTGTTCTCTTGGGATAGTCACCTTGGCAACTAGGAGAGGCTCCCTTCTCATTTGCTTTATTCAAGAGATTAATGATAATTTGATTTTTCTCTGGGTTCAGACATGAGATCTCCAATTTTTGTTGATTTTTCTATTTCTTAATGTCATTGTCTCCTCCATCTCTGAGGGTGCTCTTTTAATTTTTTTATCAGCCTAGCTCTATTTTTATCGAAGCTCTAATAACTCCATGCTCACATTGTAATTTTCCTTTTTCTTTGGAACTTTGTTATATGAAATGACTCTCAAAATCTCCCCTCTAAAAAAAAAAAGCAGCTTCATTTTTTTTACCCTATTATTTCAGAGAGTTTATTATGTGCGAAGTTCGGAGTTCAAAATTGTAACTATGAATAATAAAAGTACAATAAAAACATAATTATTATTCACCACAATTTTTTTACTATTCACTCCACTCTACATTAAGCTTTTACTATTTACAAAGATTATGCAATAATCTCTCATTATTTCACTTTCGAACTTGCTTTCGCATTAGCTCCCGCTCTCGCTCCCGCTCCTGGTCCGCGGCTCAGCCCCCTCTTGCTCGGTGAATTATTACGTCTGGTCACCGGACCGTCCGGACACCAATCCAGACGCGCAACGTCACTCGGATACACTGGGCCCCGGGTGTATCTAGGTGACATGGCACGTCTGGATTGATGTCCGGACGAATCCGAACACCGAACATAATAATTTTTCCTCTTGCTCTCCCTTCGGACATCACCCCTACAGCTCACGGCAAATTATTAGGTCCGGTCACAAGACCTATTTCTAGGTCCGTACATCCACTAAAAAATTGCCACGTGGATTGCGCTTTGAGTCAAAAAAGCACAGGTAAAGTGCAGTAAAAAAACAGCAGTCAAAACGCACCTAAATCACAATCAAAGCGCACATTCAAAGTGTAGTCCACGTGGAAAGTTTTTATTGGATGTCCGGACCTAGAAATAGGTCCGGTGATCGGACCTAATAATTTGCCATAGCTCACACCCAAATTCTCCAAACCCTCAACTGCTTTGTCGGTGGGCAAATTATTAGGTCCGGTCGCCGATCATATTTTTAGGTCCGGATATCAACTAAAAATTTGCCACGTGGATTACGCTTGGAGTCAAAAAAGTGCAGTTAAAAACACAGGTAAACTGCAGGTAAATTGCAGTAAAAAAATACAGTCAAAGCGCGTCTAAAACATAGTTAAAGCACAATCAAAATACATTCAAATCACAATTTAGCGCACAGTTAAAACCGACCTAGAAATAAATCTGCTGACCGCACCTAATAATTTGCCCACGGACAAAGAAGCAAAGAGGTCATGCGGGAGCTCGCGCTTCGTCTTCGAGGGTTTAGTAATCACTCTTTTACGACCGGTTTGGAATTATCGCCCATACTTCTTAAATTTACTGAACAAAGTAATCACAAATCGAGCAGGTTCATCGATTTGTTACCAATCTATTTAACGTAGAAAACGCTGACTAGATTTCCCAAGTGCCTGTTCTAGTTTTTTTTTCTCGACATTGGTTTCTCTACCCTGAACCAGAACCAGTGCATGCCCTTGTATATACGACCGTTCTTCTACTTCTACTTGTAGATCGGTGCACGTAGGCTTCGAACTTCTTGTGATTATTATGGTTGCTTGGGAATATGTTCGATTTATGTTCCTGTACTATTGTGCTCTTTCCAATTCACATTATATAAGTTTTCCTTTTTAGCATTTGTTGAAATATAGAGTGGAAAGAGTGAAGAACTCGTTGGCATATTACTCCAGTAACATCCGATCTTACTAAAATTGCAGGCATCTCTTGGAATGGACTTAAGCGAGGCTTGTATTCTTATCAAGGATAATAGCACATCTGTATTACCCTTGCCTGATGCTTTTCTTGAATTTCTGGAGGAGAATGGTCTGGATTCATCGATATATGTTGGTCTGGATACCATTCCGCGTTATATAAGGTGAGTTTTTGGTCGCTTTGTTCTCCTTTATAGGCTAGAAGCGATCACCATGATTCTGTCAACCACTGTCCAGATAAGCATTTTATCATCTTACAACATTGGAGAAAATAGTTTGTTTCACTCAAGAATGCCTTATGTTAATGAAAAACTATGATGCCAACTGTTATTCTTTGGAGTCTTTTCTTGTTTTTCTAATTTTTTTCCCATGCTTCTCCTGCAAAACCATATTTAAAACCTAAATTTTTTCTTTGCAAGATTAAAACCTGGTTATGAATGGCAGCTCACAGAGATTGAAACTGAGCTAGATTGCAAGCTTGAGGCAGTAGATTGGCTACCGGGCTTCTTTTTCATCCCATCGCATATTCAAATTGCTGGAACAAAAGCATACCGGTCGGGAAAGGTGAGGTGACTGGTCTGCTAAGTGCACCCTTGATATTAAACTTTACGTTTTTGTGGATTTTGATTATGTTTGGTATTAAATAAAATTTGTATTGGAATGTCACAAGGTCAACTACTTCAAGTAACAAAGGCTTTGAAGTGACTGAACTAGACTTTGTGTCTTGTTTAGCTTGACATGAGCTAAAGATGGTTATTTGAGTTTGCTATGAAGTTGCTCAGTTGTTCTAAATGCAGAATGAAACTTGTAGTACCAACCCAAGGCTGCATCCTGACCCTAGAAAGTCTTAAGTATGATAATTTTAGCATCATATATCTTTGTACTATGTGCCTAATATCCATCTTGGTAAATCTTGTTTCCTGAATCTTTGCATTCAAATTATCGCAAGCAAACCTAACAATAATTGATAAAAACAAGGAGAAATCTGCTGATTTCAGAGAGAAATCAGCAATACAATTCAGAAATTTCAGAAAATTGGAGAGAAAACACAAGGAAACTTCTTCTATTCAATCCACGAACAAGAAAAAAATAAGATACAAGTTTGTTCAATTCGAGAGGAAGAAACAACTCTTCAAATCTCTAGCAAAGCCTAGAGCCCAAAAGAACAAACCCTAGAACTCAAATCTCTTCTCCAATTCAAGATGAAAAACAAACCCTAGCCAAAAGGACTAATTAAAGTCAAAGGAATCTTACAAAATCCCTAAACAACTCTTAATTCAAAATTTCCCTCATAAACAACAATTTAATTAAGTAATTTGGCCCACTAGGGTATCCCCCCCCCGGTTTCGCCCCCATGCTTGGGCCGCCGGCTGTAGAAGAGAACCGGTCCAGGATGTACCGGTTCAGCTGGTCCCTTATGGGCCGGCCTAACATAATCATCCTCCAACCTCCCTTTATAAGCCCACACCATCAAACCACTGATCAACCTCTCCACTCCATTAGTTAAGACATAGTCCAACCTCTCAACCTTTAATTCATCTCACAGACCTTATCTCCTCAGCAGCAACTTTAGATCCACTCTTTACCACCTCATCTCATTCCCCGAAAGGTTTTTCCGTTATTTATAACCCCTCATACTGTTGCAGTAAAAATCCCATGGATATCGGCCACCCCTTAGCTCCTTGGACCTAATTTTGGGAAAACCTTATCTAGAAAATTTTTTTTTGTTATTTCAAATCATTATATTAACATATCATTTAACAAGGCAATTCTAACCTTAGATTGCCACCATCTAAGGGCTACTCACCACATAGTCATATCTTTGCTTAGGGTCTATCATCCATATCAACTTTTAGAGGACTAGATTTTCACCTCATATGATGGAGGCATTTAGAAGTTCTTGGTTCAGCTTCTTTTATCACGTGAGGATTCGTGGAGTATTTTTGATGAGTTGCACTAGATGAGTTACAATGGCTACAAAAGCACTTGGAATTTCATTCTATGGGTGTCATCACCATCCGTTTGTGTAGTTTCATATACTTAAGACATGTTGTTGTAGTTTTCTAGGACTTTTGAGTCTTGTTATTATTTGGGTCTATATGTGTTGGGTCATTTCTCATTTAATGGGAATGGTCATGATCAATGTTTAAAATTGCATAATTGGGTATTGATGTGTTTTTTGTTCATGAGGCGAGGCGTAAGCCTCAAGGCGTTTTGAGGCGTAAGCCTCAAAATAAAAAAATTGCGTAAAGTGATAATAAATGTCAAAAGTGATTTTTTATATAATACATATATAATATGTTAAATAATAACATATTAGCTTCCTATTGAATTATGAATTAATAAATTAACATACATATGAAACAAGAAATTGCACAAGATATAAAGTGACAAGTGATAAATTACGTGAAATAGAATTAAAATTCAAATATTATAAGAGCAAAACAATATTAAATATAAAATTACATAAAACTATCATATAACATCAAGTTCAATTCTAAATTTCTTCTTTCTCAATTCTCTACTCATTTACATTTAATTCTTAATAAAAGTTGAAATAGTTGACAACAACTTAGGAATCATCTGCATTGTCATCATTGAGGTGGTATTTATCTGAGTTGTCACCATAACAAATTAGTCTATCCCCTGCCTCATTCAATAGAGTTGAATTCCTTATAATATGCTTCTTTTTAATTTATTTCAATCATGTTCATCTTTTAGAAATATTTTCATCAACATAAATATGAGATTAATGCTCTAAAATTTTTAGGGTGGTGGTGTGCATATTTCAAGTGATTATCGGAGATGACTACGATGGTGTTGGTTGTGGCGAAGGCCGTGGGTTGGAGGTAGAGGCAATCGAGAGGAAGTTGTTGCGCTTGAAGGTGCATGAAGGCATGATTTGTGTTAGTTTTAACAAAAAATATATGTACAAATAGGATGAGGCGTAAGCCTCACGCTAGCGAGGCGAGGCGGGCCTCAGCCAAGCTGAGGCGCAAGCCTCATAAAAAAACTAGAGGCGTAAGTTTCAAGGCGTTTTTCACTAGAATTTCGCTGAGGCGGGCCTCATATTGCGCAATTTTAAACAATGGTCATGATGGGTCTTTAAGTTATGGGGCTTGATGGTAGGTATGCTAGTGGTTGCAGGTAAATGTTTGGTGGTAGATTTGAATTTTGTGGTATGTTTATGACTTTTAGTCTCTCCTATTTATCCTTATAAATATGAAGTATCTTGTAAGCTAAGTTGATTATTGAATTAAGAGCTGCTTTTTAAGTTTTCTACTCTTCTTGTGTTTTTCACTCCTAAATGGAAGAATATTTGAGTGTGTGAGTTTACAACTCTTAGAGAAGAACTTCTAAGGAAACAAGGAAATCCTTGCAATGATGGATTATTCATAGTGGTTGACCTCAACTTATCCATACTTTACCACTGATTATGTTTTTTATCCATCACAGGTCAATTCATCCAAAGTTTTCATAGAAATTAAATATCTAGGGTGGTTAACAAAAGTTTAAACCATCTCGCCTTTGTCGAGCTCTTTTATCATATTTGTATATAGTATTTTCATGTTTATTATCTTTCACTCATAAATTAGTTAAAGATCTATCAATGTAATCATGTAGTTTGAACTCATCTCATAGTAGATTATACTCATTCCATATTAGTTTACAATTGTCCTATATTACACTACCTCATCTAGTTTACTATTGTTTAGTTTTTTATGTTGAATGTGCTTTTTCAATCTTGACTTCCAACTTCACCTAATGTGGGAAACTTATAGTACTCTAATGCATAACAATTCCGCTCAGATTTATGGAATGGATGCAGCATCAGGGGCTGCTGTCATGACCTTGAATGTGACATGTGGAGATCATGTCCTTGATTTGTGTGCAGCCCCAGGTACTTGCGTACTTTAATTCTTTTGTTTATGTATGGTTTTTCTTTTGCCTTTGTCATGTACACTTTAATATGATAGGTCCATGTTGTGGTCATGGAAATATTTAATAATAGGAGCACGTGATGAATATTTTCTTGATATTAACTTCGACTATTGTAGCATCATATGTAGTAGCGGGAAAGCGGTGCAAAAGTGAAACTGTCCTGAATTACAATAAAATTTGAGCAAGGATGTCTGACTTATAAACATGCATTAGTTCAAGATTTTTTTTCTCATTTTTGATGTAAGTTAATATCAACATCCAAACTTTGATTTATTATAGCCTTTGTAGTTTAGTGGAATGGTTCTTCACTCTGCAAAGAAACTTGGTTTTCAATCTCTGCCACGCCACTGCCCATGTGGCAACAAACTCTTTCATGTTTCATTTTTCTCATCTTCTTTTATTCTTGCTCCCTTAACTTTTTTATTCCTTTAAGTACCTCAGTTTTAACTCATCTATAAGTTGACTTTTGAGAAAAATATATATTTTTACAATAAATAAGTAGATTCAGTTGTAGTGTGTTAACTGCTAATTGTAATATAAATATATGATCACATAGACTTGTTTATATGTGAATCTCCTTATGTTACATAAAATTAACGTAGTTTTCTCTAAACTACTTACTACACAGATTAAAAATAAGATATTTTAAGGAATACATATCTCAGCAAAAGCATAGTCAGATTTTGACGAGTATGAGATTTCACACCAGCTGGCCACATGAACATTGATGTGAAAACAACTTAAGTTTAGGTTTCTTTGTGTATTCAGAATTGTAGCGTTTAGATACATGAGTTCTAAGAGATCTGGCTAGAATTAGTTCATGACGTGCCAATATTTATTCAGGTTGTGTTAATATTTGTTTAAGTTTGATTTTGGCTTAGGACCTATGCATTTTATCTCTTCTACAATTCTGAATACGAATTTGAAAAGATTTTAGTTAGCCAAACTTCGATGAGGAAATGCCACTAAAATAATGAAGTCACCTTTGAAGGTTGGCCTCTTCCTGGAATTGTGGATCCGCATTTATTTTGTAAATGGTAGATGTTACTTTTACTACATACTGTCATGGGTTTTCATTTTGATTTATTTGGTTTGAGAGTTCTAAGGTCGGCGACAATTAGGTGACTTTGACCAAGAAAATCTTCATGATTTTGTGATTGGACCAGCCATGTTACTTTCACCACATGTTATTTCCTCTATCATAAGATATTTTAGAACCCACCAACAATTGTGGTTATGACTTTGGATAGACAAATGAAGCCGACTTTCTAGTTCTGGTCTAAAGGATTTTGCTATTTCCCCAACTCATCTAGGACGAATGATGCTGTATTAATATACCCTGGCATACAGCAGCAGAGTAGGTTCACAATTTTTTTGACTAGATCTTACGGAAATCTCACTTTATCATATTTGACTAGAATAAAAATTTGTTGTACCATGCTATTATGATTCTTTTAGTTTGTCTAATTTACTTCACTAGGTTATGTAGGATGGTTTAAAGTTAGTATTTTTTAATGCAACAATATAATGCATTATTTGTAATTATGTTGGAGAAATATTGTCATTCATTCTCAATGGATTGAGATATTTTATAATTGAGCACGACATAGAAAATAATATATTATTCCGAATGAAAAATATTATTTCGCTATGGACTGAATAAATGAGAATTTGACTTTTAATAGGACACAATAGAGAAAAAGGATTCATGTAGCCGACCCCATGTAGTGGGATAAAGGGTTGTTGTTGTTATTGTTGGACTGAATAACAAAACTCACAATTTTATATTTTAACAGAGATTATTTATTAGTCAATATTTGACTGAATATGATTTATTTTATTCTGGGATACAGATGCCTTATAGGGGAAAGCTCCTATGATTAATTACATTTCAAATATTTATTACTTGGTAATACTTTTGATTAAACTAGTGATTTCTTTATAGTCATTCAAACATTGGCTAATAAATTTTTTTTTTAGTTTGATAAATTCTTGTTCAAATATTTACTCTTTGGGAATTTCAAAGAAAATGTAATCAATTGTAAATTAGATTTTTGAGGATGAAAGGAAAAGGGAATAAGATGTAGGAGCACTTGATTCTGAGAAATTCAAAGGTGCTTAAACTATCATATGTTGGATTTTATATTTTAAAATTAGAATTTTGTTTGAATTTATCAATTTGATTTATAATGTTGGAGTTTATATTCTAACAACTGAGGCTGAGGGAAATGTCTAAAATGTGAGGGTTTATGAGGCGATTGGAGTCACCCTCAGCCTCGGATCCTAGATTTAAGGTAAGGAATACCGAGGAGCAGTGCTTCGAACCTATGTCTAACGGAATGCAATGAACTTACAAACTTAACCTCACCTTAGGCTAAGTTAGCCTAACCTTTGAACTTACAACCATGCCTAAAAAGGGCCGCTAGCTAAATCCACGTAAACGCTTTTAAAATTATGTAGTTCGGTTTTGATGTATGTTGGATAGGGAAGACAGTTTTAATTTATAAGGTGGGGCTTACAAGTATCTGCGGATGGGGGGGGGGGGGCTAGACTTGCTTGACTTTCGGCTCCTCTCTCTCGACCTCGACCCCAGATGCGAGCCTAGACCCATTACTACTATCATTGTCTTGGTTGTTCCGTTGTGTTTTAAGGTGATTTAATATTCGATTGAATTCAAGGTATACAGAATGTTTGCAATATGAAAGCTCTCACCTTTTCTTCATAGGTTTCTCTTTTCGTACAGTCTGAAGCTGATGGGTTGCAAAGGAGGTTGAGATTGAAGGTATTGATTTTTCTGTGATTTGAAGTTTGTTGCTTGGTTTTAGTTCTTGATATTCTGTTTGGGTTTATGCTGACTGTTTGAATTTTGTTGATTGCTCAGTTGTTGGATGGGAGAAGTAGACTAGATGATCTTGGTTGGATGTTTTTTTTAGCATCTAAAAAAATTCATTATACATGTTTGAGAGATTTTGTTTCTTCATGCACATGGTTGTTTGTGCTATTATCGGTTGGGCAACCAAAGGTAAGGTAGGCAGTTTAAACCTTACCATTATCTTTGTTAGGCTTATAACACCTATTCAGAATTAGCATGATGAATTCTTCTTCGCCAAGCTTTTTGTTGAGCATTATATGAGGTGTTAACCCTACTTTTAGATAACTGCAATTCTTGCCATAGTTGGAGTTCTTCACCCCCATTTTTGTTGAGCATCGAGAAGAATTCAGTTAGAAAAAAAGAATTTAAAGATGTTTTTTTTTTGTGCATTATTGACGATAAATATATATGATTATTTGATTTGGAGCTTAATCGTTCCTTTTCGTTGGAGAGCTTGGTGGTGAATAAATCATCTACGTACATATACATATTTAGAACTTTAACCTACTTTATAATGCTATCATCATTGTTGGTAATCAATGCATAGAATTTTTGCATTCCTTTTTTAAATTATAGGTTTGAACATCTATAGAGAGATATTTTAAGAGGTCATCGAATTCAAATACATCAAATCTATAGTTGAGATTAACAAAAACAGATGAAGAGCAAAATGGAAAATGCATTCAAGTAGAGAGATATATTTGTCAAAAAACTTCGAATTAAATGTTAAAAATCTTCAATCAGATCCGGGATTATGGATTCCTATTAGTGAGTTTAATTCTAACATTTGAGATGAAGTTTGTAGAGTATATATTTACAAAGAGGGTAATCTTAGCCTCATAGTTATGATTTTTCGAAAAGTAAATTATGAATCAAAGATAGATGTTTTGATCCTACTTGGTTTAACAAGTACTCTGATTAATTAGAATAGAGTATATATAAAGATAAATCATATATTGTTATCTTTTCAGAGCATCCAGTAGAAACAACGAAGATGATGATGCATTCAATAAAAATAGATTTTCAAATTGAAAAAAAAAATCAAACTAATTTGACTTTCATGTGAGAAGCCATAATAATATTCATAATAATGCAGGGCGAAGGTGTGAGAACTTAATGAAACTAAGTCTATATTGCTTTTGTCTTCCAGAAGCAATCAGATCAAGCTGCGATTGCATATTGCATGCGACTAAATACTTTCGTTGATTGCGTAAGGTTTCTTTTAAGACAAGCAAATACTGATTTCTTTTGTTTATTGTCTGTTTGAATTCTAATAATGCATTTTATGATTCAATAAAGACAAGTTGATTATGATAACATAGTTTTATCCAACTGATTTTACTCCATTTAATCAGGCGATTCTTAAAAATCAGTTGGACACTTATATTATGGATATGCGATCTGATGAATAATTTTCGTTATTAAAAGATATATGAAGTCTTGCGGAGAAAAATATCCAAAATGAAAATGTTATTTTATAAACTCTTGTTTACAGACTATTGAAATTGGCATTAGTATTACCTGTTATAACAAGAAGAGTCGAAAAAGCATTGTATTGCTTGTGCTTTTAGTTTTGCTGATTGAAGGATGAAGCTACAACCAAAGACCTCTGTTTATTTCAGCCCTAAGTAGTCTCTCGGTTTGGCATATTTGCATAGAAGAAGCCTCTTGATCCTCCCAATTGGTCGCACACAGAGAAGAAGACATCTCTTGCCCTGCTTGGCACTAGCGCACGTACATGGAGACTTCGTCTCGTGTTCAATCGGCCCAGGAATGCACATTGAAATCCAAACGTATACCACCACAGCTCTCCTCTCTCACTCGTCTATCTCTCTCTCTCTCTCTTGCCTAGACGGACAACATGCAAGTAGAGAAAAATAGGGTTGGCCGCATGCACGCGGGAAGAACTCAGAAGCCGAAAGTCTTGATTTAGTGTATAGGAACATGGATAAGATCCCGCTCGATTACCTCCTTTGAGATTTGACAGGAAGGCAACAGTGCACAGGGAGAGAATTTCAAGGTAATCTTAGTCGTTGATTTGAATTTATTGATTTGGAAAATCAATTTCGTTCAAATTCTACCAATTGGGCTTGAATTGAGTTCAAATTGAGCTCGATTTGGGTCGATTTGAGTTTGATTTGATTCGATTGAATTAATTTCAGGTAATTAGACTTAAAGATTTGATTTGATTTAATTTGGGTTTAATTGAGTTTAATTGGACTCATTTTGGGTCCAATTTGAGTCTATTTGGGTTTAATGAGGCTTAATTAAGTAGATTGAGCCAATTTCATGCAAATTAAACTCGATTTGATTTGGCACAAATCGAGACGCCTCAACACGAAAATTGTGTTAACAAATTCGTAAAATGGAAATGCAAATTTAATTACAATAGTTAGAACCCTAACTATGATTTAATGTTCAAATAAATCCCATGAAATTAGTAAGAAATTTGAATTAGGCAAGATCAATGAGCAAATATAGTTTTAAGCATAATTAGATTTATAGTTGTGTCAACTTTGATTAGAAATGCTAGCTAACTATTGATAAATTATGTTGAAGAAGATAGATCCAAGAAGGAAGTTAACCAAGTAAGAAATACATGCTAACGATACAATGAGATGACTTCCCTTGGAATTATATGGTCACACTTATACCGCACTCAAAACAATCATATATCCAACTTGAAAATTTAAATAAGACATTTTTCTTCAATCTAAGAAAATAATTTACACGCCTAATAACATCTTTTTTATTGACTTCTCATCCCTCAATTATTAGAAATGGTTGGCCAAAATAAGCCCAATCTAATTCCAGTTAACCATAAATTCTCAGCCAAACCTTATATAGAAATTGGGAATTTAAATCCACTGCATAAAGTAATCTCCTATAAGCCGATGCACATGCTGATGCCACATGCGAAGGTGAATATTGTGAAACAAAAATCCACATTAGTAGCAACTACTAGCTGTATAATGAGGACATCAGAGATCAGCGGCTATAATATGGAGTTTATTTTTTTCTTTTTTTGATGTGTTTTATATATTAGTTTATTTTATATTTCTGTTTTTTCCCATTTTACCCCTAGAGGTGGTCATATGGTGTTGTAGCCAAAAGGGCATTTTAGTCATTGTTTCTTTTCTTTTCATGAGGCCTATTTATAGACTAGTTATCTTGTATTTTCGGGGATGATGATTATTAATAAAAATTCAGCTTTTTTTGTTCTTGATCTCTTTGTGAGTTCTTGAGAGGATAAATCCTAGGAGATGGCCACACATCACCTGTCAGCCACCGGTGGATTCCGGGACTCGCGGTTTATCATTTTTATTTTTATTATTATTATTATTATTATTATCTTTTTTTACTTGTCACTGGCCACCTTATCCTCCTCCCCTCCACCGCCAACCATTCCAATCCATCACCCCACCGGCCGGCCTCTTCCCCCAATCCCCTTCTCTAAGAAGTCGGCCAACCCTCACCTCACCCCTCCACCTTCTAGCCGTTGGTCCCCCCCCCCCCCCCCCCCCCCCCCCCCCAAGCCGCCGATCTAGCTAATCCCAAGCCCCACCACCGGCCACACCTCTCCCTATTTCCCCTTAATGATGAAATCAACCATCATTAATCTCTACCTAAAATAGCCTAAGTGATTTGAGAAAATATTTAAATAATTTGAAATTCAAATTTTGAATTTCAATTACTTTCCTAAATTAAGAAAGCTAAATTAGGAAAGTCATCCAAATCCGGTTTTAACCTCTTTAAAATCTGAAATTGATTTCCTAAATGAGATGAGTTAATTTAGGAAAGGTCCCACTATTCAAATTCATTTGAATTTTGAAACGAAGATCTTCTAAATCTCCTTTCTTAATTTAAATATCCAATTTTGGCAACCCCTTTTAAAGTACTCAATCAAATCCCCATCAAGGACCGGCCCACTTTCCCTCTCTCCCTCAATTGGATGGGTTCAAATTCAAATTAACCTTCCTTAATTAAACCACCAAGCCAGCTCTCCCTATAGCTGCCGTACTCTCTCTCTCTCTCCCTCCCATATCTAAATAAGATACTCCACTAAGTTTCCAACTCAGCCCCACCCTAACCCCATCCACCCTAGTCGTCACCCTCAATTTCCCTCTCTTTTCCTGAAGCTCCTACTTTCTATCAAGGGAATTTCGGTTAGGAAAAGGGGCCGGCCTGTTGTCTGAACCCCACACTGCTGTCCAGAGCCTCCATTGGAAGAATTTTCCTACTGTCCAGGAAATTCCAGTCCAGATTTTGCTATCCAGAAAATGCCAGCCAAGGTTCTTGCTGCCCAAAAATTTCCAACTAGGACCTTTGTCAGCCCCTCCTAACGCTAGGAAATTGTTGTCCTGAAGTTCTGCACCTCTTTCCGGTTGTTCCTTGGTGCAAGAAGGCTTGTGGTTGCTGTCCACTTCTTTTCTAGCATTCAAACGATCTTGCCTGAGTGCGTATCTCTCTTATCTTTGGGTAAACTCGACACTTGACTCTCTATCTTCATAGTTGCATCCTTGATTGTGGTTTTATTATATTCATGAAGATCATGTTAATGCTTCTCCGCTAAAACCTAGTAATTTGAGTAATTTGAAGAGTTGGGTGAAGGATCTTCTTGTAGTGACTAATCTTATAGTTAACATTGGGATTTATTGTTGAAAACCAATCATGCATGTAATGTTAGATTAAATTGACTGTGTTATGATCTTAACACAAATGCATGTGATTTAACCTAAACTTATCTTACCGCTCTTTGTGTTTTATTTTGTCGCTTATAATCAATATAAAGATATAATTATTGTGATTTTTAAAATTAATCGTTCAAATTCCTTAATCCAAATCATCATTGCATGTACGTTCTACATCACTATACCCATGCTAAATACAAACAAAACATTTCACTTTCACTAGTACCACTTGATAACAATACCTGTGTGAATGCCTAGCTGCAAGAATAATTGTAGGTATAGGTACCAACAACAATACCACCACCACCAACAACAACAACATCAAGTCTTTATCCCACTACATGTCATTGGATACATGAATAATTTTTCTCCATTTTTATGTTGAGAGTCAAAATTTCATTTAAAGTTAATAAAATAATGTCATTTCTAATATTTTGTAACAAGCTTTTTTAGGTCTAACTGAACCTTTTTTAACATAGGCCAAATCTAATACATTTACTCTCCTAATCAAGTCATTGGAAGGCCGGTTGTTTTTGTGACCAAACAATCTAAGGCAACTCTCTCTCATCTTATCGTCCATTTGAGCTACTCTAACTTTTTCACATATATGCTCATTTCACATTCTACCTCTAAGAGTGAAGCCACTCATCCATTTGAGCATCCTCATCTTTGCAACACTTAATCTTATGCTTCTCTTTTAATGGCCAACATTCTACGCCATAAAACATTACAGGTCCACCACCATCTTACGGAATTTTTTCTTAAGTTTGAGGGGGACTTTTCTATCACACAACAAGCTTGATGCATTCTTCCACTTCAACCATCCAACTTGAATTCTACTAATATTCTCATTTATTTCACTGTTGCTTTGAACAATAAACCCAAATATCTAAAACATGCACTCTTTTTAATGACTTTATCACTCAATGTCCCAAACCTACCATTATATCTATTACTACTAAAATTACACTTCATGTATTCAGTTTTAGATCTACTCAAGAGAAAACCTTTAGAGTCTAAGGTTGATCTCCATAATTCAAGTTTTCCTTCAACTCCCTCTCTAGTCTTATCAACAAAAGAATATCATCATCAAAAAGCATACACCGGGTGCGTCCTCTTGCAGATGTTTAGTATGAACATCAATGACTAAAGCAAAAGGATATGGGCTTAAAGTTGATTCTTGATGTAATCCAACTGAAATAGGAAAATGCATGGTCAAACCACCTTGTGTTTGACCACAAGTAATAGCATCTGCATACATATCCTTAGTGACTTGAATATAAGCATCATTAACCCCTTTCTTTTTTAGAACTATCAAAAGCAGTTCTCTTGAAACTCTTTCATATGCTTTCTCTAAATCGATAAATATTTTATCTAGATCCTTCTTATAAGTAATTAGATGTTCATCTCTTTTCTTAAATACATTATACCTTTTGTGAGCGAAATGACTTTATTAACAATTGCTGTGGGCTTTGTGGCTAGGCTATGAAACTTGCGGCAACATCAGATATTGTTTTCCTCCTTTTTGTTGGTCTTTTTGTTTTCTTTTTCTTTTTTCACATACATACATACATATATATATATATATATATATATATATATATATATATATAGATACATATATATATATATATAAGAGGAGGTATAGAGAGTTATAGAGAGATAGAGTGAGAGAGCAGAGAGTGGTAGGAGAGAGAGTTGGAGGGAGGAAAGTAGAAACAGACAGGAAGAGAGTGATAAAGATGGAGTTTTTGGCTAGAGATGGGAAGATCATTATGGCAGTTGGATTGTCGTTGGCGTGATGTGTGGTTTCCTGGTTAATCTATGCTAAGCAGATGCAGTTGGAGATGCACGAGGCTTGAGGGAGAATGCAATGTGTCATGATAAAAGGGAGTTTGCCAACTATTGTTTGGCTTAAGGCGGTGATTAAGGGAAGAGAATGTTGGTTGAAGATCATTGGTGGTTGGATGGGCGTAGGGGTGAGGAAGTTGCATGTGGAAGCTTGCAGATGATCGAGGTAAGTCAGATGTCAGAGGTGGCTGTTGTGCATGAGATGTGGGGGCTTGGTTTGACAGGGAAGTGGTTGAAGTTAAGGAGGTTGGTATGATTGAGGAGTTGACGACAATAATGGTTGCGCGGGTTGAAGATTATCTTCAACGAGAAAGTCAATGATGGTTGGATGATGGGACTATCAGTAGGTTTGAGGATCGATGATGGAGGTTTTGATGGAAGGAATGGGGCTTAGGCTAGAGAGTGAGGGTTGTCTGCGAAACACTTGGACCAGGTTGAAGGCGAGGGAGTTACAACTGGATGCGACTGTTGCCATAAGTGTAAGAATTGGCTTGTTCAGTTCAGTTGGACCGACCCTAATAGTAGCAGCCAGCAGGCAAGCAGAGAGTCGGGCACGAGCTGGTCGAACTTGAGTGCTGGAGCTACTAGCAAGACTGAATTATGTAAATGAGTGAGGAAATGGGTTTGGGAGTGAAAAGTTATGACTACTCGTGGGAGATAACTTTGATTTGCTCACTCTAGTGAACTATACGATCGAGGAAAGCTCTGAACGAGAGTAGGCAACAATAGAGAAGAAAGAAAAGAATTTGGTTAAGGAAGAAGAATATGGTGTTTGTGATGAGTTTATTTTTTTTTCTCTGATTGCTAAAATAGGTAAGTAATTTAGTATTTTATTTTATTATTTGTTAGATGGAGGAGGAAGTCTAGGAAAAGAGAAGGAAATTTGGAAGGATCATCGAGGTATTTTATTTTAATTTAATTTAAATTAAGAATAATTAATTTTTAATAATTTTTAGAAATTAACCGCCGATTAATGTAAATTCTTGTGTAAGATATGTTTGTTTATTTAATTTAGAAAAGTTGAATGCACTAAAGAAGAAAAAGGAAGTGTTCAACTATTTTTTTATTTGGTGAAATGTAAGTTATTTTGTTTTATTTTAAAATAAGGGAATTTAATGTTTTGTATATAGAATTGAGATTTTGGGATTTATATAGGCGGTGAAATCTTTGAGTCGATGAAAAGGAAGATCAATTGATTGAATGAGTTGACCAATGAGCTGAGATAAAATATTAATTTACAACAAGTGTTATAGGAAGTGAATAGGTAAGAGGTACTTAAATGTTAATGCAAAAGTTATTCAAATTTAATGGAAAATATAGTTTAAGGTAATTGTATATATTCATATAATTGTGTACATGATTTTAGATTGCATTAAGGAAGGCTATTCAGTATTTCAAAGATCAAGGATTTGAGAAGATATGTATACATGAAAGTAATTAAAGTTGGTAATTAGAGTTATTTTATTACAATTATATTCTTTTATTTTTTATTTCAATTTTAAATACAGTATCATGCCTATTTATTTATTTATATTTGAATGTTATTATGTTAAAAAATGATGAAAGTTTAGCAATTAAAATTATAATGTAATATGAATAGATATATATGTATGAAAAGTGCATATATCGATTAAAGTACATGTAAATAAAAAAATGAAATGAATAAAATAATTTATAACATGTAAATGAAAGTATTAAAAAAAAAGAAGAAAAATGTGCAGGTATGCAAATACAGTAATTCATTCCCTTGTGATACTGGCTATGGATGCGACGTACCCATGCACGTCAAATGAAAATGGTTGTACCTTCATTAGTACAAAAGTTTAGATGGTGCTCTTGTATTAAATAAAAAGGATAAAGGAATAAATGGTAAACGAAAAATGAATAAATGATATAGAAAAAGAAACAAATTACTTGGAAGGCAAATAATAAGATTTTACAATATATGAAATATTATATATATGTTAACTATACAAGAAAGATAAAGGACATGTTGCTTTTATATATGTTTAATTGCTATACTACAATCTATATTTATCCATTGATTTTACTATGTAAATTCAAACTGTTAAACTAAAATCTAAGGTAAATCTTCTAACAAATAAATGACCGAAAGAGAAAAATTTGCCTACAGAAGAAGAAGATCAAATGATAATAGGTAAGAACTAGTTTATGTATATATTCAATTTGTAAAATTGTTTTAGTGGTTCTTCAGTTATATGTGGGATTTTAGTTTGTTAATTGTTTATGTTATTGAAAGAAAGGTACTAAGTGTCTGATCCTCTGTTCCCGTTTCGTTAATTCGAGTCTTCGAGTTATGTCGTGATAATAAGTGAGGTCAAGGAGATGCTTGGTAGCATGATTTGAGTAGGATTTGTCAGGTTACATGGATAATTAGCCATGTTCTTGAGTGCATGTTGATGTAACCTAAAGCTCTAAGAGTAATTTAATGCATGATGATATAGGTCTTTGAGTTAAGATTTCCTAATGCAATTAGAATGATGTGATGCATGCAAATCATACCAGGGAAATTTATGATTCACTAATCACATATCAGTAAATAAGCTTAAAACTTTTTTAAATTAAAATCATAAATACAAAAATGAAAAATCAGAACTCAAATAATAATGTAATGAATGAATAAATCCAAAGAATTCAAAAAAGAATCCCAATCATGCAATAATAGATCCTGTTTACCCTAATGATTACCTACCGTCAAGAATACCACAAGAATAGGTACTGTATACTAGCAAACCCATGAAGGCACCACAGTCATGCATCTATAGGTTTTTGGCCTGCATTTGCAGAAGCTAGAATAACAACTACTAGATTATTTCTGCATTCTGTTATTAAACCGCTATTGTCTTCACCTGCCTGTGATATTAGGTGCCAAGCTCTGCATGCTTGCTGACTTGCTTGGTAACTCGGGAACCATTACCGGTGTAGATGTTGCACGACACCGATTAGCTGCCTGCCGCACTATGTTACAGAAATATGAACTTGGGGATCGGTGCCGCCTTTTTGTAGCTGATGGATCAACATTTTCCCTTGTTCCTACAAGATATCATACTGATGTGAAAATGTGTAAGGACTTGTGTTGTTGCTTTTCAGCATTGATGTTTTCATGTCAGTCCTGTTTAAAATTTAACAGGTCCTACTGATGGCAAGGATGTGGAAAATACATTCAGAGAGTGGACGTCTAAGAAAACATGGACAAACCGAAAGAATGCGGCTAAACGAAAAATGGCAACCAGTGTACATACACCGCTAGAACCTTCAGAACCCGACTTGATATTTTATGGTAGAGATTCTGGTGTTGTTGGCATGCAGAGGAGCAAAGTATTTCATATATTAGATGCCACTGAGAGCTCATCTTCTGGTTATGATAAGGTATGTCGTGATACATGCCATTTATACGTGTGAACAATTTGTACTGCAGTGAAATTTAGTCATCAACCAATCAGGTGCTTCTAGTTTGATTTATTTATCCTTTGCTACTTGCTCCAGATTCTAGCTATATCCTGTCGCTATGCTATGTGATCTTGCTTTTATCTCTTGTAAACACATCTAAATGTGTGTTCATGGGCTATATGTATGTCGTAGCATCTATTATATCCCACCTGGAAGCCAGGGTAAACATTCAAATTTAAACAAGTACAATAAGATTTGGCATGCATTAAATGGTAGAAAATGTGGCAATGTGATGTGAAACGTATTAGCATGGATGATTAAATTAAGGAAGTTTGCACGCTTAAATTTTAGAGCACAATAATTATAAGCTTTCTCTTGATGATAAACGACAAAATAAAAATGATAAGGTGATAAAATAGCTTAGGTCTAAACACATGCGAGAGGTTGAGATCATTAACTTAGTCAACTAAGTCTTACTTTGCATACATGAGTGGTTTCAACGAGAAATTCCTATACTAACAATAAGATTAGTTGCTATGAGAAGATCCCTCACACAACTCTTCTAATTACTAGGCTTTAGCGGAGAATAATTGACCCGATCTTCATGAATCCATTAATAACCATAAACAAAAAGTAAACTAGGAAGATAAGAGCGTTAGGGAAAGAGTTTCACCCAAGGGATGAAGTAATACAACGTTCCGGTGGTGCTTCGTTGGTTGGATCGGAAGTAGGTGGTGCATGACAGCTTCTTGGATGACTTGAACAGCCACAATCCTTGCTGGAGTCTTTGGACAGCACGCAGGTGGCTGGGGAGCAGATTCTGGACAGCAATTTTGATTCTCAAGGAGGCTGGACAGCAGTTTTCTGGCCTACAAAATTCTGGACAGCAACTGGACTCTGTCCAGAAAGCTTGGCAGCCCGTTTGGGAGATGAAATTCAGCCCGTTCTTCCTCCCATTGGGTGCACGTGAGCATGACAAAGGAGGGTGGAAAGTTGTGGGGATAGCAAAGGAGGGAACTGGAGTCAAATTCCTTTGATTTCAGTTCAGGTTTGGGCGGCAAGCTGAAATTAATTTCAGATGTAGGGAGTAATTATGGAGCCGTGGAGGGAGAGGAGTCACGGGTAGGAGAGGGAATAGGGGCGGCGGTTGTAGGGGAAAACGAATTCGCTTGAGTGCTTGTGAAAGCAACTAGAGAGAGACTCCAAAGAAAAACTGAAATTTTCTTTTCAGTTTTCGTACACGTGAGGGAGGAATTAATTTGAGAGAAATTAGTAAAGTGGGGCCAATGTAATTGAATGGCTGATTTGAACAAAATCTGTATTAAAACAGATTGAAGGCTTAGGAAGGAAACCTCCCTGTAACGGATAGGAGAATCAGGCAACTGTTTGAATTTCAAACTTGTCTTGAAATCAATTAAATAAGAATTGCTTAAATTCTGGAATCATTTAAGGAATGCAATTAGAGCTCATAAACAATTGAAATTCAAAATAATATCTCCTGAGAGGGGCGGGATGGACTATGGCCGGCGGGATAGGATTACGGGACTAGCCGGCGGGAGGCCGGCGGCTGGCCGGCGACCGGTTGGCCGGCGGCGGCTGATCTGGCCGGCGAAAATGGAGGCAGCGGACTGGTAGCTTTGGGCGGTTTGGAGTGGGCGGCGGCAAGAGCAAGGAGAAGGGAAGAGAGGGAATTTTCGGTGCTTCGACGGCTACGGATTTATTCACCTCGCTTGTTTCCACCTTGGACATCCACAAATTAGATAATTTGAAAACGAGAACTCACTAAGAGATCAAGTTCTCTCCGGCAAACTCACTAAGAGATCGTGGAGATTTGCACTCACAAAGAGAACATGAAGTGTAGAACTCACAAAGAGATCCAAGTAGAAAATTTTCATTTGCTCATCATCCATAATACAAATCAACTAGCCTATAAATAGGCTCAAGAAGAGAAAAAGAAATAAAAGACTAAAATGCTCTTCGGGCTACAATATTACGTGACCACCCATAAGAGTATAAATGGAAAAACAACAATATAAAATAAACTAGTACAAAAACATATAAATAAATAACTAAAAAAAATCGTAGCCGTTGATCTCCGATGTCCTCATCACAATGATTTAGAATGCATTAATCAGCTAGCCAGACATGAATTTTGTAAAACAATCTAAAATAGTGATTATTTTTCCTAAAATGATTCTATGCTAATCCTTTCTTGACGTTTTCTTTTCTAATTTCAATATTTACCTTACTCTAGTTTTTTTTTTGGCATTCACATCCAGAAAATTTAGAAGTATTTCACGCTCAGCATTATTTCTAAAACTTGTTTCTGCTCCGATAAACATGCAACACACGAAGTGTCACTAACTAAGTTTATGTGTTTGCTTGGCAGATGGCCTTAAAATTTAAATTTATTTCAAACGATCCAAGCGTACTTAAATTGTCTTTCCTCCTATCAGCTAGCCTTAACATCGAATGTTGGTTCATTTGGGTAACATCAACCTGATTTATAGAGCAGTTATGTATAAAAAAAGTAAATTAAAATAAAAAAATAGAGCAGTTATGTATGTCTATGCCAACTTCTAGGCATATTTTAAATGAATCCCAGCTCATTACCAAATATGTACAGGAACTCAATGACAGATCTTCTCACTTCCTGTAAAATGGGCAACTCATTTCACTAAAAGTATGTCAGCTGCTAGTACTCGCACCTCTTTCGGGAGAAGAGCGTATGATACTTCTGCAACTTATAATGTTTTTTTGATGATCGACCTAATTGTAGTTTAGAATATAGACATACACTTTCAAATGTACTTTAAAAAATAATACCCATGTCCTTCAAGAAAGGTTAAATTACTTACTGCTGCTTAAGATTTATGACCCCATACTCATACATATCTGTTAGAAAAGGATTGGTTGACGCGTCAACTTGATTGCTTCCATCAAACTAATTTCTTTTAAGAGGTGTAGGGCATATTCTCTTTGAAAAATAGTGATTATAGATTTGTTTCTAGCATCTTTTCGTATGATTTGAAGATCTAGAGTCAACAAGCTTCTTTAGTACATGTAAGAGCTAGAGGAAAGTTACTTTTTTGTGCTAAAACAGAAGAAAATGAGGCTTTTCAGGAGTGCAAAATTTGAAAAGAATATCAAGTTGCTCTTTTTTAGGCAAATGTCTCCTAGATTGCCAGTGCTTTTAAGCTTTAGTACTTTTCTTTTTGTTTAATAAGCATGAGCGTCTTTGTATTGATTTTTTGGGTGAGGGAGATTGATTAAAATTGCTAGCTTGATATGTAGTTTTCAACAATTTTCTCTCATCTTATTAATTTTTTAAAACATCGCACTAAAGATTATTCCCCCTTCATTTCTTAGATTTTGCTCTAGACTTCTGATCTTAAGAACAAACTATTCAGTTTGATGAGGGTTCTTGGTACCTCCAAGCATTATATTTTGTTTACTTAATTCTCTTCAAACCTTAAGAAATATTTATTCAACTTTGGATGGTGGATGAATCCCTAGGATTCTTTTACAAACTCATGTAGGCAAACTAGAAAGAAAGAGCCAATAGAGGAGAACACTAGGACAAGTTGATGCGGGCAAAAATTCGGGGGATGGGGGATCCGAGGACCTCTGCCCACAAAAGAGGTACAAGAAAAGGAAAGGATCTTTTACGACATAAAACGAACACACACTTAGTTAATTATAGGGACACACATTTAGCTAATTATAAGGACACACTTACTAGATAATAGGAAGAACAAACTCTTACATTTCAAATTAAAAAGAAACTTACAAATTCGACTTTACCAAGACACCCTAAACTTTCTTTACTTAAGAGACGAATGATATAGGTGGGGTGTAAACTTGCGGAGAGACGAAAGAGATTAGAAGCCAAGACGAAGGGTGGAAAGAGCTCGCAAGATTTCCAGAGGAGGTGGGAGAAGAAGGTGGACAAAGCTTGCAAGCTTCTCCAAGAAAATCCCAAGGATTTCTTTTCCAAAAATAACTTATCACTTTTTTTAAAACATTACAAAACCCCTCATATTTATAGGTATGAAAGGGGGATACAAACAGCCACACTAATTGAATTCCCATAGGAATCCAAACATCACAAGCCACGGAAAAGCCCCTTGCTTTTCACGGGAAAACAGCCCAGCCAAGGGACCAAAGGAGCAGCCACGAGAACCAAAGAGACAACACGGAACCGAGGCGCCAAAAGCCACGGGAAGGCCCCCAGTTCGGAAACCAGCAGCCACCGTGAGAACCAAGGAGCCAATGCACAAAAACAGCCAACCCGTGGAAGCCAAGGAGCCATGGCATGGGAAAACAAACAACCTTTTTGGAATCCCAAGGGACAAACTTAAATTTAAGATATAAAAAACTTTAATAAAAATTACATTAATTGAGATAACTAATGAACTAAAACCTAGCTAATAAATGAGCTAACCTTTAGTTCAATAAATGAACTAAAAACCAGCTCATAAATGAGCTAAATTCCAGCTCAAATTTTATTGAGCTTGTAAGCTCAAGGGAAGTCAAAACAAACTTATTTTGGTTTTGAGTTGACCCCCCCGCCTACATCACAAGTAGAACAAAACTTCATTCAAATTAGAATGCTGACATCCAAACAAACACCAAAATAAACGAAAGCCGAACAAACGAAACAAAATTAAAATTAAAAACACTATCCTTAGAATAACCAGTAAGTGGTTTCCTCACATGCAACGAAAAGTAGGTAAAAATAAGATAAGTGCTTAAGGGCTTGCAAACCAAGGGTCCACCATAGCTACAAGGCCCAACATCCAACAAAGCTCCTTTGGCAAATGTCATCAAATCAGCCAACAAACATCTCAAATAGCTCTAGAAGAAGGATACAAGTGTAGTAGAACTTGCGTAGACAAGAAGATATTAGAAGCCCAAGACGAAATAGAGAGGAGGAAGAGAGAAATGGAACAAGCTCTCAAGCTTTTTCAAGGAAGAAGAAACCCTCAGGTTTTGTAGAAACTTTGCTCAAATATTCAACAACCTTCTCATGTCAAAAACATCTCTAGTTTATAAGAGAAAAGGGGGCAGCCAAACATCCATTCAACCTCCAACTGAACCAATCAGGTAAGGGGAGCTAGAAGGCCAAAATTCATTCCAGAACAGCAACTAAAAAGGCCACACAGAAAAACGGGTAAAGCAACCACGGGACAAGCAGCTAGGGGAGAAATCGAAGGGGGCACCCAGCAAGGGAGAAAGAACCAACCACGAGAAACAACACCAGGAAGAAACCGAGGGGACACAAAGAAGGGGAAAAGGAAAAGATCCAACTCCGCTTAATGAGCTAACAAGAGGAATGCCTTTTCATATTAATGAGCTAACATTAGCTCAAGCATTTATGAGCTAGAGCCAAGTAGCTTCCAAAGAACACATCCCAAACTTGAGCAGTCAAGGCCCAACCCGAGAGGCAACCAGCAGCCCAAGGACCCAAAAGAACCCAAGTAGCTAGCACACCCAAGGTTTGTCATGCCCAAGCATTACCTACTCATGATCATTGGATGTTTTCCATCATAGGATAGCATAAAAAAATTCAACAAAAATTATAATATTCAAATTACAATAAAAATGAAAATAAACTGAAATTTGCATGCATCACAAACTTCATTTTGATCTTTGTTGAGGCCTGTAAAAACATCTTAGGTTCTTGTTTTTCTTACAAGTTTGCTGTATTTATCTGCACACTACCCACACCAATTTTTTGGCTTGAATATGTCTAGTTCTTTTGACTTCTTGTGAGTATGATGAAGTATTTGGTGATACTCTTGCTTGTTTGAGATCGCAAGCATGATTTTTGAATTCATATAATTGAAGAGAATTTTTAAGATTCAAATATGCCATGCTAATTTTCTCTCGAATTACTCGAGCAATGTTGTGGACCAAGTACAGGTATCCAAAGTCTTCTTCCATAGAATTAATAAGCTAAGCAATCACGCAGGTGTTATTGGTATCTCCTATTGGAAAGAAAGGGTCGCCTGTTTCAAGTTAGTGGATCGTACCATTTAGGTGCTTCATCCATCCTGTCCCCCAAATCACCATCCTGTCCTTGATTTCTTTCTAGTGGAAACTTGATGGGAAATACTTGATTTCAAATAGTTCCTAGCCCAAATCTGAAGTAGAACAAGGGGAAAACTGCAGTTTTCTCCAATGGACAGCAGTTTTTCACAAAAAAACAGTGAGAGATTGCGGGAAAACTGAGATAGAACTCAAGCAAAGGCTTGTATTTTACTAATAGACGAATAAAATAGCAAACATACAATTTGTTCTTCAATCCGAGAGGAATAACAACTCTCCAATCTCCGGCAACGCCAAGAGCCCAAAGCAAGAAACCCTAGATCTCAAATTGACATTCAAAGTCAAGATGATCTCCTATTCACACCCTTCTCCCTAATTAAAACAAAAGGAATAATTAAAAATCCCTAAACAGCCCCTTAATTCAAAATTTCCCTCCTAAAATTAATACAATCAATCCTTGGGCCCACAAGGGATGCCGCCCCCTCCTTGTTCTCCGCCTAGCTTGGGCTTGCGGGAATAAACCAGGACCGGTCCAGCCGGCCCCTCCTGGGTCGGCGGCATAACAAAACTCCAAGTATGATAGTAGGTAAAATGCTTTTATCCTTTTCTTTTTTGCATTAGGCAGCAGCTTGAATCCAACAAATTCAACAACAACATCAAGCCTTTATCCCACTTTGTGGGGTCGGCTACATTAATTCATTTTCTCCATTGTGCTCTATTAAGAGTCAAATTCTTAGTTAAATCTAATAAAAAAAAGCCATTTCTAATATTTTCTAACCATGCCTTCTTAGGTCTATCTCTACCTTTTTTGACATAGGCCAAATTTAATACATCTAATCTCCCAGTTGGGTCATCGGAAGGTTACCGTTTTATGTGACCAAACAATCTAATTGGATACCTTTTTTAACACTGCCATTGCCAGGTCCCAAGTCCTGGATGAGAAAAGTGGAGGGCTGCGTTAGGTAGTCGACAACTAGCGTAAAACTTGTCGAACAAAAATGACATTTGACTTTTAATAGGACACAATGGAGAAAAATGATTCATGTAGCCGACCCCACGTAGTGGGATAATGGCTTGATATTGTTGTTGTTGTTGTGGCCTAATTGTAATTTAGATTACAGACATACACTTTTGAGTCTACTTTCAAAATAATATGCATGTCATTAAAGAAAGGATAAATACTTCTTGCTTAAGATTTATAACTCTTATGCATACATATCCATGGTTATTGTCAAAATTTTATCTCTACAACTAACCTTACGGTTGAATATTCGCAGGTACTTTACCATTGGTCTCAATGAGTTCACTATAATATCTCTAATATTTTTTTCCCCTCCTATTCACAAGTTGTTGCTTCTTATGATATTGGTTTACGAACTTTTCCAACTTAACAGTTGAGGAACCAGGCCACTTTGGTTGGTAATGCTACCCCAATACCCCCTAGTCACTTTGAAAGTTTCGCTGTTCCTGATGCAGGACTACTTAGGTGACATGTTTATGGCTTCATTTTAAACATTGCACAATTCTTTGATTAGAATAATTTTGGCTTAAAATTATTAGCAGTTCTCAACGTCAATTAAACAAATAAAGATGTGACTTGCGTAGGCTAATTAACATGCTCCAAGTTTTGAAATTTTCAAGATAAGTAAGATAAGTAAAACAATGCAAAATAGTAGCCTTCAATTTAATCCCTAGTCTAACAACGAGACATAGGATGCATAGAAGATTACACTCAATTCCTACAAATGATTAAGCTTGGCAAGAGCAATTTGAGGGAGCTTTCGTGATTACAACCAACAAATTGAGAATTTAGAGTTAGAAGAAATTGAATACAAATGGAGAAGAGAAAGACCTTTGCTCAAGGAGACGTGGAGATCCGTCAGTTGATGCCTTCAACGTCTCTGTCCATGGCTTCCGTCAAAGAAACTAAGATGCGTGTCTTGAATAGTCACAAAGAGGAAGAGGTTTCCCTTGATAGGAGAGTGGATGCAAGCTCCACACCTCTTTTCATAAAATCTGAAAAACAGTCTCAGATTTCTACAGAAAAACTGAGAGAAATTCTCAGATTTGATATGCTAACATGAAGAGAACAGTGAGGAGAGGTCAAGCTGTGATTAGGAATAGACGGCTCAATGGGATTTCCTGCACCTGCTCTAGATTAAAGAGTTCTTCCCATGTAGGTAAGGCAAGGGGAGGGGAGGTTATGGGAAAAATCTGCTGACGGGATGGGGAGGTTGGCGGGAGGGATTTAGAATTTCTGAATTAATTCCTGATATGTAGGAATTAACTGAGGAGTTACGGTGGATGTAATTTCAGCCAATTAAGTGTGGGAGGGATTTAGAAATATTGCCTTAAGGGGAGGTGGTGAATTTGGAAACAAATCCTAATTAACTCCTTAATGGAGCCGACAGCAGTAGGATCCAGAGAAGGAATTTATGGAGGGGATTTGGGGAGATTTAATAGGCTAGGAGAATTAGGTAATTTCTCAATTAAATTCATTTTGAATTTGAATTAAGAAACTTTCCTAAAATAGACTATTTAAATTTGGAAAGGTTTTGACATTCGCAATGATGAATTTCGAAATTCAAATCTTTCCACATTCAATTTAATCTAAAATAAGAAATAAATTTGGATGGAGGAAAAGGAGGGAAGTGGTCGGCAGCTAGGGAGATGAGGGGGCCGGCGGTTGTGGCTTTGGCCGCGGCAAAGGGGCTTGGGGCAAGTGGGCCGTGGGGTGTTGGGAAGTGGATGAGGGGATCGGGTGAGGGTGCTTTGGCCGTGATGGGGAGGAGGATGGATGGAGGGTTTTGGAAGCTCGACGATGAGGCGATGACAAGATAAAGAAGATAAAACCACGAACCCGGCCATCTCCAAGATTGGTGGGTGATGCGCTAATCTCCCTCTCCAAGGGATCTCTCCAAAGCTCTCCAAGAACTCTCAAAGGCTCTCACAACACAAGTGCAGAAAGAAATTTCAATAATCATTCATTAGCTCAAAACAAAGGAAATGAGACTATAAATAGCCGGGTACAAAGACTCAAGAAAACAAAAGACCAACTTGCCCTTTGGGCTTACATGCGACCACTCCCATGAAAGGGGTACAAAGGGAAATAATAACGACACCTAAGCAAATAAGAAAATGCATAAATAAAATAAAATACAATCATGACTCAGAAATACAAGGACTCGATCGTGGCCGTAGATCGGCGGCCACGTCACTGATAAACCTTCCACGCTGATCTGATGTCCCCATCATTCTCCCGGGGTGGGAGAAAACTCGACTCCGTCGAGTAAGAATCTCTAGCGCTCTCGTAGATCTCTAGTGCATCTGGGTCAATCTGCTGCAACTCCTCGCGGTGTATCCACATATCCTCTGACTTGGGCTCTCCTTTCCACCTGATCAAATATCTTCTTCGTCCTCCTTCTCTTGTGGATATGATCTCATCACTTAAGACTGCCTCCAATTGCTCTGCTATAGGAAATGTGGGGATATCTGGTAGTGGGGGTAGGTTCGGGATCTCACAAGGTGGGTTCTCACAAGGCTTTGATAGTGGATGTTGTGGGTTAAAATCAGGACCTTCATATGCCACTAAGTCTTCTATGTTAAAAGAGGGATTTATATTAAAATCTGCAGGCAGATCTACTACACAAGCATTGTCATTAATTTTCTTAAATATTTTGAAAAGTCTAGCACTCTTTGCATGCAATTTCTTAACTGTTCCAGGAAGGAACCGTTCCGAATGAATTCGCACAATAACAAAGTCACCAACCTCAAAAGTTTTAAATCAACGTTTTAAATCTGCATGTAATTTATATTCCTGATTATTCTTTTCAATTTGTTGCGCAATATCCTTATGAAGTTCATGCAAATGAGATGCAAATGCTGATGCAGACTCATGAATTCCGTATCTAGAACTCATGGGTATCAGATCTAACGGCAGTCTAGGTTTGAACCCGTAAACACTTTCAGAAGGACTTAGACCAAGAGTAAAATTCACTGAATCGAGGAAGTCAAGACCGCCTAGAATACGATCAGATAGGGAGGCTCCAGGGGCTAGGTTTAGAACATATGAAATGCCCTTAATCGGGGGTAATGGATCGGGAAGACCATCAGGATGGATCTCAACAAGTCTACTAGGTATGAGCTGACTCTCATGAGGGACTGATTCGTCAAACTCAGTGGGAGTCTCATGATCGACTAAGGTGTGTAAAGGCACGCTCTGGGTTATGGCGGCTATCAGGTTTAGTCCCTTCTTGGCTTTGACAGGGTTGGATTCAGGGTCATCCGAAACCCGAGGCTGTGATGGCAAAAGTTTGATCTTTTTACCATCATGTTCAAACATACAGATGTTTGAACAACCATAGATGTGGACATCGTTATCAAAAAGCCAGGGGCGACCTAGCAGGATTTGTCCGACATTCATAACCAACACATCGCACCAGACGTTCTCCTTGTAAGTGGCAAAGGAGATGGGCACGTGGCTTCGTTCCTTCACTTCCAAGGCAGTGGTGTTGACCCAAGCTACCTTATAGGGGTTGGGGTGGGGAACGACAGACAGACCAAGCTTAGACACCATGCTGGAGGAGACAGCATTGATGCAGCTGCCACTATCCACGACGACTTTGCAATTCTTATCCTTGATTTTAGTGTAGGTGTGAAAGATCGTAGTCCTACACCAGTCATCGGTGGTAACGAGTTGTGACAGTGCACATCTCGCCATACAGGTGGGAGGGGTGTCAATTTTCTGAATGTATTGGATGACAGCAGTGTCGTCATCCTCCTCAAAGAATTCACCATCATTGTCCACTTGGTGAATCTGGTCGATTTCGGGATCGAATTCAGCCTCAGTGATCTCTTCAATAATCGTGACTTTATATGGACTAGAGCACTGAGAGGCGATATGCCCATACCCCTGACATCTAAAGCATTTGGTCTCGGGGTTAGATCGATGGGTATCAGGAGTGGGAAGCTTACTTCTAACATCAGGACGGGGAGTAGGGGGACCAGACGAGGGTTGGGTGTTGCTCCCTAGGGTCGGCTGGGCAGTGGGGGTGTGAGGGGTGGAACTACCAGAAGGTTTGTAGGAAGGCCTAGAGTCATGTGAACGGATCGGGTGCTGTGAACGGGTCTCCTCTAAGTCAAGCACTAGGCTGTAGGCATTCTCCAGGGTTGTGACGTTCCGGGCAAACAACTCATTGCGAAGATCCTCTCGCAACCCGGTTCGAAACATAGACAAGATTTGCGCGGGGGTGGTAGAGGTCTTCCCTTTGCATCGAATCAGGTAGTCATCAAAGGAGGCGATGTACTCCTTAACTGGTTTATTGCCTTCAGTCAGCCTATTCCATCTATCCAATAGTCGAGGGAAGTACGAGGGTGGCAAGTACTTTTGTTTGAGTTCCCGTTTCATGGATAGCCAGTCTACAATAGGGTACTCATTCCTATCTTCTCTAAGACTCTCTAAGTTCGCCCAAAACTGACTCGCCCTACCCGTAAGTTTCATAGCAGCAAAGCTAACCTTCCTAGCCTCAGAAATGGCATACCACTTAAAGAAATTGTCCATACCTTTGACCCAGTCCAGGAAGAGCTGGGGATCGAGGCTGCCATCAAAGGTAGGAGCGTCAACCTTAATGTTCTTCATTAGTGGTGCATCGGGATCATGGACTTGGTAGGTAGTACGATGATTGGCACGGTGATGCCTCTCATCCAAATCAGGATCATGACGTGGATCATGTCCATGGTAGGGAGCTCGATGATTGGCCCGATGTGGCCTCTCATCCGGGTAGGTCTCTTCCCCATACATAGAAGTGGGTCTAGATGGGGTGTAAGGAGTAGGGTGGTCTCTAGCTCGCTCAAGTGTATCGAATCTCTCGGTGGTGTTCCTACGAAGCTCAGCTAGGTCCGCTTGGTTTTCCTTGAGTTGCAGGCTAATTGTGTTCATTTGGCCTACCAAGAGGTCTAAAGTCCTTCCTAGTTGCTCCGGGTCCATTCCTAAACACCAAGGGGTACTTAGAGGGTTTTCTAGGAAGTGGACAGCAAACTACAGCAGGGAAAAACACTTTAACGGGACTCTAAATGGTGCTGGAAACTCATGGACAGCAAACTACAAGGAGGGCCTTAGCAACCTAGACAACTAGTAAAGTGGCTAGGTTAAGGACAGCACTTGAACAATTGATAAATGAGCTTACAACCTCTAAATGCATGCAGGAAAACAGTGGACAGCAAGCATAAATTGTTATTAAACTAATTTAAATGATAGCATGCATGCAATAACGTATAAAACTAGTAAAACAACTCCTAGGATGATGTCTAGCATGCAAAACTAGAGCAAACCATGCTCTGATACCAGATGATGCATGACTACTTAGGTGACATGTTTATGGCTTCATTTTAAACATTGCACAATTCTTTGATTAGAATAATTTTGGCTTAAAATTATTAGCAGTTCTCAACGTCAATTAAACAAATAAAGATGTGACTTGCGTAGGCTAATTAACATGCTCCAAGTTTTGAAATTTTCAAGATAAGTAAGATAAGTAAAACAATGCAAAATAGTAGCCTTCAATTTAATCCCTAAACAACGAGACATAGGATGCATAGAAGATTACACTCAATTCCTACAAATGACTAAGCTTGGCAAGAGCAATTTGAGGGAGCTTTCGTGATTACAACCAACAAATTGAGAATTTAGAGTTAGAAGAAATTGAATACAAATGGAGAAGAGAAAGACCTTTGCTCAAGGAGACGTGGAGATCCGTCAGTTGATGCCTTCAACGTCTCCGTCCATGGCTTCCGTCAAAGAAACTAAGATGCGTGTCTTGAATAGTCACAAAGAGGAAGAGGTTTCCCTTGATAGGAGAGCAGATGCAAGCTCCACACCTCTTCTCATAAAATCTGAAAAACAGTCTCAGATTTCTACAGAAAAACTGAGAGAAATTCTCAGATTTTGATATGCTAACATGAAGAGAACAGTGAGGAGAGGTCAAGCTGTGATTAGGAATAGACGGCTCAATGGGATTTCCTGCACCTGCTCTAGATTAAAGAGTTCTTCCCATGTAGGTAAGGCAAGGGGAGGGGAGGTGATGGGAAAAATCTGCTGACGGGATGGGGAGGTTGGCGGGAGGGATTTAGAATTCCTGAATTAATTCCTGATATGTAGGAATTAACTGAGGAGTTACGGTGGATGTAATTTCAGCCAATTAAGTGTGGGAGGGATTTAGAAATATTGCCTTGAGGGGAGGTGGTGAATTAGGAAACAAATCCTAATTAACTCCTTAATGGAGCCGACAGCAGTAGGATCCAGAGAAGGAATTTATGGAGGGGATTTGGGGAGATTTAATAGGCTAGGAGAATTAGGTAATTTCTCAATTAAATTCATTTTGAATTTGAATTAAGAAACTTTCCTAAAATAGACTATTTAAATTTGGAAAGGTTTTGAAATTCGCAATGATGAATTTCGAAATTCAAATCTTTCCACATTCAATTTAATCTAAAATAAGAAATAAATTTGGATGGAGGAAAAGGAGGGAAGTGGTCGGCGGCTAGGGAGATGAGGGGGCCGGCGGTTGTGGCTTTGGCCGGCGGCAAAGGGGCTTGGGGCAAGTGGGCCGTGGGGTGTTGGGAAGTGGATGAGGGGATCGGGTGAGGGTGCTTTGGCCGTGATGGGGAGGAGGATGGATGGAGGGTTTTGGAAGCTCGACGATGAGGCGATGACAAGATAAAGAAGATAAAACCACGAACCCGGCCGTCTCCAAGATTGGTGGGTGATGCGCTAATCTCCCTCTCCAAGGGATCTCTCCAAAGCTCTCCAAGAACTCTCAAAGGCTCTCACAACACAAGTGCAGAAAGAAATTTCAATAATCATTCATTAGCTCAAAACAAAGGAAATGAGGCTATAAATAGCCGGGTACAAAGACTCAAGAAAACAAAAGACCAACTTGCCCTTTGGGCTTACATGCGACCACTCCCATGAAAGGGGTACAAAGGGAAATAATAACGACACCTAAGAAAATAAGAAAATGCATAAATAAAATAAAATACAATCATGACTCAGAAATACAAGGACTCGATCGTGGCCGTAGATCGGCGGCCACGTCACTAATAAACCTTCCACGCTGATCTGATGTCCCCATCAGTTCCCTTTCTCATGATTGTTGCCACCTGTTTTTCTTATAATACCCAAAATATTTAAAATAAATTTAAGCATAAATTTCTTCTAAATGTTAATTTATTTTTATTAAATTCTACTTTTAATTTTGAACATTTTGACATATAGAAGTATACGTAAATTATTAATCATATATGTATAACTATTATATGAATAATTGTTTAATCTTTCAGCAATAGTTAATTTAAATTAAACAAAGTTATGACTCTTAAATTATGACTATAAACAGTTATTGCATTATTTATTTCTATTACTGCAGCCACAACACTTAGCCATGCATGCATTGGGTTGATTACAAGAGGCTGGAAATCAACCGCTGGATGGATTTTTGGAATGATTAGTGGAGTTATGAGTGGAGTTAGGAGTAGAATATAATATTGTTTAGTGGCATTTTATTTTATAACCAAGGCATTGCATTTTCTCCTCATTCCATGCATAGCATTTCCACGACAATCCCTGGATTCTAAGCAACTGCTATTGCTGAGAGTTGTTGGTTGTGAGAGAGCGGAGAGCTGGAGGAGGCATTATGTCGATGAATTTTCCGTAGGGGTGTCAATATTTGACATGACTTGAAAACTTGACTTGAACCAGACACGAAAATTTCAGGTTTGGGTCCTGATTTTTCCCTGTTTCAAATTTCAGGTCGGGTTCGGGTTGACTCGGAAACCCGAGAATGACCTGGTTTTGACCCAGGTTTCTGGCTGAAGAAGCGCACGAAACGGAGAAGGGACCTTCACGATGAGCAAACTCTCGTCGTTGCTTCTGATCTAAATGTTGTAACTTCCAATCCTACCGAAAGGGAATGTCGTCCAAGTAGCGAAGTCGAACAACAACGACCGGCGGCTCCTTCACTGTTCACAGCGAGCGAACTCCCGTCATTGCTAATGCTTTCGATCAAAATGTTGTAACTTACTAACTTTCGATCCGACCAGAAGTGAACGTCATCCAAGGGCAAGGAGCAAAGTCGAACAACAACAAAGAGCTTATGACTTCTTCAACGAGCGAACTGTCATCGTTGCTTCCGATCAAAATGTTGTAACTTCCAATCCTACTGGAAGGGAACGCAATCCAAGGAGCAAAATCGAAGAACAACGACTGGCGGCTCCTTCATAGTTCACAACGAGCGAACTCCTGTGCTTCCGATCAAAATGTTGTAACTTCTAATCTGACCGGAAGGAGCGAAGTCGAACAGCAACGAAGTAGCCCCGAGCGGACAACTTCTTCACTGCGAGCGAATTCCTGTCGTTGACTCGTTGCTTCCGAGAATGCCGTCCAAGGAACGAATCAAGCAATCAGTGAAGTCGAACTCGAACACCAACATAGGAGCCAGTGTCACTTGGCGGGTCAGGTTCGGGTCCGAAAAACTGACCCGTTTGCAAAAACGGGTCGGGTTTGGGTCGAATAGTGACGAGTTAGTTTCAGGTTGGACCCGAACTTGACCCGTGACCCGATTTTAGAATTTATGCAGGGTCATTTATACTTGAATGCTATGTTGTCGGCATACATTCAACAATATGAGAAATTTTTAATGCGAGAACATCTAATTGTAATTTTCATCATTTTATTTGAAATGGTTTCATATATAGATGCTTATTGTGCGTGCTATAGTTATTCAAATTTTGATATAACTTTTGAAGCCTTGTCTGCTTTTTCAATCTGATATTTTCCTGTTGTATGCATGCAAATCATTAGTTCATATTTGAAACTTAGGTGCTTGTAGATGCAGAGTGCACTCATGATGGATCAATCAAGCACATTCAAAAGTTTGAGTATTGGGGGTGGTCAACTTTCCAGCGCCGAGTACTTGACCCAAATCGAATGCAAAATTTGACATGTCTGCAAGTAAGTTTCTTTCAAATTTAAGGTGGACAGAACTTGGGTGCATCTTAGAGGTCTAGCAAGTTCAATGTCATATTCGTTTTAGTTAAATATGTGCGGCCAGGAAGCTGGACCTTTCTCTTAAGTATGTTTTGTAGCAAATTTTCTTGTCCACTACCAACCATTCTTCCTTTCTGATCTTAGTTTGTTCGAATTTATCTGAGCGAATTACAAATTTTTTGTGATGGACTGTATGAAAAATATGGTAGTAAAAGTTGGTCTTACGCAAGATAGTTTTCAAATTGATGGAAAAGCACATTGATATATTGAATAAACCCATAAATTTTTTGTTTTTACAATTGTAGAAGTCCAAAGAATTTGAAGGTATTATTTGGTTGCCATCCTTTCACATTTATAATTAACTAAAGGATGGTATACAAAGTATACTAAAATATTCTTTATTTTCCAGATCACAACTTTCTGAATTTGAATTAAACTTTATGGACTTCTGTAAGTTCATTTTAACACATCTGATTTATATCTTTCATAACAATGAGGCCCAACAAATGTCATTGAATTTATGAATTTTGGGGTCTTTTTGCGGGTCAAGATCAAAGGTCTTCTTGATTTTCGTTTTGGAGGCTCCATTGTCAAAATCCAATCCAACGAGATGGAGAAATTTTAGCTTCTGCTAAAGTGGATCATACTCTAATCTTTTTAATGTTTATTACATAAAAAATAAATAAAAAATAAATATATGACAATGTATGGGTTTATTCATTTATTATGACTCCAATTCATTTTAGTCCACAACCAGCCAAACTTGAGAATTGGGCTTGGGCCAATGTCCCTTATGTTGATTTTGATAGGGACAAGTTTTTTTGAGGAACTACTCAGTCTTTTTACTTGCCTTTTGGTGATGGATGTCTAGGAAGCGAGTAGCAAAGGAGTATGCTAATCTTTACACTGCTTCCTTTTTGCCCACACCCAAAATTGGTCCAGGGAAGATAGGCATATATTTGGCTAGCCAATGCTGCATTTTCTTGCAACCCTCCACCACAACCCTTGTTCCCCCGTCATTTAGCTACATAAGTGATGTTTCTGTCAATATACCCGACCACTTTTGTGAAAATTAGGGTGTTTACTGCTAGAAGATGAAATTGAGGTAAAAATACCAAAATTTCATGAAAATAGGGATTAAAATATCTTCATGATTTTCTCTTACTGGATAGTGTAGTCAGGAGGCACTTATCCATTTTAATCACCTGTCTTGCATACATATTCCATTTTCTTACATAATAGAATAAGATCTTAAGCCTATCACAATACTCATCATTGTATCTTTTAGTAATATTGATTTTTTTTTTATGTAATGGTAATTTTTAAATTTTCAAATCATTAAATCATTAAAGATATGTATGCAGGAGCTATTAGTTGTGTTCAAACACAAGGTGGTTTGACCAAGTATTTCCCTATTTCGGTTGGGTTACATGAAGGATCAGCCTTAAGCCCATATCTTTTTGCTTTAGTCTTGGATGTTCTCACTAGACATTTGCAAGAGGATGTACCTTGGTGTATGCTTTTTGCTGATGATATTCTTCTTGTTGATAAGACTAGAGAGGGAGTTGAAAGTAAACTTGAATTATGGAGGTCAACATTAGAGACTAAAGGTTTTCGCTTGAGTAGATCTAAAACGGAATATATGGAGTGGAATTTGTAGTAATAGACCTAGTGAGGGGATTGTGACTTTGGGCAATCAAGTCATTAATAAGAGTACACATTTTAGATATCTTGGATCTATTGTTCAGAGTGATGGTGAAATAGATGGGGATATTATCAGTAGAATTCAAGTTGGATGGTTGAACTGGAGGAATGCATCGGGCTTGTTGTGTGATAGAAAAGTACCCCTCAAACTTAAGAGAAAATTCTATAAGATGGTAGTGTGGCCTGCAATGCTTTATGGTGCTGAATGTTGGCCATTAAAAGAGAAGCATAATACTAAGTTAAGTGTGGCAGAGATGAGGATGCTCAGGTGGATGAGTGGCTTTACCCTTAGAGATAGGATACGAAATAAGCATATACATGAAAAGGTTGGAGTAGCTCCAATAGAAGATAAGATTAGAGAGAGTCGTCTTAGATGGTTTGGTCACATAAAATGGCGGCCTTCCAATGACCCAGTTAGGAGAGTAGATGTTTTAGATTTGACTTATGTTAAGAAAGGTAGAGGCAGACCTAAAAAGACTTGGTTAGAAAATATTATGAATGACCTTTCTTTATTAGATTTAAACGAGAATTTGACCTTTAATAGGACACAATGGAGAAAAATGATTCATGTAGCCGACCCCACGTAGTGGGATAAAGGCTTGATGTTGTTGTTGAATGGTAATTTTTAAATTTTATTTTATTTTATTTTTTGTATCATTCTTCATTTGACATATTACTGTTTCACGGAATCCAATCATATGCCCAACGCCCCTTACCCTTATTACTATCCTGACCCATCTTATTTTTTATTGA
The DNA here is from genome assembly GCA_022539455.1 of Dendrobium nobile. Classification (NCBI taxonomy): domain Eukaryota; kingdom Viridiplantae; phylum Streptophyta; class Magnoliopsida; order Asparagales; family Orchidaceae; genus Dendrobium; species Dendrobium nobile. The sequence goes on from CM039731.1 coordinate 29,317,089, forward strand.
TCAAAATATTGACAACCAACTTTATTTGGCAAGCTGACCTGGTTTTTGAACAATCATATTAAATTTACTGATGGCACTGTCTATGCAATTTGATAGAATCATCCTTTGAATCATGCTTTAGGCATTTGGGACGATGCTAATGCTATTGGCTTGCTCCTAGAAAATTAGGATAAAGCTTTATGGTTTGAGTCATGTTTCAACTGGGTAATGCACTTATTGCCGCATACTTGTTCAGCTTATGGCTATGAGAGCATCACTGTATCATTGAAAACTTTTATAAGCACTCAAATGAAATTCAGCATTTATACTACACATTAATATTGTTGTTCTACAGCTGGCACTACTTACAAATGGCTTCAGATTATTGAAAGTTGGTGGTTCTCTCGTATACAGCACCTGTAGGTAGGTATCTTCTGAGTTCCTATAATCCGAGGCATTGCATCTGTTCTGCAGTTCTTTGTGTTATCTGAAATGTATGTATTTTGTCACTTAGCTTGAAATGTGCATGCCTTGTCCCCATTATTTTTCACTGTTAAGAGTTTTGATGTTCTGCATTTCATGGATTGTTCGAGTTTAAGCAAGAGGTTGTTGATTTTAATTTAATGCTTTTTCTTAGTTTAACAGTTGCACAGAATGAGGCTGTGGTTGAGCAGTTCCTCTCCAGAAATCCATCAGCTGGTATGATGACTTTCTTTTTATTTCTTTTACTTATATTATTTTTTTTTTGTAGTTTGCAATACAATCACAACATTTAGCGAGACCTTATTCATTTTAGGGTAGGTTATCCATTATTTGGTCTGAAAGCCATATAAAGAACATAATCTTGGTGGGGTTCATCTCTGTTGTGATAACTGTTTGAACCAATCCGTCCTTCTTCAAGCCATATAAAGTGAATGCTCTATCCTTGTTTTTTTATCTGTCTAGTTAATACATCATTGCTTAAATTTAAGATACCCAAGTGTTGGGGATGATGAGGAATGATGAAACAAGTAAGAAAGTAAAAGCAACGGAAAAGTAAAGGACACCAGGATTTAACGTGGAAAAATTCAAAATAGGGGAAAAGTCATGGAGCCACACCACACCAAGAAATCCATTATGAAAATTGGGAGAAATAAGTACAAATCTCTCTTTTCTCTCTCCTCTTTTTCACATGCACCATTCTCAATGTCTACATACAAAAAATACAAGAGAAAACCGAGAAAGAAAACCGTCCACTTCGTCTCACAGCACTGCGGCGCTCAAGTCTTTGTGTTGCACCACTGCAGCGCCGTATCTATACTGCTATGGCGCTCTACTGTTTGTCGTTCAGTGCTGGGGTGCTGGGGCGCTCTAGAATGCAGCGTCAGGGCACTCGGGTATGGAAAAAAATTTCAAGTGAAAAGCACCCGAACCCAAGCAGGGGGTAAACCCCACGCACCCCCCAGCGAGTACAACAAGCATTGAGGTTCAAGACAACAGAACAATCAGATTGATCTACACAATCAGATTCTACACATCTACACAACTTAAAACTCCTCTCTCTTGATTGGTAGAACGTGTGGAAGACTAGTGTAAAAATGTTATGTTGGATGTGATATACTTGGAAGAATTATACAATGAATAAATTTTCTTGCCGACTCATAGAACTTGCAACTCAATTATCCTTTAACTATGTCTAACACTATGACCCATTCATTTACATATGGTCCAATGATAATAGTTGGGAATGTAATTGTAAATGATATTTGCATTCTCATCATTTTTAAAAGCTTAAAACCATGATTGGAGTGTCACGACTTGGCCCGAGAATTCAGAGTATCAAGCGAGAGTATATGGTTGGATGTAGTTTTTGAGCCTCTGTTATTATTATTCATACATTTCTTAGCACTGATATGAAAAGAGCCACTAAATAACAAAAATTCATCTGAATCAAAACCATATTAGTTATAATGTAAATGCCTTTTTTCCTTTCTCCTTTCTCCTATAGTGCAATGCCAACGATAAATTGATTCTCTTCTTCATTCATTTAATTCTTGATATTTTTTTGGGCTCCGAAAATTCGTGCCTTGGCCTCTCCGCGCCTTCTTTTTTTGACGGAGAGAGTTTAACAGATTTATGTTCCAAGGTAAAATTTTAGAAGACATTGGGTTTTATATAAGACACTGCCCAGATATTTCTCCCTCATTTTGCGAGGACTCATAGGCGCAAGCTCCTATAGGTAATTACCTCTCCTAATAACACGAGAACTTTTAATTAAGGTTTGTTATTAAATATGTCACAATAATTACCTAACATATAATACCAGCAATTTTAGGGTTTGAATTTAGTTTTGAATTTTTGAGTTTAAGGTTTGAAATTGATTACCGTATTCTTAAACTGGTGATGGGGAAATGAAGACGGGCCCGATCAAGATCCCATAGGTCTGTCATCCCGGGTTGTCATGGTCCATGGTCTACTTGGTTAGAGGAGGTAGTCGACCCAACTTGACAAAAGAAACCTTGTCGACAATCATGGGTTGCTTTGTCGAATAATACTTATAGACCTGGGTGGATATTTGTCTAAGAAGATGAATGTAAGTCAACTTTAGCTAATAAAGGGCTTTATATTTTATAGAGTGCATCCATAATTCATTACTCAAGAGGCTTTTAACCATTAGGAAATATACGAGCTTTGTGCCATTTTGCTGCAAAAATCACCCGGCCAAAGGGCAAATGTCACGTCCCTTCTTGCGATGAATCAACTGAGAATGAACTATAGTAATATATTTCACAAGACATCTATTATTTGTGAGTTGAAGTTATTATTTAATTTATTATGGTCATCAAACTGTTGCGAAGAGTGGATGTATTTTAGTTTTAAGTTTTTGGTGATGGGATTTCCATTTAAATATTTATAATTTGATAGATATTAGATTTTGAAATTTTAATAAGCTTCGAAAATTGATCTCTCCGCTTGAGATTTACATTCAACAGGGTCATCATCAGAGTGATTTTGCAATCACTTTAAAAAAAATTGTATTTCCATTTGGGTTCATGGGTATTTGAAAATAGAGTCCCATTCGATTGAATTTTTCTATCAACACGGTCATCATCGGAGGCATTTAGCACTTTTAACAAATCCGCAAAGCATTCTTAAGTCTCGCAGGAGATTGATAAAAAGATCGGAGCACATGTGGAATATATCTTAGCATGTAGATCGATGCTATTGTAGGGGTGTTTGAACACTTGTAGTGACTCTGTGAAGCATTGTCAGATCTTGGATTTTTGGGCTTGACATAAAGATCGGAGCACATGCGAAATATAATTTTTTCAAGTGTGAATAGGCATCCTTCTTTGTCATCAAATTTGGCAATTTAGATTTAATCTTTCAAATGTGGATGTCGTTAGAGGAAGCAGAAGAAGGAAGGTAGTTTAAGATTACTTATTGGATCGTTTCTGAGTTATTTGGGAAGGGGACCTACACGAGCAATTCCTTGCCTTGACTCAGGAGGGGAGCGTTATGGAATGCATGGAGAAATTTGAGTTGTTGTTGGGACGGTTGAGGGGAATTTCAGAGGCAGTCTTGGAGGGAAATTTCATGAAGGGCCTCAAGCCCGGCATACGAGCGGACCTTCAATTGCTGAAGCTGAGGGGGTTGAAGGATACGATGATGGAGCTAGCACAAATAGAAGATGATAGGAGGTAGATGGAGAGAAGCAGTAAGAGCGGGGTTGCAGGTGGATCTTATGAAAGTATTTCAATTTCATTAGCATTGAGGGCCTAGACAATATTTTTTCAGCGGGAGACACTAAGAGAAAAGACTGGGGGAGTTCGGCTAGGGGCCAACTTCAAGCACCTTACAGAGGCAAAGGTGCAAGACAAGAAAGTGAAAATTTTTTGTGCTTTCGCTATGATGAGAAATATGCACTAGGCCATCAGTCAAGGAATGCACACTCCAGGTTCTTCTGGTTTATGAGGAAGAGACTAATAGTGAGGAACTGGTGGAGAAAGCAGAAGACGAAAGAGAGCACCTACACCTTGATGTGGCAGAAGTGCCCCTAAATTCTGTGGTGGGATTTACTCCAAATCACATTATGAAGGTGAGAGGACATATCAGGAAGCAGCTAGTGGTGGTCTTGGTGGATAGCGGGGCTACACATAACTTCATCTCAAATCGTGTCTTGGACTAGTTGGGATTGTAATTGGTGGACACAAGGAGCTTTGGAGTTATGATGGGAACATAAACAATGGAGAGGAGTAGGGCGATTTGTAGAAGGGTGGTGCTGACGCTTCAAGGTATATCAATAGTGGAGGATTTTCTTTCCATAGATTTGGGTCTTATAAGGTCGTGGAGCATATTGAAGCAGTAGCCTATCGATTAAGGCTACTACCTTCATTAGCTTTGCACCCAGTCTTTCTTATCTCAAAACAGAGGAATGCAATAGGAGAGGATACACCATCGTCTCTACCCTCGACTTTGACAGAAGACATGGAGATCATTTTGAAACCTCTGGAAGCAGCAGGTGTGCGCAGAGAGGAGAAAGGGGCACAGGAGGTGCTAATCAAGTGGAAAGATCTTCAAGAGCATGATGCTACATGAGATTCATACAAGAAAATCAGGAGACAATTCCCTATCTTTTACCTTGAGGGCAATGTGCATGAGGGGAGTATTGACACAGGAGAGGGTAGCATGCCAGGGGTGGAAAGGGCAAGGGATTTGACCCCCCTTGCGGGGCCCATTAACCTATCATTACATATGTGAGAAGAGGAATTAAGTAAGGGATTAATTAGGAGGATTTCCTAATTGAAATTCAAATTGGAGAGGAAAATATATTAGGAAAGAGGGGTGGGGGCTGATTTAAGAAGGATTTCCTAATTAAAATTCAAATTAGAGAGGGAAATATATTAGGAAGGGGGGAGGGGGGGGGGGGGTGATTTAGGAGGGAAATATGAGAAGCTTATTTAAGGCTAAGTTTAGGATTTGTTCTCTTTATGTAGAATTTTATTTGAGAGTTGCTGTAGTTTTTTTTTTTTTTCGTGAGGGCTTCCTAGTTTGAATTTCGACAATCTCCTGATATCTCTTCGATATAGGAGAAATTTTTAGGAGCACTGATCTTCCTACCACGTTTTTTTTAGCATGCATGGTTGTGAGATCTCACGGTTGGGGATCTTCTGTCCTACTGTGCTTATAAAACAAACTTAAGTCTTTAACATCTGCGTCATGAAAAGAAAGTTTTCCTCACCACGTTGGAACTATGCGAATAGGTACTTAGGTGTGCAGATGTCACCGTTGTGCTACAACTACGTGAACAATTATTTAATTTTAAGGCTTTGAAATTAGTCGTTGCGTGAGGCCGGCGACGATGATGGGAGTGAAGAGCTTGCAAGGATCAAAAAACACATTTTTTTATCTCTATTTTTTTTTTCTTTTTTTTGTTTTTTCTGATTTTCCCTTTTCTTTTATAATAATAAAATAATAATGAGAGAGAGAGAGAGAGGTGCTATATCTCTCAATTAGAGAAAAATGGAGGAGAGATGGGGAAGTTGCCGGCTGAGGGGTCGACAGTGGATTGACGGGCTTGCTGGTGGAAGAGAGGTGGGGGTTAAGGGTGTTTTGAGATGGCTGGATGGGGAGAGAGCGGCAGGTCGCAACTTAGTTGGCTAAAGTGGTGGGAGATGGAGGTGTTGATCATGTGGGTGATTGGTGTGGAGAGGGGTTGTTTGATCGAGTGTAATAGAGGGGAATTCGGATGAGCAAGCAGGAAAATGAGGACAGGAGGTTGGGATAGCCTGGATTGGGTGTGTCGGAATGAGTAAGTTGGAGTTGTTGGTGGGTGAGGGAGCAGGAGGAGGTGAGTGATGTCAGTGTAGGTAGGAGTTATAGGCAAGAGGAGGAATGGATGGGTGTGTTTTGAAGTGGTGGCTGCAATAGATAGGAGTAGGAGGTGGTTTGGAGTAGCTAGGAGATCAGGTTAGTAGAGAGGGGGCAACAGGCTAACTTGTGCAAAGCAGTGTTGACCTGTGAGAGAAAACAACAACAACAACAACAAAAATCAAAATCAAATCTATTACCTGCCCTGCCCCATCCCGCACGCACGATTGGTGTCGTGTCTCCGCACGTTGTTCGCCACGCACGACATTGCATCGCCCACGACCTCTTCGCGTCGTTAAAAGGAGGCGAGAGCGAGGCCTTCGGCCTCCCTTCCTCTCCCAATCTTTCTCGCTCGCTCTATCTCGCTCTATCCCGCTTTCACTTCTGGCCGAATCGAAAGTTACGACACTTTGATCGGAAGAAACAGTGGGAGCTCACTGGTCCCCCAACTTCTTCGACGTTGTTCGGCTCTTCTCCTTCGACGACTTTCTACCTATTGGATCGGAGGTTACGACAATTTGATCGGAAGCAGCCATAGGAGCCGCTCGCTGTGAAGTCACTTGCTCCCTTTCTCTCGTGCCTCTCCATCCATGTCCGACTTCGCTCACACCGACATTCCCTCCTTGCGGAACTAGGACATTTTGATCAGACGAGCATGAGAGCCTGCCTCCTTCGGTTCCTTGGCTAGTCGACGTCACTCCTTCAAATGACTTTCCCTTCTTGTAGACCGAAAGTAACAACATTTTGATCGGGAGCAACAACCCGAGCCGCTCCTTGTGAAGGTAGCTTGATCCCTTTCATGCACTCATTCGGCCAAATCCAGTCTGTCTGCCGAACAGAGAGGGGGAGAGGAGAGGGATCTTCTTATGCTTTATTATTATTATTATTATTATTATTATTATTATTATTATTATTATTATTATTTCAAAAAATATATATTTTGCAAAAATCGTGCTCTTGCCTCGACAAGCGTGTCGGGCCGGCAAACCACCTATGCACACCTTTATTGAGCGTGGTAGAAGGGAACCCGATGCGACACCTATGACGAGGTAAGCGAGCAACCCATCGTCCTCCTGCCTCAACATGCGTGTCGGGCTGGCGAACCACCTATGCACGCCTTTATTGAGCGTGGTAGGAGGTAACCCGGTGCGACTCCTACTACGAGGTAGACGAGCGACCCCTCGGCCCCCAAAACCCTGTCCTCGGTGTGTGTGACGAGTCGGTCAACCACCTATGCACGCCTTTATTGAGCGTGGTAGGAGGGAACCCGGTGCGACCCATACAACAAGGCAGGTAGGCCTGGTACACGCTTTTATTAGCGTGGCCAGGACAATTCTTTAGTACCTGTACGCGGCTCTGTACCTGCGGGGAAACAACTACTCTTTTCTTGCAACAGGTACCGAAGACCCATGCACGCCTTTATTGCGCGTGGTGCGGACAAAGACTTTACACGGCCGCGGTGTCCTCGCAAGAGGGCACCTATCATGCACGCCTTTATTGCGCTTGGTGGGAAAGGCCCAATTTTTCGTAGTTTTCCCTTAAATGGGGTTGACACCGGGAGGCTACCAAAATTTCAGGTAAAATATTACAACACTCTGACTTGTTTGAATTCAAAAAGGACATGCAAGGACTTGAACATTTGAACCTGAGCAAAGATTCGACTTGGACCATAAAAAACTTGTACTCGAACAAGAACAATGAACTTGTGGATTTAAATCTGAACAAAAAGCTAAATAATTTCTAAAGGTCAAATCCAAATAAAACAAGATGAAATTGGAGCTGAATTCAAATCAAATGAGCATAACTTGAACTTGCAAAGATTTCATAAATCATGAACAATCAACTTGAACATGTACTCTGAGCTCGTACTTGAACTCGGGCTATATGACATTAAGTGGGGACTTATAAACTTGATGAATTCAAGTTTGAATGAAATTGAACTTGGATTCAAACACATGTAAGGAACAAAGCTTGAATCACACACGAGGAAACTCAAACTACAAGAACATTTGTACGGTCAATAGTGACTCAATGTCAGATGAAATACATTGACCCTAGTAAACAAATGTGACTAAGGCGCACTACAAGACCTCAATGCATGCAAGTAAAGAATGTAATGGACTCTTGCAACAGGCTCTACGAGGTCTGGTGCATCGTACTTACAAGAATAAAATGCATGGGCGTCCCTCCCATATGCACCATTGGAAACTCCCACGACAATCCCTAGAAATGCTTGTTGATTGAAGAAGGCGATACTGGAGACCAATAATGAAAGATCTGTCCCTACAAACAAATGCAAATATATTAACCCACCTGAGATTAGTGAAAGGTGGGTATGATGTAGGCAACAATAGTTCTTCCACAAGCACTTCCAGAAGGTCGTAGTGGATACAATGGGTCCTTGCAAATGAACATGAGCTGCTTGTGGATAACAGCAGTGGATATATCGTAGGTACAACGAACCATTGTGGGCACAAGTATATATAACACCTACGACAACGGTGATTAAAGTCTACGAGTACGTCGGGTACGAGGGCAACTCGATGTACATAAAAGAACATCCCCTGGCAGAAAGGAAGAGATGTTTGAGCAAATTCAAACTAAACTTCCTAGTGTTCTCAAACTTATGAAGAAAACAATTCTTGCATCCACAAATATCCAAAAACAACAAGTCTATTACACTAAAGATCTTAAAAGGAGTCCCTTTCAAGACAGTGGCCATGGATTTCAAGGACCTCCCCGGTGAATGAGAAAAGGGGAGTCAACATCAAGATGAGGAAATGCCTCATAACATGAAGATCGCACCACCACCGGATCTGCAACACTTATACAAGCAGACAGAAGGCGTATACAATCTACAACGCACCGCCACCGGATCCGCAACACCCGTACTAGTGGACAGAAGGCGTGTATAAGCTCTCAAATGAAATGTTGTGCACTCAAATGACAGTTGCCTACACAACTACAATTATTTCAAAGAATCCCTGCACGTGCACCGTAGTTTGTATACACATAGGTACACTAAATGGGTATATAAAAATAACCATTATGGGCCCTAACGAGCGTGTCATAAATACATACGTGACGTCTAGGGATGTTGCGCGGGTCGGTAAGTGAATTCAACTTCAAACCCGATCCTTCTATATGGATCAATAGGAGTCGACAGGGTCGAACCTTCAAACAAATACACGGTTGTGGCGACCGATATATTTGTTTTAATACATTCATATTAGGCCTTCAAGGCTTATAACACTGATAATTCACTAACAAAGACATAAAGTCTACGAAACTCGATCCCCTATCAGCAAGTTGATAGGCTTGACAAGGTTTAATCAAATGGAAATGATCACAAACACCCCGATGATGGCCATGTTGAATGTCTATTTCAACTGGAGGGGTTCACAAACATTTCAAATATCTTCAAAAATGCCATCCAAAGTCCAAACTCTACAAAAATTCAAAAATCCAAAATTCCCAAAAAATTCCAAAATCCAAAAATATTTAAAATTGAAACAGATCCATCAACACTTAAAGCACAAAATCCATCCACCCTTCGCAACAGTTTGCCGAGGTAAACAAATCTTAAAATTACTTCAGCTTACAAAGAGCTAAATGCCTAGTCGAAAATATCACTAGGATCCATCCTCAAACAATCTTCTGCCAATAAGGACGTCGTACGTGTCCTTTAACCGGCGGTTTTGCCACCAAATGACATCGCAGGATAAACGTTTATGACCCGGGGCCCTCTAAACCGAGTGGTTTTGCTGCCAAATGGCACCACGAAATACTGGTTATGGCCAGAGTCAATACGTTCCTTATTGGCATCAATCCTTGAGATATGAATCAATAGGATATGATTGATAGGGCACAAAGCCCTCTGTTAGCTAAGGTGGATTCAAATTTGTCTCCTTAGACAAACATTCATCTCAGGTCTACAAGGTACCCTTGGACGAAGCAACCCATGGCTGCCGATAAGGATCCTTCTATCAGGTTGGTTCAACTACCTCCTCTGACTAGGTAGACCAGGGACCACGATGGCCCGGGACGACGGAACCATGGGATCTTGTTCGGGTCCATCATCCATTCCCCCACCACCCGCTTTAAGTGCAAAATGGTGCAATTTCTGTTTTAAATATCAATTTTCCAAACTCTCCAAATCTCCAAATCCTAAACCCATTGCTGCTACTATATGCCAAATAACATGTATTCTATACGTATCTGATTGACGACTAGCCTTAATCGAAAGTTCTCTCTAGTGATCAGGAGGGGTAATTAACTATAGGGGCTTGCGCCTATAGGAAACCAGAACTCAGATCATAAAGTCCTCGCAAAATGAGGGCGAAATCTCTGGGTAGTGTCTTATCTACAAACCCATCTGCCTTCCAAAATTTACCCCGGAACTTATCCGTTAAAACTCCCTCGCCAAAAGCAAAAGCAATCAAACGTGGCGGGGAGGCCGGGGCCAAATTTTCGGAGCCCACAAGCAGTGAGGATGTAGGAGATGGCTTGGGATTGTAGGAGGAAGAGTGGGTGGGGGGTGGGGGGGGGGGGGTTATGAGCAATGATATGCATGCGTGAGTGGCCCGGGATCGGGTTCGAGCCACTCACGCACGAGAGCATGTGAGGTAGGTTTGTGGGCTAGTTGATGAGCTGTTCAGGTAGCAATCAATATGTGAAGGTGGAGACGGGTGTTGGTTGTTCGATTTTGTGAGGTCAGAGGAGTGGGAGGAGGTATGTGTGAGCAGTTGCTTGTACATGTATGGGAGAAGGAGAAGACTTGCGTATGGGAGAGGGAATGAAGTTCAACTATAAAAAGAATGGGAGAGGGGAGCTTGGTTGCCCATTAGTAAATTAGGATATTATTATTTCTTTTCTTTTTATTATAATAAATATTTTTTTATTTAAGAGGCAAGAATGATAGGCTAAGAGCAGGTATCGAGCAGGGATATGGATGCATATTTATATAAAATAATATTTTTTATATTTTATATTTTTTATAAATAAAAAAATATATAATAAACATGTTTTATTATTATAGAATTCATTAATATTATATATAAATTAAAAAATGTGAATCTACGCCTCGCTCAATTTCTCAATATTCGTGTCTCAGTTTACGTTTTGGCAATGCCTCTTGTGCAAATTATGCCTATTTTTCACACAATATCTCATTTAATATGTGTCCATTCTAAGTGATTTCGATGTTTCAGATGAAACGACAAAGTTCATTTCGCAAATAAGCGACATCGCTCAATGTTATATCTGCGGTCCATCATTTTCAATTGTTGTCACTCGATTTGTGTGCCAAGGGTTCCTCTTGGGTATTTTTGACATCCTAGATGAAACGATTAAGTCCATTTCATGATGGATATCATTTTAGACAATTTTGCATAGTGTTTTGCCCATCATTCGTCGCTTGATTGTCTTATATGCAAGCAGCTCTTCTTTGGTAAATTTGTTGCTTTGAACACGTTGATGCATTCTGTTTATGCATAGAGTGATTTCATGTGACATCAAGGTGTTTCGCTAGACGGTGTGTCCGTCGATTGTCATTCTCGTTATTCTCACTTTTATTGATTGCGGAATGTGTATGGAGGTCAATAGTATTATTTCATGCTAATTAGTTTAACTGTTTTCCTTGCAATAATAATTATTAATTATTTATTTGTTTAAATCTTAAACCTTGAAAATTACTGCCAAACACTTTAACCAATATTTAGCTAGATATAAAATTTATCATGCCAAACTATTTTCAAGATTTGACATTTCGAGTTTTATTAAATTCAGATTTACAAGATTTACTAAAATCCTACTTGAATCCAAACATCCCGTTAGACTTTGAGACATTCTTCTTCACATTATTTTTTATTAAAGCAATTTCTTTGTGTATGTGTGTGTATGTATATATCCTTTGCACAATATTCCTTGCAATTTTTACCTTTTTTTATTCTCTTTATTTTCAAACTACCCAAATTGACATTTGTCAAATCCTTATTTCAACTCTGTTAATGAAGTTTGTAACTTAATGGTGGTGGTAGATTGTCCTTTGGTAATAATTACTTGAGAAATTGTTCTATTGCATTTTTCTGTCAAGTTTCTATTTGGGGCAATTTAAATGTTTTGGTGTGATTGAATCTCACCTCCAACGGTGAGTTCAGCCATTTGTTCGATTAAAATTAGACGAATTTGATTTTTCTTTTAAACTCGCCTTCAAAAATGAGTTTTAATCTTGGATTTTTACATACAATAGATTGTTTTCTTATTCATTTGTACGTGCGTAGAGTTTCATAGATTTGAGCATTAGCTGACTGTTACAATGTTTTCTTGTAGAACTAATGAAGGTCGATTCTGCTGAGACGTGGCGCTGTAGAAGTGGAGGAATCCCCCTAACCTTGCGATTCGATCCCAAAACATCCCAAACCAGTGGGATGTTTATTGCAAAATTTACAAAAAATCCAGCTTAGTTTTTTGATTGCCATGTGATTACTCCTTGACTAAATAATTTTCTCAACAGATGAAATTAATCTTTTTTTTGATGTTTCTATGATGATGGCATAAATGCTTGAGATTCCTCGGAGAAAGTGTCACTATTTGAACTCTACGGTCTACTTTCTGAGAAATTATTCTGTGCGGACGCCAAATACTGTTCACCGTTTGGAGATCAAATAGAATGCGTCAGGTTAGCAGTATCGAGCCGAGTACCGAACAGGAGGTGACGTGACACATTCTGGTTGGTCTCCGGACGACGTTTGGTGTCTGCACAGAATAATTTTTCCTACTTTCTTGAACATGAGCTTGTCCCGGTTATGATTCCAGGTTCGAAATTGCTCCCGGCCAAATCCTCAGAGACTTTCACTTTTGGACTGATGATAAATTTCTTTAAACATTCTGTTGGCAGGAAGAACAAGCATGGATATAATTCACCTAGTTCCTTGAATATCTTGTGTATATTTACCAGAAGCATATAGAATTAACATGACATGCGCATTATTGAGTTTGTGATTATGCGTTTTGTTAAAATATGCCTGAGATAATCCTATTGAGAACGAGTTGCGCTCCTCAGCATTTTGATTCTTATTTTAATTTGATTTATCGCTGCTAGTTATTTCGGTTTAGTGCTTTATTTTTCCGTTCAGTTGTTTTGTTCATAAAGAAGACTACTTGCTTATTGTAAGTCTCTGAATGGTTGATTTAGTTTTCCTCTAGAACAGTTTTTTTTTTCTATTTTTTAGTATAAAAATTTATAGCTTAAAAAATTTTAATAGCAGAAAATTATTTTAAGAAACAGTAAGAAAATTATTTGAAATAAAACTTTAATTGTACTTCCATTCTTATGCATATTTTGCAATATTTACATTAGATTGATTTAGACTTGAGGAATTTTGGAAAAATGCCTCTTTATTTAAAAAAAAAAAAAAATCAAAACCCCGCTATTTAAATTTAGAGTTTTTTTAAAATCATGAAATTCCTTGTGAATGTAAAGAACACCCCAATATTTTTGGATTAGCATGGTGTTCAGTCATGTTGAAAATTACTTTATAGGCATGTTGATGAATTTGAAAGTGTAGCAAAATGCCTTAAATAATTTTTTTTTAAAGGTAGCTTATTATATTTTATAATAAAATATTTAATATTTTAATTATTAAATATAGCAAAATATCTCAAATAATTATGTGAATTATATCATCTATAAAGAAATAAAAAAATAAAAAAAATGTAGCAATGTTTCTATATTAGTTTTAAAATTAAATCAATACAATTATTAGTATCATATATTTTATAAATAAATTAATTTTATAGAAATTTAAAAGTAAATCTAAAATTTTATAAAAGCCTAAATAATTTTTTTAATTTTAATATATCATAATCATTCTTTATATGATTTATAAGTAATTTATAAAATTAGACAAATTAATCATTATTAGTATTTTTTTTATTTTAAATTGCCTATGCTAATCCAAGACTGGATGAAAAAAATTAATAGAATTTTTTTAAAAATAAATTTAGGCCCCTCCAAAAAATTTTTTTGACTCCGCCATTGTCCGCTATCATAGGTGTGTTCTATTCTTTGGAGCTTACCCTAAAATTTCTAGAATTATTGAAGGTGTTTTTCTAATTTTGATAATTTAAATATTAAAATTTTAAATTATTAAACAGTAAAAAGACTCTAAATAACTATAAAAACTTGAGGTAGTTCAAAATCATCATTTTAAATTATTAAATGCATTGGTAAATCTTTCTTATAATAAAAAACACATTTTTTTGTCATTTGGCATTTGGCGTTGGGAGTTGAAAGGGTGGCTATAAATCGCGGAGAGGGAGAGATCGTTGAAAGTGTCGGTATAAATTGCGGAGAGGAAGAGGGGGAGATCGAGCAAAAAAAGTTTGTGTTTGGGAAATCGAGTGAGCAGGCTAGGGAACGAGCGATATTTATGTGAGAAATTCAAGATAAATTTTATTATTTATTCATTAAAATAAAAAAAAATGGAATATGAATATTTTAATATCTATATACATAGGGAGATGATGAAAATTTATAATTGAGAATATTAGATTAAAATGATTAGTATTATTGAATAAGATGTCATTTAATTGTATAAATCAACTATGATAATATGAAAATTTTATTTAGAAATTTTCTTTTAAAATTTGTGAGCATGTCATTTGAAATTAAAATTTAAAACAATAATGAGAATATGAAAAAAAAAATTTAAATTTGATGTGTATCGACATAAACACATCCAATGATCATTTCAATCTCCCCTCTACATTATAATGCATTTTGATCATGCATGAATACCTTAGTCACATCTTAACTTGACTCTTTATTCATAGTTTGGTCATGCCCTTGTTATCAAGCTTCATCCTGATTGAGCCATGCTTTGTTGGCTAAGTCCCTGCCTAATATGGTCTGTGAGAATATTACATTATAGATTTTAAATTGTATATTTATGATCAAATACGACATAGAGAATACCATACCATCTCGAATGACATAAATGATGTTTAACAATAGATTTAAAGATAAAAAATAGAATTATAGAAACATGTCTTTGTTCTCAAATACTTTCGCATTCACAATTTTGATAAGATTATTTTGGAGTATAAGTTTCTCATAAAAATAAGCTCAATTGTTAATTACATCTTAAGAGAAGTAATCTCCTGCGAGTATTCTTGATTAAAGTAGTGACATATATTTTTATAATTTTAAATTTTATAGGATATTTTTTTGAAATTTTAAATGGGATTGATTCAGTGAATAGTTTTTTAAAGAGACCAAATGATGAAAAATATAGAGTATTGAATTCTTAGAAGCTTAGAAGTACTCCAAACTATCATATACTAGGCTTTAAAGTTTTGAAGATTTGAATTTAGGATTTGAGATATTCATTTTAATTAGAAATTTAGGGTTTATATTTTATTATTAAAAGTTTGAGAAAAGGATAAGGAGGGTGAGTACTTCTAACATAGCAAATGAAAAACTATCAGTCTTAGATGCTACAATTAAGATGAGAACTACTAAATAAGTATTAAATCAAATTTAAGTCTAACAAAATGCAAGTGACTTCCAACTTTTAAACCTTCTAAGGATTTAAGTAGTCCTGACTTTACTAGAATTACAATCATTTTTAGAAATATTGCTATATATACCTACCTAATCATTTTAACATCATGAGGTGAAAGATTCTGTGCAATGTAAGCTATATAAGTGGTTTCCAACTTTTAAACCATTTAAGTAGTCCTGACTTTACTAGAATTACAATCTTTTTTAGAAATATTGCTATATATACCTACCTAATCATTTTAACATCATGAGGTGAAAGATTTTGTGCAATGTAAGCTATATAAGTGGTTTCCAACTTTTAAATCATTTAAGGATTTAAGTAGTCCTGACTTTACTAGAATTACAATCTTTTTTAAAAATAATGCTAGATAAACCTACCTAATCATTTTAGCATCATGATGTGAAAGTTTTTTTGTGCAATGTAAGATATGTCAGTGACTTCCAACTTTTAAACCTTTTAAGGATTTAAATAGTCATGATTTTACTAGAATTACAATCTTGTTTAGAAATATTGCTAGATAAACTTACCTAATCATTTTAACATCATGATGTGAAAGATTTTTGTGCAATGTAAGATATACCAGTGACTTCCAACTTTTAAACCTTTCAAGGATTTAAGTAGTCCTTATTTTACTAGAATTACAATCTTGTTTACAAATACTGCTAGATAAACTTACCTAATCATTTTAACATCATGATGTGAAAGATTTTTGTGCAATGTAAGATATGCCAGTGACTTCCAACTTTTAAACATTTTAAGGATTTAAGTAGTCATGATTTTACTAGAATTACAATCTTGTTCAGAAATACTGCTAGATAAAACTGCCTAATCATTTTAACATCATGATGTGAAAGATTTTTATCCAATGTAAGATAAGATAGGCTATTTATATTTTTAAGACTTAGGACTTTAATTTAGCCACTGAAACCAAGCAATAGTATTATGAAAGATATACAAATACTTCTAACTAATACAAATTTTTATATCTGGTCCTCAGAGGCATTCTATTTTGTTTGAATTCCTAAGTGCTATGTCTAGTTAATTATTATTTTATTATTTAAATTTATAAAAAAAATTTATTATTACAAAGACGAATAGTCAAAATAAATCCATGCTTGCCCTAAGCAAGAAGGTTTTGATTTTTGTTTTGCATACAATATATTTCAATTTTGATTTTGTAAGTAAATATATTTTTTGTTTTATTTATAGTTTTTTTGATTTTATTGTAATTGTTGTGAGAAAATATTAAAAAAAATGAAATACTACAATGTATATAACAAAATAGTAAAATAAAATAAATAAAATGATAACCTACCTTAGAAAGTCCAAAGCTGATGTCCTTTCTAGCACTTAGTTTGTGCTAAATTATTCAAGTTAATCTATGGATGGTTTCAAGTTTGTATCTTAAAGATTTTACCTAGATTTTAGAGTTTGAAGTTTTATTTTTTTTTATTTTAAGAATAAAAAAACTTTTAATATACAACATTCAACTTAAGATGACCCTTATTATTTAAAGCATCTTAAACATGTTAAGGTATTTATCTCACTCAAAAAGTGAGGTGACAATTTACAATGTCTAAGAGGCAAGCAAGTATCTTTTATAATTTTTTTTTATTCTACAATTTTATATAGGATTTGTGAGAAAAATTTTTATTTAAGTTAGATGATATTTTAAATTATTTAGTTTTTTTTCTTGTAATTCTTGATCCCACTGCTAGAATGCGTGCAAAATGAGCAAAATCGATAAACTAAGTGCCACACGTATCTGTGCGGCACGTCACTTGAAGGGTTAAATAACCTCCAATTGTAAAATGGATTGTGTCATTGCAATCAAGACGGTGAATTGCAAAATGGATTGTGTCAATGCCTTCTAATTATGTTTGGTAATTGGATTATATATTTATATTATTAGAATCAAATATATAATTAGTCAAATTTTATTAAATCTCGCTATTCACATGAACTTAATAAGAAAACTTATAAGTAAGTTTGAAAATAATGTTTAATTTTGATCCAAATTTGATAAGAAAATAAATAAATGAACTTGATCAATATAGTATTCAAGTCAATTCAAATTATTTATAGCCTTAAGCATCAAGTAACAATAAAATGAATTCAATGAAGCCTAATTTAAGAAAGCTCATTATTTGTAGATAGACCAACAAATCAGTAGAAGAACAACAACCTTTTATGTAGTAAATATCAGCAAGAACTAAGGCAACTACAACACCAATTTCAATTTCACAATCTTCTTTAGCAGTAATAATCCCGCATTAACCAAAATAGCAAAGAAAAAATAACCAAGCAACCATTTGGCAACAATAATGCAAAGATTTTAGCTTTTAATGATTTATATAATATATTAGATACTAAGGGCGAAACATATATGTATATGTTAGCTAAACAAAGTGATATGAGTAGTAAGGATTTAGTTCAAGTGAAGTGTATTAAGGTGGATGAGATATTTTACTAAACTTTTTTAATGAAGATTATGAGAATGCAGTTGACTTTAGTGACCTTAGCACCCTAAATGAAAATAAAAAATTTTATTTTTATCAACGTATTAGTAAAACTGAAGTTAAAGAGGCATCAAATAAAATGAAGTGTGGAAAAGCTATTGGACCTGATGATATTCCAATAGAAGTGTGGAAATGCTTAGGTGATTAAGGAATTTCTTGGCTTGCTAAACTTTTTAATATTATTTTGAAGACTAAAAATTGCCAAATGTATGAAAAATGAGTGTGTTGATTCCTATTTTAAGAATAAAGGTGATGCAAAAAATTATGTGAATTATAGAGGAATTAAGTTAATGTGTCGTACTTTAAAATTATGGGAGAGAGTTATGGATCATAGGTTGCAACGTGACACTAATGTTTCTCAAAATCAATTTGGATACATGCCAGTTAGGTCTACTATGGAAGCTATACTTATATTGAGAGGTTTGATAGAGAAGTATAAAGAGAATAAAGAGGACATACATATGATTATTATTGATTTAGAGAAAGCATATGATAAAGTTCCAAGAGAAGTGTTATCGAGAGTTCTACATAAGAAAGAGATTAATAATGCATATATTCAAATTATTAAGGATAGGCATGCATGAGCTATTACTTGTGTTCAAACATGAGGTGGTTTGATTAAGTATTTTCCTATTTCAGTTGGATTACATCAAGGATTAGCCTTAATACCGTATTTTTTTTCTTTAGTCATGGATGTTCTCACTAGACATTTGGAAGAGGTAATACCATGGTGTATGTTTTTTGCTGGTGATATTCTTCTTTTTGATAAGACTAGAGAGGAGTTGAATGTAAACTTGAATTATGGAGGTCAACCTTAGAGTCTAAAGGATTTCATTGTAGTAGATCTAAAACTGAATATATAAAATATAATTTTAGTAATAATAGATCTAATGGGGGGATTGTGACTTTGGGCGATCAAGTCATTAATAAGAGCACATGTTTTAGATATGTTATTAGGTTTATTATTCAGAGTGATGGTGAAATAGATGGGGATATTATTAGTAGAATTCAAGTTGGATGGTTGAAGTGGAGGAATGGATTGTTATGTGATAAAAAAAGTCCTTCTCAAGCTTAAGGGAAAATTCCATAAGATGGTAGTGAGACATGCAATGCTTTAAGGTGCAGAATATTGGCCATTAAAAGAGAAGCATAATATTAAGTTAAGTGTTGCAGATATAAGGATGCTTAGGTGGATGAGTGGTTTTACACTTAAAGACAAGATACAAAATGAGCATATATGTGAAAAGGTTGGAGTAGCTCCAGTGGAAGATAAGAATAGAGAGAGTCAACTTAGATGGTTTGGCCACATAGAATGGCGACCTTCCAATAAATCGATTAGGAAAGTAGATGTATTAAATTAGACTTATATTAAGAAAGGTAGTGGTAGACCTAAAAAAACTTGGTTAGAAAATATTAGAAATGACCATTCTTTATTTGATTTTGATGAGAATTTGACCCTAAATAGGTCACAATGGAGAAAAAAGATTCATGTAGCCGACCCCACATAGTGGGATAAAGACTTTTTGTTGTATAAAATTGTATAAATAAACCATCTGGTAGAGAAATATTCAAAGACCTGCAGCTGTAAATTCCAAAAGAATGGATCCTCCACTAGTTTGAACTTCATTCCTATGAGTTACAAATCTTTTTAGTTGTGAATTCCAAATTTCATTAAATGAAAAAAGGACTTACAATCATAGGCCAAAAAGGAGGCAAAAACTAAATATTACAAAGCTTTAAACACTAGAATAAACTACAAATGACAATGAAACCTCAAAAAGACAAAATAACCCAAAATTTAGTCATTTTGTAGGCAGAATAATGACTAAAACATGAATGGCCATCCAACAGAGTTGCCAAAGTTACCATCACAAAGACTAGCTTTTATCATATTCCTATAACTGAGCCAAGAATTGAATGGAAACCAATATAAGAGAAAAGCGGCAGCTGCAAATTTTTGAAACCCAACAAAAGTGTATAATGAAGCAACATAAATCCTCAAAACAACAAGAAGAATATATGACAGTAACAAAGCTTCTAGTATGAACCCAAAAATGTGCAAATAATAAAATTCAGCCATAAAGCAAGCAAACTAGCACCGAAGAGGAAGAATATCTTCTATGTGTTTCTAGTTTTTAATCTTACAGAAGATAAACATTTCTGATCTTAAAGTAGACGGAAGCATAACTTCAAAATTTTTAAAATTTTTGGCATTCCTTTCTCTCTATAAATGGTATAGAGTGCAATGAGTGGATAAATAGAGGAAGTTTTTTTTTTTTCATTTGGAGGCAGGTTTGCCATCACATTAATGTGCTCCATGCAGTTGTCAAAGGTTAGGCCTAAATAAAAAATTAGTAGCCAAGGGGAAAATGAATGAACGAGTATGAAAAGAGTACCCACATTCAAAAAATGAGGTGGTTAAAGTTTTTAGAAAACATATTACATAGAATGCAAGTATTAGATGCTGTTATATTCCTGCATATAAGTTGGTTAGAAGTTTTTAGACCACCAACAAAAGCAAGCTAGGCAAAGGAGAGAAGTGTATAGAATGTTTCTTGAGTCAGACCTGATTAGACAATGAGACAGAAAGCTTATCCACATAAAATTCATTGATGAAGGTCTGAAGGTGGGGTTTAACAAAACTATTCCAGGAAAGCCCAAAATAATACCCATTATACATAGGGGTGGAGGTTATGACATTCTCAGCAAAAGGGGGACTAAGGCCACGTAAAGTCCAGCTATTATTAGAGATGAAATTGGAGATATAGGAGTGAACATGAATGGTGAGAGAGTGAGGGTCTAACAATTCACAAACAACTTTGTTAGAACTCCATGGGTCCCAAAGGAAGGAGGTGAAATTGTTTTGGGATATAGGAAAAATAATTGTGGACTTAATTTATGAGCAACATCAAATAAGATTTTACTGAAAAGAGAGGCATTAGGTTTCCATGGGGAGATGTAATAAGATTTTATCTATGTTGAAAGCAAACTTCCATGAGCAAAGATCCTCCAAATAAGAGCACAATTATAACCATATTGAACGGCTTGTATAGATGGAAAGCCCAAACCACAATTACATTTGGGAGCACAATTATTTTTCCAAGCCACCAAATGAAGCTTTTTGAGATTAATGTTGCTATGAAAAAGAAACCTGACACAATCTATTTCAATGTATTTCGTGTGAGTTTTATGCATAATTGCTCTCCTAATCTAGTATACAATAAAATTTCATATGAAAAATTTAATGTATTGAATTCCACAGGCAAAAGATAGTAATTTGACTTTTCAACCATCAAGCATAGAAGTGATTTTCTGAAGTAAAGGATGGAAATTTGAAATCAAAAGTTTTTTAGTAGAGATAGGAATAACAAGATATTTGAAAATAGGCTCAGCAGCATTAATGTTAAGTATGCTACACATAACTTGCTGTTAGGAGTATTGGGGGAAAAATATGTAACTTTTGATGCTGTTACGAATAAACTAGAGACACCTCCAAAAGTATCCAATGCATTAGCCAAAGTTAAAGCATTAAGGGTGTGCTTCACCAAATATGAGGAGGTCATCAACATACATGGGGTGAGAAAAATGTGAATCTTTGATTTGAATGCCAGAGAAAGGTTAAGAAGAGGTAGGGTTTTCTAACATTGAAAAAAAGGTAGGAGAAAAGGGGGAAATCCTGCACAAGGCTAGAAAACATGTTAAAGAAGCCCTCCAAAGAGCCATTGAAGCACATACAGAAAAACACATCTTCAACACAGGCCCTTATCCAAGAGATGAAAATTGTAGGAAAACCTTTACAAACAATCATATTCATTACAAAATCTCTATTAACTTTAGCAAAAGCTGTTTGGATGTCTAATTTGCTACAAAAGAACTGAAAAAGGTTAGGCTGTTGGAAGAGAGCCAAAAGTTCAACAGCAAGAATAATATTGTTAGTAGTAATTTTATTTTATATAAATCCCTCTTGACTAGGGTGTATGACGTGAGGCATAACCACCTTGATAAGATTGGAAAGAATCATTGCAACAAGCTTATAAAAGGTGTTGCAAAGAGAAATGACCCTAAAAACTGTGATATTGTTTCCATGGGACGTTTTGGTAAAAAAGAAGATAGTGGTGGCTCTAGCTTGTTTGGGAAGATGGGATGTTAAAAAGAAACATTATATAGCTTTGAAAAGATGAGGTCCAATAATATGCCAAGAACTTTTGAAAAATTCAAATGTATAACCATTAGGACCCCATTTAGAAGATTTAGGCCCAGCGAAAATATCATGCTAAATTTATTCATTCGAAACATGAGCAACTAGAGAGGGTATAAAATGAGGGGAGATAGTATCCCCTTAAGGAATAAAATTATGATTCACACCAGAGGTGGAGGAGAGAAGGAATTGAAAATGTCTTTAAGTATTGAATGACAACATAGCTAATATCATCATGGCTATCAAAAGAGTCAAGAAGAGATATTTTTTCCTAATTTTGATCTTGCTGTAAATGAATTTCCAATCATCCTCGCCATTAGAGAGCCATTATTTTTTTGCACATTGAATAATCCATGAAGCCTATTGAGAGGAAAGGGAGGCTAGTTTCATATTTATATCATTGAGCTCAAGATTGAAAGCAGGATTAGTAGGATCATATTCAAGTAATTACAAACATCTATACAGCTTAGCTTTCAGATCTTCAATATATGATGAAACGAAGGAAGAGGAGGCCCATTCCTCATTTTTTTAACTTTCTTTTTAGTAGGCCAAGTTTGTGGCAGAAAGAGTAAATAGGATTGCCCAAGGAATGAGAGGCAAATACAGTAATTAAATCACAAAAAGTAGGGATCTCAATTTAGTTGTTTTTTAATAAAAATATTTTCTTTGGAGGGAGGGGTTTGGAAAGGTTAAGGATGAGGGTGTTATGGTTAGATAGGTTGGGCACTCCACATTGTAATAAGGCAGAGAGAATTCATTCAACCATAAAACATTCACTAGCATATGGCCAAATTTGGAGTGAATGGGGTTATCACATCTTTGGTTATGCTAAGTGTAGAAAAAGCACACAAAAGCAAGATCAGTGAGGTCACAATAAAAAAAATGAGGCTATTAAGAGCCCAAAAATTATTGTTATTGATAATTGAGCCACCCACCTTCTCATTAGTTGATCTAAAGTTATTAAAATCTCCCATGATAATCCAAGGTTCATGGATAACACCATACAACTTTCTAAATTTGTTCCAAAGCTCCTCCCTCACAACACTATTGTTGGAGGCATAAACAATAGAAATAATGCAAGGCTGGGTATTATATAAGGAAATGCAACAATGTATGATTTGGCTTAAAGAATATAAGGGGGTAAAGATGGTGGAGTGAGAGTTTCATTTTATCCAAATACTACTGAGCTGAGAGATATTAAAATTGTGACAGCTTGCTTCATGATAAAAAATATTATATACAACAGAAAACTAATTATCAGAAACCATATTAAGACTAACTTTAGCATCTAAAATGCACAAGATATCCATGTTATAAAGCTTGAAGAACTTTTTGACCATTGAGACTTTGTCATGACTGTTGAAGCCCCGCACATTCCACACTACAATGGATGGGTTGATCATTAGGATTTTTGGGAATGGTTGTTGGCCTTCTTTGCACATTTAGATCTATTACTATTAGATACTGGAAATGAAGTATGGGTAGGAGGAGGATCATCACTAAGCGTCAATGAATCTAAATTGACAAGGGCATCAAATGTATTTTAGATTTTAAGGTTATGAGGAGGAGTCAGGGCGGAATCATTGGAGTTTGATGGTTCTGTTAGAGAGTTTAAGTTTGGGATATAGGATCAATCAAGGGAGGAGGCTAAATTTGAGCAATTTGAGGAAGTGATAGACTGGGGTGGTTGGGGGCGGGGAGGATGCATGGAGTTGACAATAGGAACATTTCTGACAGGGTTATAGCTAGAACTTCTACCACAATGATGCCCAACTTCAACTATAACATCATTATGTTTTTTGGGACAATGGTTAGAAGTGTGAAAACAAGCTTTACAAAAGTCACAAGCTAAAGGTTTCCAATCATACACCACTTTTAGATATTTGGATTTCCCATCCATTGAAATCTCAATAACATCAGGGAGAGGAGAACCATTTGTGACATGAACGCAAACCCTAACAAAGGTTACCATGTTTTTTTCAACCTTAAGCTTGTCAACCATAAAGGGAATGTCAATGCAGCTGGCAATCTTAGAAATCCCTATGGAACTCAGCAAACTAGATGGAGGTCTAAGATCTTAATCCGTAGTAAAATGTATGAAAATTCTTCATAGATGGAACTAAACTATGGAGAACATCTTTGCAAAATAAAATGCTTACCTTGGAAGAACTAAGGGCTGCTTGAATAGGCCATATCGTGGTCTTCTAAGACGAAAAAAATGTCAGAAAGATAGCAGGTTGAGAGAACCATGTGTTGTTGAAGTTAGCAAGCAAAAGAACATCTTCCGACCAAATACCCAATGAGCGAGAGCTCCCATTCTAGGGCTCTAGAAGACATGTTTGCTCTTAAAAATTAAGTAACTTCGTTAAGAGTAGGGATGGAGGAAAGAGAGAAGTTGGAAAAGGTAGGGTTGCATGATAGAAGATTTTTCTAAATATCGACGAGGGGAGCAGCTGGCAGGGAAGAAGAGGACGGGGAAGTCTTTGGAGAGAATAAGCTAGAGGAGGCCATGGGAGAGAGTAGAGCACTCCAATAAGGTCGAAGGAGAACGAGTAATGTTGACGGGGGAGGACACTTGAAGTTAATAGTATGAGCATTTTTTCCAGGATTACAACTTGAACTTTGATATGCCAGGGTGGGCCCACCTTGTGGGCCCCATGAGAATTAATATTCTTTATGTAATGAGGAGAAATTAGGGGAGAAATAATTTAAAAGTTTATCTAGGGAAAGATGAGTAATTTGAATTTAGATTTTGAAAGGATTGATTAGGAGATGTTTTCTAATTAAAGTGTGCAGATTTGGGGGCTGATTTACATGGGATTAATTACGATATGTTTTATAATTAAAGAGTGCAAATTTTGGGGCTGATTTTGGAGGGGATTAACTATGAGATGTTTCCTAATTAAAGAGGGCTGATTTGGGGGCTAATTTAGGAAGGGAATAAATTATGAGGGATTTCATAATTGAAATTCAAATTGGAGAGGAAAATAGAATAGGAAAGGGGGGCTATTTTAGGAGGGAAGTAGGAGAAGCTTATTTAAGGCTAACTTTATGGTTTATTTTATTTTTATGTAAAATTTTATGAGAGGCGATGTTTATTATTTTTTATGAGGGATCCTAGCGGTGTCTAAGGTTTCGGGGAGAATGCCCTCTCGAAAGATGACCATTATATCTTACTTTGTATGTAGTTGGTTTTCTATCAATAAAAATCTACATTTTTCGTTGAATCTCTTTGAGTTTGTTGTTGTTTTTGATACCAAGATGTATCAAATTGGTATCAGAGCGAGATTTTGGAGATATGGCAATAATGAAGGTGGATTCATTGGAAGGCAAAGTGGTGCAAATCAAATCCGGGATAGAGGAAAAGTTCTCATCCATCATAGGGATGCTTTCAACCATGGAAAAAAGGCTTTCATTCATTAAGAACCACTTTGAGAAATTGGAGGCTATGATGAATAAGATGACCTAGATAAGGGACAGATCAGGGCTTTTGGATGGTGGGGAAACAAGGAGGAAATTTTTTGGTAGAGATAAAAGGGTGGCCAACCACTATGTAGGCATTTTGGGGAAGGGGAGTGGATGAACAAAAAAGGAGGGGGCCGAGTAGAGCCGAGTCGAGCCGAGCCATGAGGATTGGGTCATTGGATGTGGATGAAAGAAAGGTGGGATTTTCACCTTTGATACATGGAGGAAACTGTCACGACCCGACCCGACCGGGACGGATCCCGCTCGCACCGGGCCGCGACCCGCCGACGGAACGAACTGACTGACCAGGATCTGGTTTTGGAATTGGCTTCGGAACTGAATCTTCCAAATATATCAACTCAAACAAACACACAGACACAGAGCTACTATGAATTGTCAAATGCAGCGGAACAAAACATCTATATTTTCTTTTCCTCAAAACAATCATCTACAAATATAGTACATGGTTTACAGAAAGAAAGACAGAACAGAAAAGCCATGACTGTACAAAAATCAAAAGGTACAAAACAATATCTATACTGATCAAACTTTGAAATCTATTCCTGGACCTCCTTCTCTTTCCCAGAACCTGAAAACCACCAGAAAACAAGAGTGAGCTCAACAGCTCAGCAAAGCAACAAACCTCCAATCAAAACTCTCAGAATCCAAAATCAAACTCATCAGACAGAAATCCGTACAAAAATCAGAACAGAATCAGACGGATATCAAATCGGACAGATCAGAGTGAAACGGATCAAATCAGAACAGATACGAACAGATCAAATCAGAACTGATTAAATCCACAGAATCAGAATCGTACAGAAATTAGAAATTCAGATCATATCGGAGCGGAACAGAATCGTATCAGAATCATATCATATCAAATCATATATATTAATTTAGCACATAATAGATAACAGAACGGATTCCCTGACACTGACAGAATCTCAACGGATTCCCTGACACTGACAGAATCTCAACGGATTCTGGCCCCTTATGCCTCCCTTCCCAGACACTGACAGAATCTCTCGAATTCTGGCCCCTTATGCCTCCCTTTGTGCTCACGGCACCAGAACAGATGTGCTTATAGCACCAGAACAGAATTCATCGGATCCGGAACAGAACAGATATCAGATTTCAGATTGAGCTCATTTCAGATTTCCCAGACACTAACTGAATCTCTTAGGATCCAGGCCCCTTATAACTCCCTTTTTATAGCATATACAGATCGCATATCAAATCAGAAGAAATCCGGGCAAATCCGAAATCAGACAAAAATCGGGCAGCACAACGGCAGTATACGGAATTTACACAATTTTTCCTGAAAATCACAAATTACCAAATTTGCACATAATATAGATAACAACATTTCAGAATATTTATTCTACTGTCGAAATAAAACCCCGCCGAATTCAAAATACCCGGACAAAAATCTTCAGAAAATAACCAAAATGTGCACACTCGGCACGTCAACAACATACAGAAACTTACGCGGTAAAAACTGAACCAATCGGAAAATACGGACGAAAACGCCTCGCCAAAATCAAATTCGAACAGAAAACACCGCCAAACACGACGGTTCTGAAAATTAAGAAAGGCGGAATGTGCCTTACCTTGCGTACAGCAATAACTCGAACAATCTCGTCGGACGAAAACAGTTCCGCGTCGCTCGAAAATCCACTTTTCCCCAAAAATCCGTGGCTTTCTCTCTCCTTAAAGAAAAATCAGATATTTATAAATTTTCTCTCTCTACAAAATGAGCTGTTTTCAGCTTTATAAAACTCAGATCGGTCCGGCCGATCGCCAAATCGTCCCAGGACGATCAGACCAAATTTGATCGTCATGGACGGTTCCCAGAACTATTCTCAGGATGATATTTTGAACAGTGCAGATCGGCCTGGACGATGTCCCTATCGGCCCGGCCGATACCTTCAGGAGTTCATTTCTGGAGCTTCTGTACAGAAATCTGGAATAAACATACCACTGATCGTCCCGGGACGATCCTGGAGCAGATTTTTGATATTACAATCTCCCCAACTTCAGAAAAATGTCATCCTCGACATTATCCAATCCAAACTCAGTCAAAACAAGTACGGGTACGACTATCTCATGTCAGACTCCTTCTCTCAAGTCGCTTCCCGTGCGGTCCGGTGCTTCCACTGGACTTTAACCATAGGAATCTGTTTATTTCTTAACTTTCGGACGTCGTACGCCAAAATCAACTCTGGCTCTTCCTTGTATGCCAGATTCTCCTGAATCTCAACCTCGTCAACTGACAGCTTCTTCCCTGAGTCGGACACCCACTTCCTCAGAGTAGATACGTGAAACACATTATGCACGTCAGGCATCGAATCAGAAAGCAACAGTCGGTAAGCAAATTTTTCAATCCTTTCCAAAATTTCAAAAGGTCCAACATACCTTGGACTAAGCTTGCTTACCTGACCAAATCTGCTCACACCCTTCATCGGGCTGACTTTGACATACACAAAGTCACCAACTTGAAACTCAACAAACCTGTGCTTCTGATTATAATACTTCTGCTGTCGATCCTGAGCCGCTTTCAATCTTTCTTTTATCAAACT
Organism: Dendrobium nobile; assembly: GCA_022539455.1. Taxonomy (NCBI): domain Eukaryota; kingdom Viridiplantae; phylum Streptophyta; class Magnoliopsida; order Asparagales; family Orchidaceae; genus Dendrobium; species Dendrobium nobile. The sequence continues at coordinate 29,345,248 of CM039731.1, forward strand.
GATCTTCTTAACCGTTTCCTCAAAGAAAGTGGCACCCAGCTCCTGTCTATCTCCGACCTCAGTCAGAGTCAAAGGAGTACGGCACTTCCTGCCATACAGAGCCTCGTACGGTGCCATGCCAATACTGGACTGAAAACTATTGTTATAAGCAAACTCAATCAACGGGATATGATCCTCCCAGCTTCCGCCAAAGTCCAGAACACAAAGCCTCAACAGATCTTCCAGCACCTGAATGGTTCTCTCAGACTGTCCGTCTGTCTGAGGATGAAAGGTTGTACTGAAATGCAGTTTCGTACACAAGCCTTGCTGAATGCCCTTCCAAAGTCTGGAAGTAAACCATCCGTCTCGATCAGAAACTATCACTCGAGGCACACCATGCAATCTGACTATCTCCTTCACATATATCTGTGCCAAACGATCCACCGGATCGGTCTGCCTGATCGGAAGAAAATGGGCGGATTTCGTCAGTCTATCCACAACCACCCAAATAGCATCGTGCCCTTGTCTAGATCGAGGAAAACCCATCGCAAAGTCCATCGTTACATCCTCCCACTTCCACTCAGGGATAGGCAACGACTGCAACAGTCCACCTGGTCGCTGATGCTCTGCCTTCATCAACTGACAGGCTTCGCATCTCGACACAAACTCAACTACATCCTTCTTCATTCTAGGCCACCAGAATAGAAGCTTCATGTCAGCATACATCTGACTACTGCATGGATGTACAGTGTAGCCTGAATGATGAGATTCGCACAGAATCTCCTGCCTCAAATCTCCAAACACAGGTACCCACAATCTGTTCTTACAGAAAATAGCACCAGAATCAGAAATTTGAAGTTCAGGAGTCTTACCAGATCCAATCTGAGCAATCAACTTCAAATAATCAGAATCTGACTTCTGGGCTTCCTGAATCCTTATTTCCAAAGAAGACTGAATACTCATATGAGCCAAATCCAAATCACTGGAGGAAATCACCTCCAACTGCAAGTGCTCCATGTCTCGAATCAGAAAATTATCAAAAGTAAGTTACAAACCTGATAGTCCAGAAGACTTCCTACTCAGAGCGTCGGCTACCACATTAGCCTTACCAGGCTGATACTGAATAGTCAAATCATAGTCCTTGATCAACTCGAGCCATCTTCTCTGTCTCAAATTCAGATCCTTCTGAGTGAAAATGTATTTCAGGCTCTTATGATCAGTGAAAATCTCACATATGACGCCATACAGATAATGACGCCAAATCTTCAAAGCAAAAACAACAGCAGCTAACTCCAAATCATGTGTCGGGTAATTCTTCTCATGTGGTTTCAACTGTCAAGAAGCATAAGTAATTACCCTTTCATTCTGATGCAGCACACAGCCCAAACCTTTCAGTGAAGCATCACTGAACACCTGAAAACCTTCCGTACCTGACGGAAGTGCTAACACTGGAGCTGAAGTCAAACAGTCCTTCAATCTCTGAAAACTAGCTTCACACTCCGGTGTCCAAACAAAAGGTACTGACTTATGAGTCAGTCTCGTCAGAGGCGTCGAAATCTGTGAAAATCCTTTCACAAATTTCCTATAATATCCGGCCATGCCCAAGAAACTACGTACCTCAAATACCGTAGTCGGCCTTGGCCAATCAGCAACTGCCTGAATCTTCTGGGGATCAACAGAAATACCTTCTCCGCTCACCACATGCCCCAGAAAAGAAATGCTCTTCAGCCAGAATTCACACTTGGAGAACTTAGCATACAGCTGATGCTACCTCAGAGTCTCCAATATAATCCTTAAGTGTCTGGCGTGATCATCCTCAGAAGCAGAATATACCAGAATATCGTCGATGAAGACGATCACAAACTGATCCAAATACTCCCTGAACACTCGGTTCATCAGATCCATGAAAATAGCATGAGCGTTGGTTACCCCAAAAGGCATAACCAAGAACTCATAATGCCCGTACCGAGTACTGAAAGCTGTCTTCACCACATCAGCCTCCTTCACCTTCACCTGATAGTATCCGGATCTCAAATCAATCTTCGAAAATACCGAAGAACCAGAAAGTTGATCAAACAAGTCGTCAATCCGAGGCAAAGGATACTTGTTCTTGATAGTGACTTTGTTCAAATCTCTGTAGTCAACACACATACGAAGTGTCCCGTCCTTCTTCTTCACAAACAAAACAGGTGCTCCCCAGGGCGAAACACTAGGACGGACAAAACCTATGTCAACCAACTCCTGAAGTTGAACTTTCAGCTCAGAAAATTCTTTTGGTGCCATCCTGTACGGAGCCTTTGATATCGGAGCGGTACCCGGAAAAAAATCGATAGAGAACTCCACATCTCTATCCAGAGGTAAACCAATCAACTCCTCAGGAAAAATATCAACAAACTCCCGTACCACGGGGATCTCAGAAACAGAACCCACTTCCAGGTTCAGATCCCGCACCAAAGCCAAAAAGACTGGACATCCCTTCTTCCACATTCTGCTCACCTCCAACACAGAAATCAGACTGGAGAGAACACCTCGTAATCCCTGAAATACACATCGCTCTCTAGCCATAAGTAAACTCACTTGCTTCTTCAGACAACCAATCGGAGCCTCATACAGACTCAGCCAATCCATATCCAGAATCACATCATACAAAGAAATCGGCAACAAAATCAGACTTGATTTCCACTTCTTGCTAGCAATGTCAATCTCACAAAAACAAAACTTCCGAGCAATCAAATTACTTCCAGCCGGCAAAATCACAGAAAGAGAAACCGGCAACAAAACTGAATCCAAACGCAAAAGCTCAAAAAAGCGCTCAGACAGAAAAGAGTGACTAGCTCTAGAGTCAAACAAAACACAACAGGGCTGATCAGAAATGTTAATCGTACATGTCACAACATCTGGAGCATCACGAGCCTCCTGCTGACTTAGGCTGTAAACTCGTGGCTGAACTGGAGCTGGAGCTGAAGCAATAGAACTACTCTGCTCCCTCTGAACAGTAGGTGGTCTCCGTGGTGCAGAACTAGAACCACCACCTCTACCAGAAAATCCCTCAGGGCGAGGAGGAACAGTCCTCGGTCTTCCTGCTGAACTGACAGGCCTAACAGAGCCCTCTGATCGGAACTCAGAACGCCGATCAAATCCAGTCTGTGGACACTCTGCAATCCGATGTCCTGGCTGACCACATTGGAAGCACAGACCAGCCATCCTATAGCACTGGCCAAGGTGTCGCCGTCCACAACTCTGGCACACAGGTGCCCCACTCACAGATCCAGAACTCATCGTACTGGTAGCAGTACCAGACGATCCTCCACTCCTCCTAGAATCACCAGATCCAGAACCGGCTACAAATCTCCTCTTCCCAGAGGAACCACTGCCTGAAGTCTCGCCTCCAAATCTCTTCCTACTCGCAGTCCACTGCTGCTGAGTAGCCAACAGATCATTCTCAATCAGACGAGCTCGCTCCACAAGCTCAGAGAAATCAGAAATATGAAAAGGTACCAGGGGCTGCCTCAGACTATCTCGTAATCCCCTCAGAAATCTGTAGCACCTCTCAGCAAAAGTACTAACCAGCTGCGGAGCATACCTGACTAATGCAGTAAACTCAGCCTCGTACTGCATCACCGTCTTGCTCCCCTGAACAAGTCTCAGAAAACTCTCCTGCATCTGCTTTCGTGCAGAAGGGGGAACAAACCAGTCTCGAAACACCTCAGCGAACTCTTCCCAAGTAATCAAAGAGTTCAGTCTACCCTGAAATCTGGCTGCTTGCTGGCCTTCCCACCAGTGCTCAGCCTCTCCATCCAACAGAAAAACAGCTAATGGAACCTTCCTGTCTGACGGACACTGCATTCCGTCGAAGGTCTTCTCCAATCTCCTCAGCCACTCGTCGGCTGCTCTGGGCTCAACAGCGCCCTTAAATCTCAGAGGTTTCAACTTCAAAAACAATTGCAAATGTCTATCAATATCATCAGATCTGACAGTCGAAGCTCTGCTCTGAGTCTCGCTCATCATCTGAGCAACAAGCGTAGCAAACTAAGAAAGCGTATCAACACCGGCCATTGGGGCTGTACTCCCCACTGGTGCTGCCTGACTGGCACTCTGCCCGTCTGTCATGTCTGGGTCTGGCTGATCCATATAGAAAATCCAGAAAAATCTAGAAAATTATCACAAAAATAACACAATAAAAAGCCAAACAAACCAAAACTACCCCAGACCGACTCGCTACAGATCACTTCTTATAGCTCTATATCTTACAATCCAACCAAATTCCAAAACCAATGCTCTGATACCACTAAAGCTTGTCACGACCCGACCCGACCGGGACGGATCCCGCTCGCACCGGGCCGCGACCCGCCGACGGAACGAACTGACTGACCAGGATCTGGTTTTGGAATTGGCTTTGGAACTGAATCTTCCAAATATATCAACTCAAACAAACACACAGACACAGAGCTACTATGAATCGTCAAATGCAGCGGAACAAAACATCTATATTTTCTTTTCCTCAAAACAATCATCTACAAATACAGTACATGGCTTACAGAAAAAAAGACAGAACAGAAAAGCCATGACTGTACAAAAATCAAAAGGTACAAAATAATACCTATACTGATCAAACTTTGAAATCTATTCCTGGACCTCCTTCCCTTTCCCAGAACCTGAAAACCACCAGAAAATAAGAGTGAGCTCAACAGCTCAGCAAAGCAACAAACCTCCAATCAAAACTCTCAGAATCCAAAACCAAACTCATCAGACAGAAATCCGTACAGAAATCAGAACAGAATCAGACGGATATCAAATCGGACAGATCAAAGCGAAACGGATCAAATCAGAACAGATACGAACAGATCAAATTAGAACTGATTAAATCCACAGAATCAGAATCGTATAGAAATCAAAAATTCAGATCATATCGGAGCGGAACAGAATCGTATCAGAATCATATCATATCAAACCATATATATTAATTTAGCACATAACAGATAACAGAACGGATTCCCTGACACTGACAGAATCTCAACGGATTCTGGCCCCTTATGCCTCCCTTCCCAGACACTGACAGAATCTCTCGGATTCTGGCCCCTTATGCCTCCCTTTGTGCTCACGGCACCAGAACAGATGTGCTTATAGCACCAGAATAGAATTCATCGGATCCGGAACAGAACAGATATCAGATTTCAGATTGAGCTCATTTCAGATTTCCCAGACACTAACTGAATCTCTTAGGATCCAGGCCCCTTATAACTTCCTTTTTATAGCATATACAGATCGCATATCAAATCAGAAGAAATCCGGGCAAATCCGAAATCAGACAAAAATCGGGCAGCATAACGGCAGTATACGGAATTTACACAATTTTTCCTGAAAATCACAAATTACCAAATTTGCACAGAATATAGATAACAACATTTCAGAACATTTATTCTACTGCTCAAATAATTTTCAACTACACAGAAAAGTACAGTCGAAATAAAACCCCGCCGAATTCAAAATACCCGGACAAAAATCTTCAGAAAATAACCAAAATGTGCACACTCAGCACGTCAACAACATACAGAAACTTACGCGGTAAAAACTGAACCAATCGAAAAATACAGACGAAAACGCCTCGCCAAAATCAAATTCGAACAGAAAACACCGCCAAACACGACGGTTCTGAAAATTAAGAAAGGCGGAATGTGCCTTACCTTGCGTACAGCAATAACTCGAACAATCTCGTCGGACCAAAACAGCTCCGCGTCGCCCGAAAATCCACTTTTCCCCAAAAATCCGCGGCTTTCTCTCTCCTCAAAGAAAAATCAGATATTTATAAATTTTCTCTCTCTACAAAATGAGCTGTTTTCAGCTTTATAAAACTCAGATCGGCCCGGCCGATTGCCAAATCGTCCCAGGACGATCAGACCAAATTAGATCGTCCTGGACGGTTACCAGAACTATTCTCAGGACGATATTTTGAACAGTGCAGATCGGCCTGGACGATGTCCCTATCGGCCCGGCCGATATCTTCAGGAGTTCATTTCTGGAGCTTCTGTACAGAAATCTGGAACAAACATACCACTGATCGTCCCGGGACGATCCAAATCGGCCCGGACGATCCTGGAGCAGATTTTTGATATTACAAAAACATAGAGGGATCCTGACACTCGCTACACTGGAGAAGGAATAAGCTATTAGGGAGGTGGCGATTCTAGGGTGAGAATGTTAAAAATGCGAATGATTGATGACAAGAAAGAAGAAAAACTCAGGACTTTCAACAAATAAATTGAAGAGGATAAAAAAATAATTATCTTAAGGAAAAATCTTATTGAGCTTCCAATCCGTTCTCAACACCACGGGTTTATTGTTCAGGAAGTACTTATTAGGTGGAAGGATTTGTCGGAAAATGATGCCACATGGGAGACATATGAGATGATCAGGAGACCGTTCCCATCTTCCACCTTAAGGATAAGATGCTTTTTTTGGGGGGAAGTATTAGTGGTGGCCCACCTTATGGGGCCCAAGGGAGATAATATTCACTATGTAAGGAGGACAAATCACGGGAGAAATAATTAGAGAAGTTTATCTAGGGAAACATGGCTAATTTGAATTTAGATTTGGAGAGAATTAATTAAAAAATGTTTTTTAATTAAAGAGAGAAAATTTGGGGGCTGGTTTGTAGGGGATTAATTAGGATAATTTTTCCTAATTAAAGAGTACAAATTTGGGGGTTGATTTGGAGTGGATTAATTAGGAGATGTTTTCTACTTAAAGAGCATATTCATGTGCTAATTTAGGAAGGGATTAATTATGAGGGATTTCCTAATTTAAATTCAAATTATAGAGAGAAATATATTAAGAAAGAAGGGCTATTTTAGGAGGGAAGTAATAGATGCTTATTTAAGAATAAGTTTAGGGTTTATTTTATTTTTATGCAAAATTTTGTGAGGTATTGTCTGCTATTTTTGTGAGGGAACCTAGTGGCTTCTAGGGTTTGCGAGAGAAAGTCCCTCTCTCAAAAGAGGGCCATTGTATCTTATTTTATTCGTATTTAGTTCTCCATTAATAAAAATTTGCATTTTGTTGAATCTCTTTGAGTTTGTTGCTATTTTTGATACCAAGGCATATCATGCTTCTGCCACATTGATGTCCAACTTTAGTTGGAACATTATTTAGTTTGTCGGGACAAATGTTATAAGTATAAACAAAAGAATTAAAAAGGCCACAAGCTAGAGGGAGGTTTATGTTCTTAATCCACAGTGAAATTGATGAAAGCTCTTCACTGATGGGACTGAACTGTGGAGAACATCTTTATAAAATAAAATGCTTACTAAGGAATAACCAAGGGCTGCTTTACTAGGCCATATTATAGTCCTCTAGAGAGGTAAACTTTAGAAGAAGAAGACCATCAGAGAAAGAATAGGTTAATAAAATATTTGAGAGACCAGGTCCAGTTCATTGCAACAAGCAAAAAACCATGCGGGTCCCCGAAAGGATGCTGCAAGCGGGGGATTAGAATGCAAAGAATACGATTGCACTATCCCGCAGGACAAAATGATCGTATGCCTTTACACTCTATACAAGCAGACCAATGGGAGAGCGAATTTGATCATATATATGATTAATCATGAAGGATAGTGGCTTTCACCTACACACCTCGATAGGTAATAATATATGTGTCTCAAAAATCATGAGATTTCCCCTATTTGATACAAGAAGGCTCTATATATGACCCAACTAGATAAGAAGACTCTATCCTAAGGAATCAATGACTTTAATTTAAAAGTTTAAATCAGGAACTATGTAATATACAAGTGAATCTATCTAGTGTCATGTATGATGATGCATGAAATAAATACATAAATTAAATCTTTTATTTATTTATTTAGAAAATACAAACGATCCAAGGTCTGCAAGAAAGTAAGATGGCCAAGCTCCACCACAATAAATCTGATTTTCTGCACCTATGTAATGGAAGTTTAAATATACTTGCTCATCGTGTTTTGGCTCCGGGTCTTCTATAGGATTCCAAAAGAGGTACCTTATAGGGGAAAAGGAATTATCTTTTAGAGCCATATATATATATATATATATATATATATATATATATATATATATTATATATATATATATATATATAAGCAAATATTTTTAAATCTTTATAACTCAATGAATGTATACAACTTAATTTAGTTACATCCTAGACACTTTACATTTACATTGACTCTTGCATATACATTTGCATCTAGATATATTCTAATTTACTTTATTTTGCAAGCATCATTGACACATTTTATTTTGATATTTTACTTGAGCATCAATGCAATGATCTGATGCATGTATGTAGATGGAATGCATTATGAACCAATGTGTATAAAATGTGTGCATAACATCCAGAGTACAAAAAATAAACAAACACACCAAGAATATCTTTCAGGCAAAGGTACCCGCATCACACAAAACACACTAATGTCCTAGCCTAAGACTATAGTCAGCAATCATAGTAAATAAGATCTAGTGTGTGTAAAATGGCGTGTGTCTTTGATATGTACTAGGGGATTTGGTGTTCAAATTATGTAAATTTGAAGTTATATGTTGGTTATAGGCTAAGGGAAGTTTCAATTTAAGTTTAAACTTTTAATATTTTGGAATTTTATTAATCAAATTTTAGTGGGTTTTATTTGTTTGAGTTATTTTATTTTATGTTTTAAAAAACCTTGTTAATTAGTGGCTTTAAAGTGCAGAAGTCACTAATTCAATTCCTAAGGCTCATTATTGCAATGCTACCATTCCCCTAGAAAGGATATGATTGGTTGCATAGAGTCCTTACATTTTAATTAAGTGTTTTAGTCTTTAAGAACTTCCAATCTAATACACCTTTGCCTTCCTAAAAGTTGTCGAGCACAAGGGTATAAAGCTCTTATTTCTAAGAGTTTTATTAATAATTTATTAGTGAATATTTAGGTTGAATAGAGACTACCTTTTTTAAATTAGGGCTATGAGGTTTATTTCATCCTCCTTGGGGCTAAGTTAATAACCTCGTAAGCCCGGGTTACCCAAAAATTATATTGATTAATTGTGTTTGATTGTTTGTTAAATATATTGAATTAGTTATTTATTAAAGTACTTAAGAATCCAATACATATATGTCTTCCAAGATGGAGGCAAACATAGGACATAAAAGCCAAATTGATTATTTAGAGATCCTATAATCCAATGCATATGTATCTTCCAGCAGGAGTTGAATACAATGCATAAGGGTCTTTTGTTATTTGAAATTGATTAAGGACCTTTTAAATCCAGTACTAATATGCCCTCAAAAGAGTCCACCCCAACAAAAAGCATATAAGGTCCTTAAATTATTTGTTTGGTATTAATTAATGAATTAATTTAACTAAATCAAGAGTAATTATGTTAATTGTGAGTTCATATTTTGTTTGAGATGATAAAAATTGAATTATTATTCAATCATGCCCTCTGTGGCACCACCCTGGCATCTGACTTGAGGATTAGTGGTGGAGCGTGCCCTTCGTGGCGCCATCCTAATTCGTACTCGCTAGTGGTGGAGTACGCCCTCTATGACACTACCCTGGTATTAATTTCAAATTTAATCCTCTAGGGTTAGGACTTCCCTTCCCTTAGAATTAATCTCAAACTCAATCCCTTAGGGTTGCACTTTTCATTCCCTTAGGATCAAAATTTTAGACTTGACCTTTGAGCTCGGTCAACGCCAACATGTGCAATAGAACTTCGTTCTATTACACATATTGGGGGTCCATTTGTTGACCTCATTTTTGTATGAGGTCACTTGGACTAATCTTGACCTTAAATTAATCCAATATCCAAACCAATCTAGACCTTAGGATCCTCCTAGAATCCTGACCTTAGGTTCTATTCTAGGTCCTAGGATCCTTCTAGAGCTTAGACCTTAGGAGCTACTCTAGATCCTAAACTTCTTCTAGACTCAAAGTTCTAGGAATTTCTTAGGCTCTAGGATCCTTCTAGATTCCTAACTTTAAGATCTATTCAGACCTTAGGATCTACCTAGATCTTAGGTCAATCAAGCCAAATCCAAGGTCCAAAGGTTTTGTCCTAAAGGGCTTTTCCATTGAAATTTCAAACACTTTGAAACCCAGTTAAATGACCTCCGATTCAGAGTCTGTCAGTTGCATACTGATGGGACATGTCTCTGGAGGAAACCCTCCAAATTTGAGCCCATTCTGAGGTCTCTAACCCCAGAAACTTAATTAAAATCCATAGGCTGTAAAACCTTCAAATATTTACAGCCTATGCCACTGGACCTGTCACTTTGAAGATTCTGACCTTAGAGCCTTCACCAAAGCCTCTAGTCACTTCCAGACCTTTAATCTTGATATGTTGAACTTTAAACTGTATTTTTCTGGACCCACTTTGACCCCCAGTTGACCAGGGGTCAAAATGACCAAAATACCCCTATGTGGCTCAAATATTGATTTCCAACCAAATGAACTCCAATTTGAATGCAACCACCTTCAGCAAGTTTCAATTGTCATTTCAAATCTGTTGGACCCATTCCTGACCCTTGGGTCAACCTGGTTGACCAAGTCAACAGGTTTGACCCAAAAGGCCCTTTAAGGGTCCAAACAGGTGTTTTGAACCAAATGACCTCCCTAGACCTTGAGACCATATCCAATAAACTCTAAATATCATTTTGAATCTATTGAACCCATTTCCAAACCCTGGACCTAACTGGTTGACCAAGTCAACCAATTTTTTGGCTTAAGGGCCCATTTAAGCCCTCTTGAACCATTTGACCCATTTAAACCATTCGAACTCTCAAACCATTTTCAAAGCATGATTGAAGCTCATTCAAATTTATTTGAAGTTGATCCACCTTGATTTGACTTGGTCAAACATTGACCTATGATCAAAACCATGTATTATATACATCATTTCATTCATTTGTTGAGTCTTATTGATTTAAGAACCCTTGAATCCATTTCATTTAACATCTTGAACACCTCTTAGCTAAACCCAAGTCAAATCATGGTCTAGTTGACCAAGTCAACTATAAGACTTGCTCAAATCATATCAAACCTCTTTCCAAAGTTCAAACATACCATGTTAAAACCTTTTCAAACTTAATCCATCAGCTCAAGCAATCCTCCTTACCACCTCAACACTTTGGTTGACTGTTTGACTGGTCAAACAGTCAAACCAAGCTCTCAAATGAGTCAAGGATGATCAAAATCCACTTTTAATCAATTCCATCCCAATCTTAATCCTCCCAGCAGTCCTAGTTAGCACCTAAGCCTTCCCCCATGCCACCTCAGCTTCCACATGGCATGGGAACCAGTCAAATGGTCAAATCAAGGTTTGGGAGTGGTCAATGATGATCAAAACCCATCTTTAGTTAATCCTCTCCATCCCTAAACCATTCCAGCCACCTTAATCAATTTCTGGAACCTTCCTAGGTGCACTTCCAGCCTTTGGATTGAAATCAAATAACCCTCATTGCTCCCATGATCAAATGGGCACAAAAGGCCTTTCCATGTGGATTGTCCTTGAGCTGTCCTTCTTCCAGCCTTCCAACCACTCCCTTGACAAGTGGCAGCTATCTGGAGTACAGCCAAACAAATCCTAGCCGTCTATCCAACCAGGGGACGTTTGAATAGGGTGTAAACCCTCATTTGAGATTCATTCTCACCTTAGCTCTCTCTCTCCAACCAGAGCTTTTGAACCCCAATCTCCAGTCCATTTCAAATCCCTATGGCCTTCTCCACACGGCTATAGTCGAATCCCACCGTTAGAAGTTCGCCGGCGGCAGGCTTCCCGGCGAACCGAGGTGTTTTCCGTTCAAAGGCTCATAGGGATCGATCCAGGCGTTTTCGAGCCAAGGCGTCTTCTACAATATTAAACGTGGACAGTCAACAAGCTCAGAAAAACAAAGATCTTCTGAATCCACTGGTTGGATTGAGGTAAAAGCTCAACCCTAGGTTAAGACACATAGAGTTAATTAACATTTTATTAAGATCTTTTTTAATATTTTTAAGATATCCCCAAAATTTCTGTTCATTAAGGCAATCTAGGTTTAAAATTTTATTTAATTTAATTGAGTGTATTGAGAGAACAATTGATTTTATAGTTTAGGGTCTCGGTCCAGCTCATGCATGAATCCTGCGTGTTCCGGACCGTCGATCTTGTGATCAACGGTCCGGATTGAGCCTTCCCTCAAAACCTTGAAACCGTGCGGATTGATCTGCGGTGCAATTCTCCGTCCAGCTCGATCTTGGCCGTTCCTTCGAAACCGCGGGATTGCTTCTTCGCCGTCCGATCTCCCCCAGTGAAATCAGATAGCGGGATTTAACCCCAGCCGTCTGTTTAATCATGTAGATGATCCGACGGCTGTAACCACATGCTGAGCTGGTTAAGTGGATGGGGCCCGCTTGACAGCCGCCATTCATGCTGCCGAATCCCGCCGTGCCACGTGGAGCCGCCGCCGCCTGAGTTAATTAAAGGGTTCTATTTAATTTTAAAACTAATTAATTACCAGAAAACTTCAAAAAAATATAAAAAAATATTTATAAATCCAAAATTTTAATATTTGGTATCAAAATTTTTATAATCTCATAAATTTTAGTTTAAAATTAATTTCAAATCAAAATTCTTAATATATTTTTAGTTATTTTAAATAATTAACATTTGAATATTTTTTTTATATATATAATTTAATGTAATATTAAATTAAATATTTTCAAACATTAATTTTTTTTAATATCATTTCATTAAAATCAGAGAAATTAATTTCATTATTTCAAAATTTAAAATTATATATATATATATATATATATATATATATATATATATATATATTATATATATATATATATATATATATATTTGTTAAGTACCTGCCCCGTCGTAAGTAGGGGTGTCAATTTCGGGTCACGGGACGGGTTCGGGTCAAACCCGAAACTGATCCGGCACTATTCGAGTCAACCCAAACCCGACCCGTTTTTAAAAACGGGTCAGTTTTCTAGACCCAAACCCGACCCGCTTCGGGTCCGGTCAACCCGACCCGACCCGAATGACCCATTTTCAACAAAAAAAATTACTAATTTTCGGGTCAAAAACGGGTCAATATCCTCTTTTCGGGTCAAAATCGGGTCAATCTCGGGTTGCCGGGTCAAAATTGGGTTTTCGGGTCACAATCAGGTCACTTTCGGGTCAATTTCGGGTCAAAGGGTTAACCAGACCCGATTTTTGAAACGGGTCGAAATGTTGAACTCGAACCCGACCCGTTTCGGGTTCGGGTTGTCCCTAACCACGCTAGAGAAAAGCGTGCATAGGTGGTCGTCCATCGCGTTACAAGTGCCAATAATAGGTTTTTCAAAGTTTTAGGGTTTAGGAATTATACCTGTGTGGGGTCGTTAGCACGTGGATCGAGGGAAGGGAGAAAAGCATATTTTCTCCTTTTTAATTAATTAATTAATTATACTTATATATTTATAATGATAATTAATTATAATTTAAAAATAATTAATTATAATTACAATAATTAATCATATTTAATTATAACTAATAATAATTAATTTTAATTAAAATAGTTAATTATAATTAATTTTAATAATGTATAGTTAATTATTACTAAAAATAATTAACCATAATAATTAAAAATTAATTATAATATATTTTAATTAAAAATAATTATTATTATAAATTAAATATAATTAAAATATTTAATTATAATAATTATAATTAACTATAATTAACTAATAATAATAATAATTAATTATAATTTAATAATAATAATAATAATACATAAATAAAAATAAAATCCCCCCTCCCCCTCTCGGCTCGATGGTTTCACGGGATTTGGCCGAAGAAGAGGACGGACGAGAGAAAGTTACCTTCACAGCAATCGAGCTCGAGTTATTGCCTCCGATGAAAAAATGGTGTAGCTTCTGGTCCGATTGGGGGGAAGCGTCGAAGGAGGTAAGGGATCTCTCCTCTCTCTCTCTCTCTCTCTCTTTCTCTCTCTCTCTCTCTCTCTCTCTCTCTCTCTCTCTCTCTCTCTCTCTCTCTCTCTCTTTCTTTGTGTGGTTCGGGACGACCAAAAGGTCGGGCAAAGGAGTTGGGATCGTCGAAGGAGGGAGGAGGGGCTTCGACATTGGAGTTGAGAGGAAGAGTCATGTGGGAGCAGAGAAGATCGGGAGAGCAGGGACGAGAGCTTAAGGACTTTGTTCATGTGGAGTGCGAATGGAGGAAGTAGCCATTGAGTTGTGACCTCCCTCCTTTTTAACGACGCCAAGAGGAGCGAAATCGAGGCCATCGTCGTAGGTTTTATGTAGGGATTCTGGGAAATGACGCAAACGGCGCCGTTTTAGTAGGATACATTACGGGATTTCTGGGATTTTTAGCGAGTTTTAGGCTGGGTTTTGGCTCTGTATCCGGTGGTCAACAAATGCTCCCCAACAAATGTGATACGCGTCTAGAGCGAATCACATTTGTTGTATGTTGATTGACCCTGTGGATCTCTAGATATTCGTTCTAGATGTCACATTAGTAATTCCATTTAGTGGATCTCCAAGAATTTGCTTGGATGCTACACTAAAGTCTTTCATTTAGTGGATCTCCAAAACTTGTTTGGATGTCACACTGCTCTTTTTTAGTGGATATCCAAAAATTTACTTGGATGTCACACTAAATTTTTTATTTTGTAGATCTCTAAGAATCCATCTGTGTATCTTTATGGATCTTTAGATGCATCCATAGATGGTTGATACATTTGCTCCTGATCAAATAGAGATACACGGGGTAGAGATAAAGTACTTCATGCTTAGATCCCTAGAGTATCACTCTGTAGATTGATGCTAGTGGATAGTATTGCCACAATTTGTTCTCTTTATATACCATGATCACTTTACTTTATAGCCTTTATGTATATGCTCAATATTCTTCTATCATCTTGTTGTATCTTGGCAAAATTTTAAATATTTATTTGAAGATCTTGGCATGCGGCACGATGTTGACCCAAATAAATATTTAAAATAACCCCAGTCTTTAGGGACATTTGTAGGTATCACCAGGGTGCTCATTCCACATCTTTGACTTGGGTCCTGAGATTTTAATTCCTTCTGCACTGTGCTTTGTGCTGCGGTCATTGATGGTGAATTACTTGACTTACCAATAGTGACTTGTCAGGAGATTTTTATTCCTTTGGTCCTATGCTTCTTACTTTGGCAAGCTTTATGAAGGAGTAGATGTCGGTGACCTAAACCCTTAGGTTTATATTAGGTCGATGGCGAAGAGTCATCGGTCCAGAGCTTTGTGCATGACGGACTTGTTGACTACATAATCTTCTCAGTTCAGCCGAAGGCTTTGTGTGAACTTTAGGATAGTTTTCTTCGATCCTTTGCTTTGTACTTTGGCGGACTTGTTGAAGAAAAATTCCTTCCATACTCGCTTTATGCTTCACAGATTTGTTGAATGATTTATGTCAATTACAAACTTATGTTCGACTGCTTGAGTAAAGTTTGAATTAGGTATGACTTGAATTCAACTCGACTCGTTTGCAGCCCTGTTCTCAAATAATTAGACGCTATAAAGAAATTTAGAGAATCAATTGGTGTGTTATTGGATCGAATTATTGCTTTAATCAGTCATTTGAAAAGAAAAAAAAAATGTTAATCTACAAATGCAATAATGAAATAATAGCACAATGGTGTTTTTTTTAAAGAATTTGTTAATGGTAAATTTACAAGGAGAATCATTTAGGATTGCGAGTTCAAAATCTTTTCATTTGTTAATATTAAATCTGTTAATAAATTGTAATGAAGTTTTCATTTGGATGTGTTTTAACTGAGTTCTTAAGCTTATATAAATGAATTAAGATTTTAACGAATGTTAACAGACGAACAATAAATATTAACAAGCTTTAAAATGTTTTAATATATTCAATAAATTATTTATATTAATTATTAATTTTTGTTGTAATTGAGATATATATAAGTTATTAGTCATTAATAAACTGGCAACCTAATTAATAACATTATGTAAATAACATAAACTCCTGGAAATAAACAGTAAGTAATCAAATTGATTATCCAAAACAATATTATTATTCTTCTTACTGTTTATAATCTCATTATAATCTCATTCATTTTAAATAATTTCATCAATCATTTATATCTTTTTTTTAATTTTATTTGGGATAGCTTTCTTATTGCTTTTAAAAGTAATTTTTTAATATATATATATATATTCTTTTTAAGTTGTAATTTTTATACGGAAAAGTTTTTTTATAAAATAGTATGAGAACTATCACAAACGAAAACTTATAAGGCTTTGTTTGGAACGGATTTCTTAATGATTTTAAAAACAATTTTATAGTATAAGAATTTCTTCAACTAGAATTTTTTTACTAAAAATTTTCTTTTAAAAATATTAAAAGAACTGTATCAAACGAAACCTTAATCTTTTCATTTTAATTTAACTCTTGTAGAGCAGCAATCAAGAGTAGTAATGCAGGATAGAAACAATTGTGCATTAAGAGTAGTTTTCCTTTTTTTTATCCCATCAAATTAATGAGTTCAAATTGTAGCTATTGGTTCAATGACAATAAATTTTTTAGATGAGAGCCGTTGCTTCAACTTCTACTTCCACTTCCACTTCTAGATAAGAAGTTAGCATGTGTCTGTCTAAAAAGATAAATAAATCAATAAACAAAATTAATATGAAGGTTGATGAAAGTGCCAAAGAAAATTATAGATTAAAGATGACTGATCATTAAAATTTTATCTTGTTTTTGCTAACACAAAAACATAAAATCAAAATTAAATAATAATTCAATAATTGTTTAAATCAATAAGAAATTAAACAGAACTATTTAGATTTCAGCAAGAAAAAATATTTATATATAAAAGGGGACCACCAATTAATACATAACTAAAATTGAGTACATAAATCAAGTGATACAAACGAACTTTTATTTGGTCCGGTGAACGTACGCAACTCTACGTTCGGCCGCCAGTAGATTCGATCAACGCGTTTTCATTATTTACCGCGCGCCCGACAACTCAACCCGGAATGGACCCAAGATTACTTGGTATTGCTCGGTATTGCTAGGTATTGATCGATTTTGCTCAGCAATAACCAATACCGAGTTGTACCGAGTTTTTTCTACCAATACCGAGCAAATACCTAGCAATACCGAGCAAATCCCTAGCAATACCGAGCAAATCCCGAGCAAATACCGAGTTGTACCGAGTTGTAGAAAAACTCGGTACAACTCGGTATTTGCATGGTATTGGTCTTCACAGAGCGGTATTTCTTGTTTTTGCAAAGCAATACCGAGCAAATACCGAGCAATACCGAGAAAATCGCGAACATAGCATTCCTGGGTTCCGCTCCGGGTCAAGTCGTCGGGCTGCACGATAAAGAGTAAGAGCACGTGGCGATATGTTATTGGCGGCTGAACGTAGCTCTACGTCCGATCGGAGGACGTAATAATTGTTCGATACAAACAGCTATTTCATGCTGAAATATTATGCATTCTTCACATTTCATATATATATCAAACAAATAAGATAAGATAAGAAGAAAGAAGTTTGCAGCTTACGTATTTTGAAAATTTCAGGGATTAATATGGATACTCGGAATGTGAGCAATCTTGTGGCGATCGGAGCCTCCATCCTCTCGATAGCGCTCCTCTAACTCTGGATGACAATCCCCAATTATTATTAGACGTTTCAAAGAGGGAGGAAGGTTCGGCAATGCCCGAAGCATCGGAACATCGTTAATATAGAGTTTCCGAAGTGAAGATAAGCTTTCCAAGGAGGAAGGGAGAGACTGTAAAAATTTGAGCCTTCTAAATTCCAGCCGATAAAGAGAAGACCTGACTTTCAGAAACCACTGCTCCGCCTCATTTGGAAATGAAACCAGCTCATCATTCTCCTCAATTCTCAGATTTTTGAAGGAGGCGATACTTCTCAATGGCTCCATCAGCAACACCGATGGATCGCTTATACTGAGATTGCTGAGCATGAGATGGAAATTATTAGTGGTCTCCACTTCTCCGAGAGAGATCAGATTGGGGCACTTTGTAATTGTCAAGGATCTTAAAGCTGCAAGTCTTGCTATTTCATCAGCCAGAGGAAGACATGTAATGTTTGGAGAGTCAGAGATCGCTAATGATTCAAGAGGAATAGGATTTGAATCGCTACAAAAATTCAAAGTCTTCCACTCCATAAATTCTATCCTCAAGCTCTTGAGCTTAGAAGGCAAATAGGGACACTCTTTCAACTTCGGGCAGTTACGTAGCACCAATTCAATCAAGCAAGGAAACAAACATCCATCTTCAGCAGCTGCTCCTGCCTCAAACCAATCCTCTAATGCTTCTAATTTCTTAATACGTAAAACCTCTAGCAATGGAAAGGCACGGTATTTATCATTCCCATTAAATTTACTTTCCAGCCATTTTACTTTCGGCATGTCATAAAGTTTTAGATATTTGAGGAAGGGAAGTTGCCCAAAAGGTGGAAGAGTTTCACACTCCAAGCAAACTGTCAATTTGATTTTCTCTAGATTGAAGATCGGATTGACATCCTTCATCCATATAGCAGACCTTGCACCCATGTAATTTCTTATACAAAAATTCCTTAGACATTTTGGTGGCTGAAGGTTGTCGAGCACGGTCTCATCTAAATCGATGTCCCTCGAATCAGTGTTACTCCAACATAAGGTTAACTCTGTGAGCCTCCTCTTGGCACATAATTTGGCAATACAAGCCTCCTCAACATCCTTAATATTGTCAAGGCAATTGATTCCTAATTTGCAAAGTTCATTCATATTCTCCAACTCTCCAATTCTATAACCACTCACATCTCTAAGATCAAACATATTCAATTCTTGAAGAGACTTTAGCTTCCCAATCCCACGTATCGATGAAATACAATTCCCGGGCAATTCCACATAACGCAAGTTAGAAAGGTTATTAATTTCACTTGGTAAAAAATAATCACCTTCCCATGTGCCATCATAGATTAGGTATTGCAAGTGATAGAGATTACTTAGAGATCTTGGCATCATAGTCAAATTATAACCATCAATCATTAAGTATCGAAGATGTATCAAATTTCCAATCTGCTCAAGTATGATTTCTAAGTTTGCTGAAGCATGTATGTATAATAAGCGTAGGCTTCTCGATGCTTTGAATTTTTCAATAAGTGCATTGCAAAGATCCTGATTAGAAGCTTTATAGATCAAGAACATAGAATGCAAATATTTAAACTGTCCAATCTTTTTTATGATGTCTGGATTTGTAGTTTTAACAAACAAGTGTCGAAGAGTCTTTGGAATTATAGAAGGCAACTTTGTATCATCATCAACTCTTAAACATTCATCTACGGAAACTGATTGTGCCAATTCATGTATTAAATCATGCATCTTGTAGTATCGTCCATCTTCAAACTTATCAAAGAAAGACTTTTTAACCAAATCATCAAAATTCCTTCCTCCAATATCCTCCATAGTCCATTCTTGATCATGAGGTTGCTGAATGAAACCCACTGAAATCCACATTCGGACTAAATCATCTTTATCAAATCTATAATTTTGTCCAAATATAGAACAAAATGCGAAACAATACTGTAGATGTTTAGGGAGGAGCATATAGCTCAATCTTAAAATGAGAAAGATGTCATCCTAACCTGATTTTGGACTTACAAAATCACAATTTAAAACTTTTGTCCAATGTCTTTCATCCAAGCTAGAATTCAAAACACCATCGATGACTTTTGCTGCCAAAGGAGATCCTGAAAGCTTTTTAACTATCTCTCCAGCAATGAATCTTAATCTTTTATAATCATTAGGATTCTCTACATCAGCAAATGCATGAGAGTTGAGGAGCTTCAAACATTGATCTTCCTCCAAGCCCTGTAATTGAAATGTTTCCTTCTCCTTTTTAATCACCTTTGCAATCATAGTTGCAACTGAGTCCATTCGAGTTGTTACCAAAATCCCACTACCAATTTTCCCATAAGCCAGAGGGGCGAGCACCTTCTCCCATTTGCTGATATCCCGGTTCTCCTCCTCCTCCCAAATGTCATCCAAAATAAGTAAAAACTTCTTGGACATAATCTCAGTCCTAAGACTATTTTGAAGTGCATCAAGTGTGTCGTCCAAACGAGGCCTCTTCTTCTTAAGAGTTGATAACATATCTGCAATGACTTCTTTCACATCAAAGTTGTTTGAAACGCAAACCCACATTTTAAGATCAAATTCCTTTGTCATTTCATCTTCATAGACATGTTGCAAGAGAGTTGTCTTTCCCATACCACCATGGCCCACTATTGATAGAAGAGAAATGTTTCTGTCCTGATGCTCATTTGATAGCTTCTTCAACCACTGCGTAACAAACTCCTTAGCCTCGCCTCTACCGATGAGATCATTTGTAGTAGGCAAGGATCCTGTTTCACGTTCTTTGTAGAAATCAACCTCCTGCTTCGTCTGTTCCTGCCTCGTGCTGTGTAAAAGAAGAATGAAAGGAGTAACATCAGCCGAAACTTTATCAAGTTTCTGCACAGCCTTCTCCAGTCGCTTGAAGTTGGGATCCCTTCTGAGAGCACGTTTGCCAAGTTTGGCAAGTTTTTTCTTCATGGATTTCAACTGTTTTTCAAGTAGGAATTTCAAATAGGAAGCTGATGAGCTTTCTTTTCTGATAGATTATCAGATAAATAAATAAATAAATATATTCGCAAGCAGAATCATGTGGCGGAACACACCTTTGTTTCTTCCGTGTTTCTGTTGAGCTGTTCTTTATGTTTCATGTACTCCAACTCATCGAGCACATCATTTACCTCATCAAGAGCATCTCGCAGCTGCCATATCCATTCGTTGAGACCCGGGTTCTGATCGCTAATTTGTGCTTGGTTAGCGGCAAAGACGACAGTTTGGATCTTGGGGTGGTTCTCTCGCAGCCTTTCCAACTCCTCCTTCATGCCCGTCGTCTGCCATCCGACTTGCTCTTTCAGGTAATCAGAGCAAGCTTCGATGATCTTGCTCATGATTGGACCAACAAACCATCCCGCCACCTCCATTGCACACAAGATCGAGGTAGAGAGAGTAGAACAACTGAACAGTAGGAGAAACAGAGATTGATTGGAAGAGATGAAGATTAGATAGTCTCTAATAATTGAGAGAGAGAGTGAGAGGATGAAGCTGCCGCTCTCTTATTGAGAACTTATTTAATATTTATTCTATAACATTGATGTATTCTCAAAAAATTATCTTAATCAAGCACGCATCTCGAGGCAAAATCTGACTGGAAACTTCAAAAATTAAAATCAAGAGCATTCGAACTCCGATTTCAGCAAGCTTATAGTCAAACTGAGCGTTTCGGAAATACGAACCCAACGCCACCTAATTCGACCCAATCCGAGCCCAAATGGGTCTGAATCAAGGACCCGAAGCGTTGTTGGAAGGTTCAAACCGCAAATTGAGTTACCAAATTAAAAGAGCTTATATTCGAATCGAGCGGCTCGACGAGACGAATCCAACGAGCTTAAGATCGCCGAATTTCGACATCATTAAGGCCTCCAAATGTCCAACGAACGGTGCACGATCGAAGGGTTCGATATCGGCCGTCCATTCAAACCACTCCCTATTCGCCCCTGATCTCACACATATTTACAAGCCATGCCACTCCATAAAAACTATAAATAGAGCTCTCATTCTTCACAGAGGGGACTCAATTGAAGAGAGAGAAGAAGAAGAGAAGAAGAGGAGAAAGGGGAAAAGGAGAATCCTCTCCTAGCCTCCTCGACCACCGCCAGAGCTCTTCCCGCGGCCTGAATAGCCGGAACTCTGCCGAATTTTCGGGAAACGACGGGATTCTGCAAAATTTTATAAATTTACTTCAAGTTGTAATCTGATCGTCCCGATTTGTGGGACGAATCAGTTTCTTGTAATTTACAAAAACACTAGTGGAACTTTTCAGCTGGGCGTGGCCCCGTGGTTTTTTCCCTTTTTGGGTTTTCCACGTAAAAATTCTGGTGTTCATATTCTCTTTTATGTTTGTGTGCTGAATACTCGTACAACGCACGGACGCGAATTTACAAACTCTACCGCCGCGTATATTCTAGCACGCAACAAATATAATAAAATTATTTATTTAATTATTTAAAAATTATGATAATTCAACCGGCCGGTCCAAAAAAAAATCGGGCTGATTTGCTAGCTTTATTTGCACATCTATACTACTATTATAAAAGGGGCTTGAGTTTCCACCCCTAGCAAATCATGTCCTTTCATTTTATCTCTTCAAAAATTATTCTAGCCCTTCATTATATTATAAGTATTTAATAAATTTAAAAAATATGAAAATATATAATAATTACTTAGCAATTAATAACACAATAAAGTACCAAAGCATCGCATACACCCACTTTATTTCCCATTTTTTAAATTTATTTTTCAAAAAAACTAATTAAGCAGTTTCCGAAACACTTTATTTCCCTTTTTTAAAATTTATTTTTCAAAAAACTAATTAAGCAGTTTTCGAAACACTTTATTTCCCATTTTAAAATTATTTTTAAAAAATTAATTAAGCAGTTTCCGAAATTATTTAAGACTGCTTTAATTCAAAAACTGCAGTACCAAATCATCTCATACGCCCACTTTACTTCCCATTTTTAAAACCTCTTTTCAAATAATTAATTATGCAGTTTCCAAAATTATTAAAGTTTCTTTAATCCGGAAAGTGCTATCAATCCAAAAACTGCTTTCTACTAATCAATTAATTTTCGAAATTATTAAAACTTCAACCTTTCATTTCATATTGGCTATAATTATTATTGTATTCTCTTAATTGCATTTTAATTAAGAGAATTACAATGGTTATTATAGAATTACAATGGTTATTTTGTGTTAGTTAAACATCGCCTCCTGATGATCATAACTAAATTCATAACGAGGGGTTAGCATAAAGTTGGGTCTGCATTTTGACATCCGCAATAAGATCCGGGTCAATTCTGCCACCCCGAGATTGTCTTCTTGGCGGTGATACAAATCTTCGGATCCTTCTTAATCCCTCTCTCCTTAGAAATACCGTAGATCGTTGTGGGGGAAAATTGGAGTTTTTTCTCGCAGGCGGTTTGACAACAAGTGGGATTTAGTAAATCCTATAAATCCAGATTTAATAAATTCTTAAGATGTTAAATTCTGAAAATTGTTTGGTATGATAAATATTAAATTCGATTAAATCTTGATAAATTGTTTAGTAACACATTGTAGGTTTATGTCAATTAAGAATTTATGCGAAGAAGATAATTATAAAGTAAAAATTAAATTTATTATTAAAAATAAAAATTAATGTGTTATGAATTTAATAATATGTTAAGTAGAACTTATTTATTAATTATTAATAATACTATTAATTATATATTTAATAATATATATTTTTAGTTATATTAATCAAACTAATTATATTAATATTTAATTAATAATTATTAAATTAAGTTAAATTAGATAACTAATTTATGCACTATTATACTATTAATTATTTACTTAATTATTAATTTTTTTAAAATTATATTAATTAAGTTAATCAATAATAACTTAGAGGCGTCTAGGTTGGCCTTTCATATTTTCTTTGCGTGGTTGCCGTTCGGTTTCGTTGCTTCGCAGGAGGTGTAGAGATTGCACGCGTCGCTACTTCGGTTCCTTCGTGGCTGTTCGACTTCGCTCTTTCGACGGCTTTCCCTCCTGTCGGGTCGGAAGTTACGACATTCTGATCGGAAGCAGCAACGGGAGCTCGCTGGCTGTGAAGGTTCTCCCTTTCGCGCGCTTCTTTTTCCAAATCCCATAAATCCGCCGAACTGAGGGATTTAGTAATTCCGGGATTTAAGCCGTAAATCCTTAAATCCGGGATTTGCTCATCGCCGGGATTTAACGCGCGCACAAAAACCGTTTGGCTGGATTTAGCGTAAATCAGACTTAAATCCCGCTGTAAATCCGATACCAAACAGCCCTATTTGTTCAGTTGTTTCCTGTTAATTCTTTGCCCATAGCCACTTCATCGGTTCGTCTACAGTTCCTGGTTCGACTTTTTTTATTTGGATTCTCGCTTTCCAGGATGTATTGGAAGTGGGCTCTGAGGATTTTGAGCTCAAGAGCGAGCCTCTATGGCGGGAGTTTCGAGAGATTCTATTTTACAGCTCATTCTGGGTCAATTTTTGGTAGAAATTTTTCTATTACATGCCCAAAGGTGAGACTTTCTTTTACACAATCTTTGTTTCGTCTCTATTGTTTTTTTCTCTCACATTGTTTCATTTTCTTTTGATGTTGCCGTATTGGGTTTGTTGAACCATGCCTTTTTGGACGAAGCCCCATTTTTTTAAAAGCTTTTCTAATGTTTTAATCCTTTTTTGTGATTATTCTTCGGCTGGTTACTGATGTCCTTCATATATGGCTGATCATGGGCTCAGCTACCTTGCTTTTTTTAACTACATATCACTGAATTCCTTTTTATTTACATATCTAACATTTAAATCTTTATTTACTTATTTAACAGTCTAGTGCTAAATGGTATCAAAGCATATGCAAGAAAATACGTATTTCAATTTAGACAAGTTAATGTTAGTGGTGTTGTACGAAATTTATCTTTTTGCTCAACATAATAAACTTACTGACAAAAATGCTTGAAAATCATGATATATTAAGAGAGAGAAACAGAATTTAGAGAGAAAAACTCTAGGATTTTACTAAATTATTAGAAAAATATAAAAATTGGGCAAATAGATGAATGCCCCATCGACTCGCCCTCTAACCCCTCGTTGTTATGTTCGGATCAAGGAATGTTACACAAATAAAATTATTTCAAATAAGATAGATAGATATAGCATGTCAATCAAATATTTTTCATAAAATAACTTTGCTAGTTTTTAACTATTTGATTACGTAGAAAATATATGATGAGTTCAACATTCAGGATGAATAAGTTGTGGGTCGACTTTATCTCGGCTTGTTGAGCTCTAGCAAGTAGCTTTTCTAAATAATTACACAAATTTGCCTAGACTTCATTCTGGCCGATTATTTTAGGTGAGTTGAGCAAGTTGCTTTGATGCTTGTGCAATTTCCTCTTAATTGGCCCTAGGTCCAAATATGCTTGATTGGACAACATGAATTCAACAAGGAGTTCAATATGCTTTCAATAATTTACCGAACTAACTTTGCTTTAGCTTATTTTGGCCTAACCTAGGTGAATTTGGATGTGCAAGTGATATTTTTGATGTCATTTAGAGGTTAGTATTTTATGAGTAAATATAAAATTTTAAGTGTTAGATATATAAATACATAAGAATTTTATGGTATGCATGTAAATCCCCTGGGTTTAGGTTGATTTGGAGAGTTGGTTGTTGTTTTTTCTAATAAAAAAGATTCATCTTCTTTAAAATAAGTTAAAGTAGTAGATGTAGCAAAAAAAAAAAAAAGGATGTAATGAACTGTACATACCTGGCGATTTTATGACCTTATTGAAGCTTAGGATGGTTTTCCAAACCTAATATGGCCCTATAAATATTTATTTTTTGTGAATCTTTAGATGAATGCATGCAACTATTAATATCTAGTATTTATGAGTGTGTTGAACTGTAGATTTGGAATTCCCCAAGTGCTCCAACAAGTAATAAAATTTGGAGGAGGAATGTTTTGGACTATGCTTTATGAAGTAGAAGTTTAAATGAACTTCAGTGAATTTGATTATTTTGTGATTAACATATTTATGTTCCTAGTTTATTTTTGTAATGAGCTTGATGAAATGTTGTTATCAAAACCCCATCAACTACCCCCACATAAATATAAGCAATTAGTTCATAAAAGGCTATCAAAAAAGAGAAATGGCCAAAAATAGCATATTTAGGGCATGTTTGGCATTATTGCAATTGCTTATAAAATAGTTGTGAAACTATGGCGGGAAATCATAATTTTTTTAAAGTTGTTATGGTATTATGGACATTTTCCTTCAAAAAATTTGAATAACTTCCTTATAACTATTACACTGTAACAGATTAGGTCATGAAAATCACTTTCACAATATAACAATTATAGCCAAACATAAGTGTGACAATATTCTATAAAGTAAAACTATAAAAAAGTTGTCCTAAATGCACCCTAAGATAGTTAAGAAAACAAAAATTGTGGAAGTCAAAATGATTTCTCCACTCTTATAACACATTGTAGGCATGAGAAGGTTTATTGACGATGAATTAAACCATGGAAGAGATCTCATAGTGTATTTTTGATACTTCAATTTGTTAAGAAGTAAAAAATGCGATATAGAAATGCCTCATTGGAAGGGAGATGAGTGCTTTAGAGAAAGAAAGAATGAAGAAGCCTTATTATTAGGATTAGAGGAAGATGAATTAGGAATAAGTATGTCAAAGCAAATGTTATTTCTGAATCATTCATCAACCATCTGAATTACATGGCCTTGCTAGTTAGTTATAAATTATAATAATGGATCTTATTCAAAATAACATAACTACCGTTGAAAAAATTTAAAAATTAGGGGTGGATATCAAAAGCAGCTAAATGAAAAATTGGGCCAAATTGAAGAAAAATTTATTGATTCAGTTTATGCTAAACTAGTTATATTGGATTTGGTTAAGATTTAGTCAAACTGAAAAAAATAAATCAAACCTATTTAATAAATAAATAATAGGTTCAACGCACTTCTTTCAACATATCTTAGATATCCAACTATTTTATAAACACATCTCAATCATACATCACCTTCAAATATATTCTTATTTATGTTTTGGCATTCAATCTAGTTGTGAAATTGATGCTATCAAGGATTTCTGTACGTTTCTTTTATTTGAACAATAGTATATTTTGTTTTCTATTTTATTTTCTTTTCTTTTTTAGCTATCCAATGATGGGAAAGCATCCAATGATCATGGTAGATTGTGCATATGGCTTGGTAGACCTTTGGTTTGCTGGCTCGATTGGTCCCTGGCTGCTGATGGTTCACGGTTTGGCTGTTTTGGAGCATTCGGTTTTGAGCTTGTTCTCTAAGTTGTTGAGCTGAAGTTTAGTAGCTCATTAATATCCAAAAAGGTACCTCATTAAGAAGATTTACTTTTGGAATGGCCTTGTCCCTTCCCCTTCCCCTTTTCTTCTTGTCTCTTGGAGAACCGTGGCTTGCTCTTTAATTGGTGGCTGAATTCAAAGCATTAGAATTTATTATGGTGTGCTTTTTCCCTTGAGAGTCCAACCGGTCTCAGATTTCCGAACTGGGATGTATTTTCTCGTGGCTGTGCTGCTTTGAATTCTCGGCCTGCTTGCTTCCGAGATGCTGGCTCCTTGGTTCCGTGAAATGCTGGGCTGTTTTCCGAAATTGCATTTGGAAATCCTAAGGAAAATAATGCTTGGGATGTTGTGAACATTAACTAAGGTGGCTTTTGGCATTCCTCTACTTTGCCTATAAATAAGAGATGATGAAGTGAAGGAAGGCAGTTGATATTTGTGAGCATATGTGCTATTAACCTGCGGGTTTATTCGAAAATCCTGCGGGCTCTTTCCACCCTTCTTTTCTCATCCCCTCCGGAAATCCTGCGGGCTCTTTCCACCCTTTCTTCTCGGGCTTCTAACCTCTTCGTCTCTCCGCAAGTGCCACTCCATCTGTATCCTTCTTCTCAACAGTGAAGCAACTTTAGGGTGTCGTGTCTTGGTTGATTTGGAAGCATTTGGACAGTCTTGCAGTGGTGGACCATCGGTTTGCTAGTCTTATGCACTTCTTTATTTAATCTACTATTCGATGCATCATGCATGTGAGGAACCAAGACGGTTGTCTGAGGATAGCGTTTTTTTATTTCTTTAAAATCTCCTAGTATTTCTTGTTGTGTTTGTCAAGTTTTAGTTGTCTGTTTTAATTTTAACAAAGTTTGTTTTAAGTTCTATCCATTGCGTCAAATTCTTCTTGTGTGTCTACATCAGAAATTCTTAGTAAATAGAAATTAATTTCCTCTCATTTATTATTTAGATATCAAACACATGAGCATAGGTTTTCTTGTCAAAACTAAAAAACAAATTGTTTGGTTTGGCTCATTTTTCATACTTTAATGGTTTAGTTTTGGTTTGTAGTTTTAGAATTTGATTTAATTCAATTCAAAATATTACTCTGTTTGTAGTCAAACAACAATGTGCCCACCCCCAAAAAATATATCGAATTCACTCTAAAGAACAATGATGTGTTAACCTTGATTACTTATTGATAGAAAAAAAAAGATGACAACATGCTATATTAACTAATAATGAAAACATAATCAACTGACGAAGGGTTGAGGTAAACGGCTCATAGTGTATTAATTCTCTCGTGTTGCAAAGAACGCTATTCCAATGAATTGAGATGTTGCTTAAGGAAGCATTAGATTGTATTATAGTGCTATTGAAATGCACCCGAATGTAAAAGGCAAATAAGAAATCCATCCCAAAGAACATGTAACTAATGAGAAATATATCTTATAGAAAAAGTGATAAATGAGAAAATGAATACTATTATCAATAACATATCCCCGTAAACCCTATCACAACTTTAGAAGATTATCTCAAGAAATTTCAAGATTCTTATGAAAACTGCTAGATTGGTTGAGGTTTCTCTCTTCATTTGGGCTTATAGTTGGTTAAGCTATTTGAGTTAGGTTTGGTTGGGCTAACATTAATCAGATTAGACAAGGTTTATTAAATAGGTGGATTGGATATGTGATGCACGGTAGGGGAGTCAAATCTTGTCCACGGGTCGATTTTGGGTACCACCTGACTTTGACCCGGCAGGTTTTGACCCGACCCAAACCCAAGCCGATTTGGGATTCGGGTCACATTTCCCAACCTAAACCCGACACGGTTCGGGTTCTGGCCAACCCGACCCGACCCACAAAAAGTTAAGCGAGGGCACAACAAAATGATATTCTTCTCATCATATATTACTTACAGATACACTAGCATGTACTGGATTTTCCTAATAGCCATAAGAGGATTTTAAAGGATGAGTTGCAGGTAGAATGGATGCATGCTTCAATGCAAATAGGAGATGTCAGTTGTAGAGGAGGAACCTCTACATAACACCAATGAAATGGTAATGCCCTGACCAGAAGATGTCGTCTTATAAATGGCACTGCCTTATCCAATCAGTAGCAGAGTAGGCATAGAGGAACAACCAACTATGATGAATTCTCCTGTGCTCGGGATGAGGACTTGGCCTTGCGACTTTAGAGACCTTGAGACTAATGTAAGGGGACGCACATGGAGCTAGTGAATGAGGCATGTCATGGAGATGCACGTAGCTGGTATCAATGGCGTTGGTTTCAGTGTGCGAATGAAGGGCGATAGCCAAAAGCTCGAATTGTGCTGGGATAAGGTTCCAATGCTTCAGAATCAGGCTTGCAAGGCAGTGTGGTCGAGCATCCGAGCTGTGAAGTGGAACACAGACA
This sequence comes from Dendrobium nobile, assembly GCA_022539455.1. Taxonomy (NCBI): domain Eukaryota; kingdom Viridiplantae; phylum Streptophyta; class Magnoliopsida; order Asparagales; family Orchidaceae; genus Dendrobium; species Dendrobium nobile. Next base: position 29,374,668 of record CM039731.1, read on the forward strand.
GTCGGACACCCTACGCGGACGCAACGAGGGTCAAACTCGTGTTCATTTCGGGTTATCGGATCAACCCGTACTTGGCCGGATTTTAGAAACAGGTCAAAATCTTGAACTTGAACCCTACTCGTATGGCAAATGGGTTGACCCGAACCGGGAATTTTTCGGGTCGGGTTTTGGGTATGGTCAGATTTTGACTCCCCTAATGCAAGGGCTAGCTGGTTGGATTAAACCAACCGGACCCCACCTATTTGATTTTTTTTTATTTAATTTGGCTGTCCTTTCTTTTCTTTAATAGCACTTTCTTCATTTTGCTTTAATTCCTTATTTACTAGTTGAATGCTTATAAATAGAGGGTCCTTAAACCTGAAATTCACATGTTGGTGTTTAGAAAGAGAGCTATAGCTCTTCTTGTTTATTCTCTATGTCCTGGAGTTTCCAGGTGGTGGTCACTTGCCCTTCCCTCCTCGAACTGATGTCCACAAGCAGCCTCACCATGGCTTCTTCCTGCAGGTCTCCTTCTAGCCTCCCCCTTCCAGGCTGCTGCAGCCATTCCCAGCTGTAAGCAGCCCCTCTGCTCCACTGTCCAGCCACCTCAGCCCAAGAACACAACCTCTTCCTTGATCCAGCCGCAGAACCTGCATCCACAGCAGTCAGGAGAGCACCGTCCAGCCTTCTAGCCTTCAGTTTCCACCTCCACTGCCGCCGGATCCTCCCTCTACAACCACCCGATCCCTCCTTCACAACAACCGGATACTTTCTCGCTGCTGTCCAAGACATCCAGACTCCAAGAACTGCTCATCCTGTGAGCAACCAGTGAATCTTTCCTCCCTTCGTGTTGTCTTTTCCTTCCTGCTCTTCAACAAGGGGTTTTCAGCCAATTATTACAGCTTCTGCTCTCTTCTCCTACATCAAGAAAGTATTAGCTTAAGAGAATTTTGAACCTTTTAGTCTTCAAGAAAACTTTTAATTACTAGTTTCAAGGTCCTTGTCTTCTTTTATCGTTGTTTTGTACAATTTTCCTGTGTCAATATGTTTAGGTGGAGTTTATCGGAGAATAATCTTTTTTAAATAGAGTAGGTTTACCATTCATGTGAACAATACTTTTCCTAGCACTATTCACGGAACAATAAAAGAAGTGAAGTATAATACATTGGGAAGGTAATGTAGCATTGGGTGGTTTGTGAATTGGAATTTGAATTGGGGTGATAGAGCCTTAATTTTGATTAGATTAGAATAGGAATATTAGGAATTGGTTGTTTGGTTTCAAAATTGTATTTTATTTTGAATATAAAATTTTGAATTTAAACTTAAAAGTTAAGTGGTGTTGTTGAGAATTTTTGGGGAGGGAAGGTGTTCTGGCTAGGATTTTGCTTTTGAAAGTGCTTTGTTGGAGGAAATTTAGGAGGTTGTTGGAGATTTGGGTGGAGGAAAGAGGAATTGTTGGCGGGGGAGACTAAAGAAATTGAATAGACGAGAAGTAGGTGATGCCAGGATCACTTGAAACCTTAAAATTCAAAACACACTTTAATTGCTTCATGGAGAACTCCTTGGGTTCAGGAACTTGGTTGTGATAGGGCAATGAAAGTGAAGATTATGATGAACTTTTGTTAATCTAATTTTTTTAGAAGAGATGAATTCGGTCTAGAGAGAATAAGGAGGATCTACATATGATATTTATTGATTTAGAGAAAGCATGTGATAAAGTTTCAAGATAAGTGCTTTGGAGAGTTCTTGAAAAGAAAGGAGTTAATAACGCTTATATTTAAATCATTAAAGATATATATGCATGAGCTATTACTTGTGTTCAAACACAAGGTGGTTTGACCAAATATTTTCCTATTTTGATTGGATTATATCAAGGATCAGCCTTAAGCCCATATCTTTTTGCTTTAATCATGGATGTTCTCACTAGACATTTGGAAGAAGATGTACCTTGATGTATGCATTTTGCTGATGATATTCTTCTTGTTGATAATACTAGAGAGGGAGTTGAAGGTAAACTTGAATTATGGAGGTCAAGCTTAGAGTCTAAAGGTTTTCGCTTGAGTAGATCTAAAACTGAATTGATGGAGTGTAATTTTAGTAGTAATAGACCTAGTGAGGGGATTGTGACTTTGAGCAATCAAGTCATTAATAAGAGTGCACATTTTAGATATCTTGGATCTATTGTTCAGAGTGATGGTGAAATAGATGGGGATATTATCAACAGAATTTAAGTTGGATGGTTGAAGTGGAGGAATGCATCGGGCTTGTTGTGTGATAGAAAAGTCCCCGTCAAACTTAAGGAAAAATTTATAAAATGGTGGTGAGACCTGCAATGCTTTATGGTGCCGAATGTTGGCCATTAAAAGAGAAGCATAATACTAAGTTAAGTGTTGCAGAGATGAGGATGCTCATGTGGATGAGTGGGTTTACCCTTAGAGATGGGATACAAAATGAGCATATACATGAAAAGGTTGGAGTAGCTCCAGTGGAAGATAAGATTAGAGAGAGTCACCTTAGATGATTTGGTAACATAAAATGGTGACCTTCCGATAACCCGGTTAGGAAAGTAGAGGTATTAGATTTGACTTATGTTAAGAAAGATAGAGGTAGACCTAAAAAGACTTGGCCAGAAAATATTAGAAATGATATTTCTTTATTAGATTTAATCGAGAATTTAACTTTTAATATGACACAATGGATAAAAATGATTCATGTAGCCGACCCCGTGTAGTGGGACAAAGGCTTGATGTTGTAGATGAATTCGGTCTAGAAGAACCGGGGAAGAGAAAAGAAGGGGATTATAAGATTAGCAAACTGAATCCCTCAACCGAAGTAACATAAGTGATAGAGGAAAAAAAAAGTATGAAGAAGCCTTTTGGTTAGGGAAGAGGAGGATCAATCAGGAGAAAGAATGTCAAAGCAAATATCATTTCTCACTTCATTAATCAACCATCTGAATTGCATACCCAACATAATATTTATATTACTGGATCTTATTCAAAATGATTAAAATACTATCAAATTAGTTCTAGATGACAAATGCCACTTGTACCACTAATAAATAACCTTTAAACAAAAAAAAAGGTGACATGATGATGTGAAACGTAAATGCCATATACTTGCCTAGGTGGCAAGATTAATTAAAGCCCAAATCAATTTGGGGAGAGAATGGAAATCTGAAATTAAGGAGTAATTAAAGCTAATTCAAATTCAAATTTTGAATTTGAATTGTCATTAATTGGGAGTATTAAATGATTAATTGATTTAAATCTGAAATTAAATTTCAGATTTAAATTAATGGTTATTGGCTTAATTGGAGGGACGAATTTAAGGAGTAATTAATGCTAATTCAAATTCAAATTTTAAATTTGAATTGTCATTAATTGTAAGGATTGAATGATTAATTGATTTAAATCTAAAATTAAATTTCAGATTTAAATTAATGGTTATTAGCTTAATTGGAGAGACGAATTTAAAGAGTAATTAATGCTAATTCAACTTCAAATTTTGAATTTGAATTGTCATTAATTGTGAGCCTCTCTTAATTAAGAAATTTCTTTATTCCAAGGAGGAAGAGAGGGGGAGGTGGGGGTTGGTGGGCGTCGGCCTAAGGGATGGCCGGCGGGTGAATTTCTGGATGGGCCAACAGGGCCGGCGGCAAGGAGAACTTCGGGAGGAAAAGCCCGAGCTTGGTAGAGGATGAGAAGTTTGGGGAAATCTAGGAATTTCTAACCTCATGCTCTTAAACTTCAAGATCTCAAAGGAGATTGTAGGGATGTCGGAACTCACACAGAGATCTACGAAACTCTCCTCAAGAACTCACAAAGAGATCTTGAGAATCTCGGAACTCACAAAGAGATCCCCGAAACTCTCCTCAAGAACTCACAAAGAGATCTTGGGAAAGTCGGAACTCACAAAGAGATCCTTCTGAACTCACTAAGAGATCAACACGAAAATAAAATTTTCCATTATCAATAATCCATCCTCCAAATACAAGAGAAGGGGCCTCTATATATAGGCCTCAAGAGAAATTAAAAGACACATTCGCCCCTTGGGCTTACATAAAACAAGAGGGTAAAATGGAAAATTGCAAAACTAAAGTAAAATACACTTAATAAACGAAAATAAAGCAAAGTGACCTCGGTCGTCGATCTTCAGCTCCTCCTCGGATTGGCATGGACGGTTGGACGTCCGCATCACATGATACATTAAATAAAATAAAATAAAAATACAATGAATCAATGACTAGTCACGGAGTAGCCGACTAGCAATGCATCATTTATCCTTCACTAAGTTATAGTGTAGTCTAAACTCTAAAGGCAAGCTGCAATAACATCTTGACCGTTTGATTGAATATAATTGCAGCAACAGAACAATTTCTTCCCACCACCAAACCTACAAAGTCAAAATAACTGCTTCTAAAACTACTTTTTTCCAGAAAGGACCATGGGAAGTTTATTTGTCTTTGAACTAGGTTCTTTTTTTGTGAAATGAACTTTTTTGAGTTGAAATATTAAGTTATTTTATCAAGTTTTTTATGCTTGTTCATTACGATACATTTACAGTAAACTTGTTATGCTGATGCACGGTTTCCAATATTTAGTTGATGCATGTGTTTCATTGCGAATATTCAGTTCATTTTCTGTGGATTAGTCTGTGATAGGTTTCAGAGAAACTTATTTTTGGGGTTCACATGGCTTGCATGACATCAGATATCAAGTTCATCAAGAAAAGACTTCAGCAGATGAGGTACTCTATTTTGTTTCTTCATGATTGATTCATTTTACTTTCTTAAATCTTATTGTATATTCTTGATAATTGGACATATACCTCAAATGGTCAAAATTGTCTCATAGGCATATAATTTGGATTAATTCTTTCTCCCCTCGAACTCTTCTTGGTAATGTGTAATGACACATTGTTGCTCGGACATGATCATTGTTATATTTTGAAATATTTTTTATTTATCTTGGTGTGAGAATGCATGACGAACATAAAGATGAATGGGTCTACACTGCCAGACCTGTAGGTGCAGATTACATCTGAACTTCATATATGGTGTTAAAGAATACATATCTCAAGTAACTCACAAATTTTTTTTTTTTATTAAAACCTATTTTTGTTGAAGGCATAATTCATATGCGGGCTCCATAATGCTCCTTATATCAAGGGTCGAAAAAATTTTACTATATGCCTTTCATCCCTATTTGATGGGGGCATCAGATCGTGGAAGGTTTATCAGAGACGTGGCCGCCGATCTACGGCTACGATTGAGTCTTTATATTTCTGAGTCATTTGTGTTATTTTATTATTCATGTATTTTTTTTATTTGCTTAGATGTCATTTTGTTTTTCCTGTTGTACCCTCTTATGAAGGGATGTCGTATGTAAGCCCAAGGGACATTTGTATCTTTTGTTTTGAGTTGTGGGCTCCGAAAATTCGGCCCCGGCCTCCCCGCCGCGCGATTTCTTTTTTTATTATTCAGGCGAGGAGAGTTTTAACGGATAAGTTTCGAGGTAAATTTTGGAAGGCAGATGGGTTTGTAGATAAGACACTACCCAGAGATTTCGCCCTCATTTTGCGAGGACTTTATGATCTGAGTTCTGGTTTCCTATAGGCGCAAGCCCCTATAGTTAATTACCCCTCCCGATCACGAGAGAGAACTTTCGATTAAGGCTAGTCATCGATCAGATACGTATAGAGATACGTGTATCTGGCATATAGTAGCAGCAATGGATTTTGGGATTGGATTTGAGAATTGGGTTTTGGAAGATTTGGGAAAATTTTATATTTAAAATAGAAATTTCACCATCGTTCACTTAAAGCGGATGGTAGGGGAATGGATGATGGGCCCGATCAAGATCCCATGGTTCCGTCGTCCCGGGCCATCGTGGTCCCTGGTCTACTTAGTCAGAGGAGGTAGTCGACCCAACCTGACAGAAGGATCCTTGTCGGCAGCCATGGGTTGCTTCGTCCAAGGGGACCTTGTAGACCTGGGGTGAATGTTTGTCTAAGGGGACAAATTTGAATCCACCTTAGCTTACAGAGAGCTTTGTGCCCTATCGATCATATTCTATTGATTCATATCTCAAGGATTTGATGCCAATAAGGAGCGTATTGGCTATGGCCATAACCGGTATTTCGTGGTGCCATTTGACGGCAAAACCACTCGGTTCAGAGGGCCCCGGGTCATAACCGTTTATCCTGCGGTGCCATTTGGCGGCAGACCGCCGGTTAGAGGACACGTACCACGTCCTTACTGACAGGAGATTGTTTTGAGAATGGATCCTAGTGATATTTTCGACTAGACATTCGGCTCTTTGTGAGCAAAGGTTAACTTTAATTTGTCCGCCCCGCCAAACTGTTGCGGAGGGTGGATGGGTTTTGCTTTAAGATATTGATGGATTTATTTCATTTTTAAATATTTTTGGAATTTTGGGATTTTCTAGAATTTTGGGTGGAGCTTGGATTTTAACATAAAACTTTGGATATTTGAGAGATATTTGAAAATATTCGTGAACCCCTCCGGTTGAGATCTGCATTCAACACGGCCATCATCGGGTGTTTGGGGGTCATTTCTATTTGATTGAACCTTGTCGACCCTATCAACTTATCGATAGAGGATCGGGTATCTTGTAGGCTTTGTGCCTTTTATTTAATGAATTCTTTTGATTGTAGGCCTTGAAGGCCTAATATGAATGTATTGAAACAAATACATTGATCCCCACAACCATGTATTTGTTTAATGGTTCGAACCGTGTCGACTCCTATTGGTCCGTATAGAAGGATCAGGTTCGAACCTGAATTCACTTATCGACCCGCGCAGCATCCCTAGGCGTCACATGTGTTCCAATAACACGCTCGCCGGGGCCCATACGGGTTTTATAATTATTTTTACCCCTTTTAGTGTACCTATGTGTATACACACTATAGTGCATGTGCGGGGGTAATTTTGGAATATTTATAGTTGTGTAGATAATTGATATTTAAATACACAACATTTGATTTCAGAGCTTATACACGCCTTCTGTCCGCCAGTACGAGTGTTGCGGATCCGGTGGCGTTGGTCTTGATGTTGACTCCCCTTTCTCAATCACCGGGGAAGGATCTTTCTGGACTTTGGAGTCAATGACTGCTGATTTGGGAAGAACTCTTTTTAGATCTTCAGTATAGCGGACATGTTATTTCTGGTGTTTGTGGGCACCCAAACTGTTTTCTTCTTTATTACAGAACCAAAAAGAGACTTTGGAACGCCAGGAAGTTTGGTTCTAATTTGTTCAAACATTTCACCCCTTTCTGCCATGGGTGTCCTTTTCGTACATAGAGTCGCCTTTGTACTCAACGCACTTGAAGATCTTGATCGCCACTGTCGTAGATGATATCCGTACTTGTGTCCACAGTAATTCATTATACTTTCAATACACTGTTGTTATCCACAAGTGGTTTGTAGTCATTTGCAGGGACCTGTTGTATCCACTACGAGCTCCTGGAACTGTTCGTAGGAGACCCATTGTTTCCTACATCATACCCACCTGTCACCAATCTCAGGTGGTCTGATTTATTTGTAGAGGATGAAGCTTTGATTGTTGGTCTCTACTGTTGCCATCTCGATCAACAGGCAATGTAGGGATTGTCGTAGGAGTTCGTTGCATTCGTCTTTCGTGTGCATCGAGATTTCATCTCCTACTTGCAACTTGTTGTTAGCTTGGACGACTGTGCACTTAGACTTTGATTGGTTCGTTCATCCAAAGTTCCAGTCTATGTATTCCATCGAACCCGAGTTCAAGGTTCAACTCATGCTTGAGTCTTGTGTATTGTTCTTGAAAATTCAAGTTCTTTATTGCTCATGTTAAATTTGGATCCAACTTGAGTTTAGAGTACAAGTTTGAATGGTCTTTTATTCATCCCATTTTCAAATTGAGTTCCAGTCTGAGTTCACTCGAGCTTGAGTTCTATATTCGGATCCCCTGATGTTGCACAGTTCGAGTTCCAAAAACAAGTTCAAGTGCTTGTTCAGAGTCTTCTGAAGTCTTTGCAAGTTCAATCGTTGGCTCAATTGATTTGATTTTGATTTTATTTGATTTCATTTTATTTGAATTTGATCTTTAGAAGTCATTTGAATTTGTTCAAGTGCAATTCCACAATTCATCTGCTCTTCGTACAGGTCCTCTGCTCATTTAGTTCAAGTTCTGTGTATTTTTTTTTTGTTCAAGTACAGGTCTTCTATATTGTTGTCCAAGAAGGTCTTCGAATTGTTCAAGTCTTTGTACATTTCAATGAAAATTTCGGCAGCACCCCGGCATATCCCCCGTTTGGGGGAAAATTGGGGAGCTGGGCCTTCCCACCACGCTACTAGAGCGTGTATGGTAGGTGTCCTTGGACACCGCGGCCGTACAAAATTTCATCCCACCACGCTACAAGAGCGTGTATGGGGCCTTCAGCAGTACCCGTACCAGAACAGCAGTGACGTACCAGAACAGCAGTGACTCCCCACCACGCTACAAGAGCGTGTATAGGGCTCTCCCACCTCGTCGTATGCGTCGCACCGGGCTCCCTCCTACCGTGCTACAAGAGCGCGTATAGGTGGTTCTCCGGTCCGCTGCAAACGTCGAGGACGAGAGTAGAGTTAGAAATTTATACCTTGAAGTCCGGCGGAGGTGGAAGAGGCTCGAGGACAAGATTTGGAACCGAGGGTCACTCTCCTACCTTGTCGTAGGTGTCGCGCCGGTTGCCCCTCCCACCACGCTACAAGAGCGTGTATAGGCAGACCGCCGACTCGACACGCGGGACGAGGTAAGAGATAGAGCCAAGGTTTCAAAGCTTATACCTTGAAGTCCGGCGGGGGTTGTCGGCGACTCTGGCGGTGGCTCGTGGATCGAGGCAAGGAGCATTTTTCTTGTGAATTAACTATAATTAATATTAATTAATTATAATTAATTAAGAAATTATTTTTTAATTAATCACAATTAATTATACTTAATTAATATAATTAATTAAAACTTATTAAAATTAATTAAAATCATTAATTATAATTAATTTATAATTAATTATAATTAATTAATATTAATTAACTTTTAATAAATAATAATTAATTAAAAACTAATTAATGATAATTAATTTTATAAATTATAATTAATTAAAATTAATTCTAATTAAAATTGATTATAATTAATTAAATTAATTATAATAATTTAATTAAAATTAAACATAATTAATTATATTATTATAATTAATTAAAAATAATAAATGTAATTAATTAAAATTAATTAAAATAATTACAATTAAAAAGCATTTAATTAAAATAAATTACATCTCTCCCTCTCACTCTCTCTGATTCGGCAGATTATGGGATTTGGCCGGAGGAGCGTGCCGCGGGGAGAAAGTTACCTTCACTGTCAGCGAGCTCTCGATCGTGGCTTCCGATCAGAATGCCCTAACTTCCGATCCAACTTCACTGCACTCGAGCTCCCGTAGTTGCTTCCGATCAAAAACTGTAACTTCCGATCCAACTGGAAGGTCGTCGAAGGAGCAGAATCGGACAGCCACGGGGGAATCGAAGAAGCGCTCGACAAGGGAGAAAGTTACTGCCGCAGCGAGCTCCCGTTGTAGTTTCCGATCAAAATGTCGGAACTTCCGACCGGAGAGGAAGGGAACGTCGTCGAAGGAGCTAAGTCCAAGCAGCAAGGAAAGAGCCGGAGAAACGACGAGCTCCGGTCGGCACTTCCGATCCAAATGCCGTAACTTCCGATCGGGATGGAAGGAAAAGTCGTCGGAGAGGCGAAGTCGTTTGGCCACGAAGGAGCTGAAGACGAGCGTGATAGGGAGAAAGTTGCGATCACAGCGAGCTCCTGTCGTGCTTCCTTTCAAAATGTCGTAACTTCCGATCCCGGCAGGGGCGGCGTCGAACAGAGAAGGGAGAGGGAGAATCGGGAGAGAGAGCGAGAGCGAGAAAGAGTGAGACCCCGAGCTCTCTCATTTCTTTCGGCTTTAACATCGCGAGGTCGTGATCGTGGGGTGAAACGACTCGAGAGTGGCTTCGACGTGCGAAATGCGGCGACGACGTGCGGGCAGGTACGATTTTTTTTTTCTTTTTTTTTTGTTTTCTTTGTACAGGTCAACATGAGTCCTTTGTATGAGGCTTTATATAGCCCTCCTTATTTTCTTTTGAGGTGAATAAATGATTATTATGATATTTTCCTACTCTTGTGTTGTGAGAGCGTTTGAGAGTTCTTGGAGAGAACTTTGGAGAGATCCCTAGGAGAGGGAGATCGGATCACCCACCAACCTTGGAGACGGCCGGGTTCGTGGTTCGTTATTTTATTTGTATTCCTCTTGAGTCCCTCCTTCATCCCCTCAAGCAACATCTTCCCCTAACCAAGCTCTACAATTTCATTCCATCCCATCAAGCCGCCGACCACCATACAACCTCCTCACCACCCCACCGAAATCCCCTCTCCCATCCTTCAAGCCACCAGCCTCATCACCTTCCTTCACCCTTTGAATTCAAATCTCTATTTGAATACTTTCCATAAATACTTACTCTTGATTTGGGAAGATCTAATTTTAACATCCAAACAATTTGAATTTGAAATTTTCTTTCCTAATTTTGAGAAAACCTATTTTAGGAAAGTTTCTAAAATTAACAATATTTGAATTCAAATTCAAATAGAGTTAATTAAATATTTTCCTAAGTCTAAAACTATTTTAAGCAAGCTTGAACACATGGCACCCAAATCCCCATCCACCTGATAATGCCGCCGGCCCCCTCTCCCCTAGCCCATCAATATTCAATTAATGATTTCCTAAATCTAAATCCATCCTTTAGGAAATAAATTCAAAATCCTTAATTCCCTCTTGGCTGAAAATTTCCCTAATAACTAAGCTCTAATTTATTTCCTGAAACTAGAGCTTGGATTTAGGAAATTAGAGCCCCACGTCTCCTCAATCCCGTCGGCCTTCCCCCTCTGTCACCCGTCTCTCTCTCTCTCCCCCCCCCCCATCTCATACCCCCTCTCCACCTTGATTTCACCTGTGGTTTACTTCCATAACTTTTGCTCCTTCTAGTCCTTTTCTTCCAACACTGAGAGATAGAATTCTTCTCAGAAATTCTTCTCAGATTTCTGAGAGGAAAATCTGAAATATTTCAGATTTCTTGAAGGACTATTCAGATTTTGTTAGAAGGCACTTGGAGTTTCTTCCATCTTCCCATACAAGAGAAACTTCTTTCTCTTCGACGACGTTCGAGACCTTTAGCAAAACGGCCGGAGAGTTCTTTCTTCATCCCCATGAATGGCGGATCCGGAAACTGATTATGGCATAAGTTGGGACGAAGACGGCTTCGTAGACATCCTACAATCTACTTTCTTCGACGTGAATCCAAGAGTTGATCTCACCGTCGAGGATTATTTGGAACGCACGTTTATCTATTTGGTAGAGGCTATCGACGAACACTTCGAAGGCATCGAGTAGAGGATCTCCACCACTCCCTAACGAAGGTTTCTCTTTTCTCTTGCATCTTATTCCTTTTAGTCTAAACTCTCCTTGTTTTGATTGCAGTCACGACGGACTCTTCCGCCTTGCTCTTGCTTAAGCTTAGTAATCGTAGGAATTGAGCGTACCTCGATGCATCCTAATTCTCATTATTAAACTAGGGATTATTTTGAAGACTACTACTGTTTGTTGTGTTATTTTTCTTATTTATTTTGGAAGCTTCAAAGCTCTCATCATGTGATTTAAGCCTAATCGGACAACCACTGATTGTTTTATTTCGTTGTTCAAATTTGCCCGTAGCTTTATTCTTGAATTATTCTAATCATAAGTTGTGCAAATCCAAATGAATTAAACCTCGCATATGTAGTTCTGCATCACTATCATGTTATGCTTATTTGTTGGTTCGTTTTTATGTTTTCAAAACCTTCTAGATTAAATATTTCCATATGATTTCTATTCAGTGAGATTCATTTAGTTTCGTAGTACTTCGTTTTTTTGGTTTCAGACTACTTCTGCAATGATGAATAGCCATATGCAAGTTGAATATAACATTTGAACTCGTGCATAAAAATAAAGTATATGGTTCTGTAATTAAACTCCATCGGTTTAACTTACAAATTCTATTGCACATACTGTTCTTTCTTTTATAAAACTAACTTCATTTGTAACATCTAAGGCAGTCTACTATAGCATATGTTAATTTAATTTTTATTTTTTCTTATGCTATTGAAAACTTTTGTACCTGTCAGGAACCGCTGGACCCATTTTCGCTTGTTTCAGATGAATTGTCAGTTATTGCAAACAGATTAAGGTCTATGGTAGTTGCTGAGGTACTATTCTTAGTATCTTCCTGTTGAATCCATTATATCTTGTCTATGTCTTTTGGAGACATCTATGTGCACTTTTTTTATCTGTTTTTGTGATGTACTTAATTCAGGTACCAAAACTGGCTCAAGCTGCTGAATACTTTTTCAAAATTGGAGTCGAGGGGAAAAGATTCAGACCTACAGTAAGAGAACATCACTCACTATCCTTTATGTGGCATGTTCAATGGCATAGGTGCTGATTTACTGATTTGCTGTTAACAAAACATGCAACTTTTTCCATATACTTTTGTATCTTTTTTCTAGTGGTGCATATTTCTCTCCCAATTTTGATTATTATCTGATATTTGACAAATTGCATTTTTCTTGGTGAATCATGACTCTTACTTTTACAAAAAAAATGTATTACTTCATCCGTCATTTTTTATTCAAAAACCTAATGAGTATATGGCTATTGTTTCCCATTTTAAATGTTTGTGTGGTCACTGAGCCCTCGGTGTTTGCAGGTCTTGTTGCTGATGGCAAAGGCTTTGTATATGCCAATACCACAACCGACAGTTGATGGAGTGTTTAGTAGCTTAAAGAAGGAGCTGGATTTGAGGCAACAGCGTATTGCAGAGATAACTGAGATGATTCACGTTGGCCACTTGCATAAACATCTTAACTTCTGTGTCTAATAGAGTTTTATGTTAATAATAGAGAAACTGTAGCTTCAACCTAATCTTTTGACCAAACTCTCTCAAATCTTTCCCTCATTTGAATTTTAATGCACTGTAACTTTTTTTTTTCCATTGAAATTTTGAAGCACTGTAATGTCATGTTTTTCCTTTTAATGATGGCTTTTAATATACCTAATAGGTAGCAAGCCTTCTTCATGATGATGTCCTGGATGATGCAGAAACAAGACGTGGTATTGGTTCGTTAAATATTGTGATGGGGAATAAGGTATCTTCTTGATTTTTATTTTCATTTTATATATATTTAAGAAATCACTGTTGTAAAAGAAACAAATTGTGAGTGGTCACTCACACATATTGTTAATATAGGGAAGTGCTGAATTAAAAAGAAGCACTAAAATAGGGAGTTGATTTATGACTAATATATCTTCATAAATGAGGATATTCTCCTATTTATTTTCTTTATTTTATGCTATCTTTATTTGCCTATATGTAGGCCATTGTATTTTGTCAATAATATATAAGAAGAATTCTTCAAAACATCCAATTAAAGCTCATGTTTGAACACTCGCCTTTATGCTCATACCGCTATCCCTAATTGCGTGCAACTGCTTGATTCCACAAAAAGTTAATCCCTCCCTTGCTTGACCGCATGCCTGCAACCTTGTGTTCGCTTACATGCCCTTCACCTACGCTTGCAACCCTGTACTTGCCCAAGTTTCCCTTCCTTACCCTCACACCCCACTGCACAGGCCCTGCTCTTCTTATAACCTACACAAAGCCTGCACCACATTCATGACACCTTACACATGATTTACAGATACTCAATATGTGCTTAACCTCACCTATACTTGTCAACGGTGAATGGCGTAACATAGCACAAAGTTTCCCGTGGGGCCATGAAGAATAGCACATGGCGTGACTCGCACCATTTTAAACATGGCGCACAATATAAAATAATTTTAAAAAAAAATGCATTAATATAAAATACCATTAAATAACAAACATTAGTTTATTTGAGCAAGATTTAAGCGTACATAGTCTGCCAAACAATAAAAATGATAATTTTAAATCCTACATAAGCTTACATCAATATATTTGAGCAAGATGTAAGCATAATAGCATAAATCATGCCAAACTGCAAAAATGGCACCTTTAAATCCTACAGAAAGTTAAATCATGTTCCTTCTCCATTTTACTTTAACGTTATTTAGCCGAAAAAACATGTGAAATAGATGAATAATCATTACCTTCGCTACAAGCACCTTGTGACTTCCAATTTGACATGAATATGGTTTTCGAAGGAGGCAAAGAAGCTTCCTTGAGCAACTCATTCAAAATTTTTGTTTATATTTTATTAATTTGATGTTTAATTAATTAATAATTAATTGTGATATTAACATATAAACCCTAAAAAAATGATTATAATTTATAATTTGATATTTATAACATGTTAACAAAATTGCGTGCGCTATTTGTATCTTCTGTCATTGTTGACCTCATTATTAGTGTCGTGGTCGAGTTGACCGCTCACGATGAATTTTGAAAACGAAAGAGCTCAAAGTCGCACAGAATTTACCTGGCGTGCGTCGGCTGAAAACTGAAATTATTGAATTGGCCTTTGTTTGCTAATCAGACAGCACTAATGTGTTCGGGACAACGGAAACAGCTAAGATTGACACCCATATTAATTGCGCTCGTCGATTGGTAAAAATTTAAATTTTGCACGCAAATATCGAGGCGGCACCAATTTGCGTGAACTACAAAGACGATGTGGCGATCGATTCAAAAAATTTTATACCATATAATTATTAATAATAATAAAGAAAGGAATTTTAAAAAAAGAAAACCTAAATCTAAAAAAAATTCTTAAATACCCTCACTTAAACCTCTCATTTCACACACTCACCCAACTGTGCCCACCCCCCCCCCCCAACTCATGATCACTCATGCACGGCCCCAACATACTCGAACTCCCTCCCTTACGTAAGCGCTGCCGACCTTCTCCCGCCGCCGCCACCACCAAGGTCTCGTGCATCGCTGTTGTCGTTGTCTCATCGTCGCTGCCTTGGTCGCCTCTTATCTAAAGTGGTGAAATATTATGTTATATAAACATAAACTTAAAGACTCGTGACTGCTTTTATTAGTATGCATGGAATGAAATTTTGGCTGCGATGTCACCTGACACATATCGTGACTGTTTTTATTAATATGTGAGAAGACTTAGCATACCTGCTGCAGCCCTCTACATAGGGACGACGTTGGGGTGTTGTTGAAATTTACAACAAAATATATGACTTCGACAAAATTAAGAAAAATCAGAATCTAACTCAACTTCCAAATCAAAAAAATATAAAATGTATGATATCCTAGGTTCTAAACGCTGAAAGTAAAAATGAGGAAGAATCAAAACATATCAGTATATAATTTATAGTGAACTTGTAGAATTAGTTGCTTACTAACAAGTAGGAGCCAAGCTTTCCTTTCTTAGCTCCTTGGTAGTGAACACTCAAACCCCTTGCAACACATGATTTGTAAATTGAAATGTGCAAAAAAATGAATTAAGGTTGGGTTCCCAATTGATAATTCAACAAACTAATTCCCTTGTGGGACCTGTATAGCCAAACTCCAAATACAAAATAACAAGGGGAGAAGTCATGTGTGCAAAAGTGCTCTAAGCAGCATGCACTCTAACTGTTAAAGTCAGGAGACTTGTATGCATCTCATGAATGTCGTAAACTCCGTGAACATATCTTTGAAAAGAAATAAAATAGCACACTTATGTGCACGGGTTGTACGTCCCCTCATTAAAGTGTGCACGACATGCCAAATCACCAAGGGGTATAGCCTATGAGTCCTATTATATAATGTGAGTGTACCAAAGGCATACAAGCACATTATACAGATAGTTCAAGTGGCATGTATGTATACTGTCAATCATATGGGCGCACTGTATAATATATATGAATATCATTGATTATACTAATAACAACAATATCATTAAGCCTTTGTCCCACTATGTGGGGTCGGCTACATGAATCCTTTTTCGCCATTGTGTCCGGTTAAAAATCAAATTCTCATTTAAATCTAATAAGGAAAGATCATTTCTAATATTTTCTAACCAAGTCTTTTTAGTTCTACCTAATACATCTTGCAAATGCACAAGCAATCATGCAAAAATAGCATGCAAGCATACTTAACAAGCATACAAATGTATCATGCACGTGCGCCAAGTAAAATGCAATTGCCTCAAATAAAGTATTCTAAATTGCATTCAAGTATGATGCGCAAGTGCAAAATGAATATACAAGTGCATTGTGTGAGTGCATCAAGAAACACGCAAAATTGTTGTGAAAATGCATTGAAATTCATGCATATATATTGCACGGGCATACTATAAGACAAAAATATGTTGTGTGATTGCATTACTCAACATTTAAATACACAATGCATATGTACTATCCAACATGTCAAATGTGTCGTGTATATATGTTATTATGCTACACGCAAAGACATCATACATGTATTGTCCAACAATGCGACATGCATATACACTATCTGATATATAAATACATTATGCAAAATACACTCAAAAGTATGTTACCGCATGGGCCCCGACAAGCATGATATATACGTGACGTTTGAGGATACTGTGCGGATTAAAGAAATAATTAATGAAATTTCAAGCATACAAAATACATTGTATAAGTACATTGGCATACACACACATATCATTTAAATTGAAAATTTAAACCACCTGCGTGGGCTATGACCAGTGTGATATATATACATATGTGGCACCTAAGGATGTTGCGGGGGGGTCAAAAGTGAACGTAAGTTCAAATCCAATCCTCTTCTTTGAATGGACTGGAGTAGGCATTACTTGAACTAACAAACGGATACACTGTCATAGTGTCGATCGAAATATTTGATTTTGTATGTTCGTATTAGGCCTTCAAAGTCTCTTACAAGAAAAATTCATCACCAAAATATAAACTTTTGGAACTAACGCTTGTTGAATTAACCCAAATATTTAATTTTATATGTTCATATTAGACATTCAAGATTTTTTATGAAGAAAATTTATATATCAAAATATATACTCTTGAAATTTTTACAATAACACCAAATTAGGAGCTAAACCGCAATTTTCTATTGGCAAACAAACATAGTCGACAAGGTTTGACTACTGAAATAAAATTACCCATAAACCTTGATGACGGCCGTGTTGATTGAAAATTTCAACCGAAAGGGATCTCTATTCTTTAAATGCTCCTAAATCTCAAAATTTATCATTAAGGGGCTTTGATTTTAATAGTTGTTTATTTAAAATCATTAAAATCAAAGATATTCAAAATAAAATAAATTACCTGAACACTTAAAGCAAAAATCCATCTTCCCTCCTAATGCAACCTAAAGATAAACTTTGCTCTAGGAATGCAAATTAAAACACATTTTCTTTCTCATTCACATAAGCCTTAAATAAAACAAACAAACACAATAATAAAATAATACTAACACCACTTACAATTTATAATAGAACAAGACACAACACAACTTACAATTTATAATAAAACAAGATACTATACTATTTAAAACATACAATAATTTTAGAGAAGAAAGATAAAGGTGGAATGAGAATTGTGGAGAGAAGAATAGATAGAAGTTCGAGACAAAATATAAGGAAGGTAGAAGAGGATAGCTCGCAAGCTATGACAAACCTGTAGGTTTCACGTTTCAAATATTCTTCATATACTTCTCTCATTCATAAAGGAATCATCCACTATTTATAGGAAAAAGAAGGGGAAATAGTATTAAATAGACCACATAAATGTGTCACCAAAATAGCCAATAGAAACCCTTCAAGAAAGCCCTCATAATAAGAAGTTAAAGCACTTAGCATAGGAATCAGCAAGGGGAAAAAGCGAATAGCCAACAATTAAGAGACCAAATAGCCATAGGGAAAATCAAGTAGCCAGCAGTAGGAAACCCAACAGCCATCGGGAAAACCGTGAGCCAATAGCAAGGAAATTGAATTTTAGCTAGGAAATTGAGAGATAGCTAGGAACTGAGAGGCCAACAAGGAAAACGAATGGTCAACAGAAAAACTAAAAGGTCACTGGAGAAAGAAAGCTAGAAACATAAGTAAAAAATTAAAACAAACATAAAATTGCAACTCTTGACTGCATCAATTCTCCCATGGTGGAGGAATCTCATCTCCTGATGAGAAAGCTTCACTATGGCGCTGGTTGATATAAGGACGAAGAATCTGCAACTCCTTAGCTGCCAAGAACAATCAGACAAAGAATGTCCCTTCCATTTAACCAAGAATCATCGGTGCACGCCTTATTTTGTCTGGATAGTACGAATGTCCACGACATCAACAAGATCATCAGTTGGTTCATCTTCATTTGTAATAAGATCAACAACTATGTGCAAAACAATCTTTCAAAATCTCTCAAGAATATTATCTTTTTTGCATGAAAATACTCCCTCTCAGCATCCTTCAGTAATCTTATTTCCTTCTTATCTTGTCCTTTTCTTGTTCAAACTCTAACCAAAGTAACACATTCTTATTTTTATACTTTTGAATCCCTAGGCCGACGGCTAGGAAGGGAGGGGAAAATATTAAAATAAAAGATAGGGAAGAACGAACCACAAACCCGGACAATTCCAGGATTTGTGGGTGATCATATTCCCTCTCCTAGGGATTTCTCTGCAAAGCTCTTAAGCTCTCACACAAACACAAGATGTGAGCTGGCGGCTTAGGGTGGTGGGGTTGGAAGCCGGTGGTGTTGAGGGTGGTGGGGTGTTGGCCGAGAGGAGAGGAAGGGAAAAGGGTTTGGAGCTTGAGGTGGCCGGCGGCTATGGGGTTGGAATCCCTAGGCCGACGGCTATGAAGAGAGGGGAAAATATTAAAATAAAAGATAGGGAAGAACGAACCACGAACCCGGACACTTCTAAGATTTGTGGGTGATCCGATTCCCTATTCTAGGGATTTCTCTGCAAAGCTCTTAAGCTCTCACACAAACACAAGATTACAAGAATTTTCATTACATTCATTCATTAACTTCAAAAGAAACATAAGGGGCTTATATATAACCTCATACAATGAAAGGGAACTAAAAGACGTCCTTAGGGCTTACATACGACAAGACCCTTAAGTAAGAGTAAAATAAGAAATGCTAATAAAACAATACATAATGCATATAAATAAAACAAATAATATGATGACTTAAAAATAGATCGGCACGATCGTGACCGTCGATTGTCGGCCACGTCTCTGATATACTTTCCATGATATGATGTCTCCATCACTGTTTATGCATTACAATACATAGTTCATCATTTTTAGTTGGATATTCGAAGAAAAACAGGTAACTCTGGACTGGTTTCATTATACTTGATAAAATATTTTGATGTGCTTGAAGAGTTTATGAGCTTTGATCTCATTAGCTGAAACCTGAAAATTTTAAACTTCTTTGTGCAATGTTCTTGATGCTTCATCTAGATGGAAGTGCTTCACTTTTGATGGAATAGATTTGTCAGGATGAGAATCTTTTTTTTTTTTAATTAACCACATAACATTTTATCTAGGATATGTAAAACAAGAAATAATTATGGTGCTCTTAATACTCATGTTGAATTTTACCTCGATAATGGCTTTGCTATTTGTGGCTATTTTATCATAGCTTTTCTCTGAACTTAGTTCTATCTATTGATTGGAAAGTCTTACCATATGGAAATAAGAAAGCACGATATTTTTAGATCATTATTTAATTTCAATTTCTCCATAGCTATACATTCAAATGAATTTAAGCTTAAATTATCAACTTTTGTCTGCAGTTGTCTGTGCTAGCAGGAGACTTTTTGCTTTCCAGAGCTTGTGTTGCACTTGCAAAACTAAAGAATACAGAGGTAACTATAGCTGTGACTGGCTTCTATATCCTGAGCTTCAGCGTTTCTTCATTCCATCACACTTCATGCAAACGTTAGCCTCAACTTGAAAGCACGCCTAAACACCACGGCCAAATACACAATGTTAACATATTTTCCATATAGTATTATCTTTTAATTTTTCTTCCTATTGGATTAGATTTTGTTCTCTTCCCCTTATTCACCAGAAAAGACTGAAGGATTTCTCCTTTGTTCATCATGTAAATATATTCATACAGGTTGTATCTTTATTGGCAACTGTTGTGGAACACCTTGTAAACGGTGAAACAATGCAAATGACAACTTCATTTGAGCAACGGCGTAGGTGAGTTTCTGTATATAGATATTGATTATCTCTACTATTGTGGCTGTTCCTCCCGGTTTATAACAGCCAACCCAAACGAAAGAAATGGTGTTGTTTTGTCCAATTAAATTCATCTGTTTCTACTTGATTATTCTACCTTCATGTTGCTTAGCTGAAGCACCATTACATCAATGTACAGCATGGAGTATTACTTGCAGAAGACATTCTATAAGACAGCTTCGTTGATTGCAAACAGTTGTAAGGCCATTGCTCTACTTGCAGGCCAAACTGCAGAAGTGGCACTGCTTGCTTATAATTATGGTAGAAATTTGGTTAGTGCGTTGGTTCACTACGCTTATTTGTCAATCGCTATGATAGCTCGTCATTAAAAATGCTTAATAATAATATTTCATCAAAGCAGGGCATGGCATATCAGTTGATTGATGATGTCCTTGATTTCACTGGTACATCAAGTTCACTTGGAAAGGGCTCATTGTCTGACATTAAACAAGTACTCCTATGATGCACTCAGTTCTTATATATATTCTTTAAAAGAGCTTCCTATTCTTTTCCATTTTCCTGCTTTTAAGTTAAATTGTTTCTGTATAATCTTATGATTCTTTACGGTTAACATAATTGTATTAATTACTTTTGTTAAACTTAATTATACATCCTAGCTGAATAGTTTAAGCCGTTTGTTATTTAACTGCCGGCATTGCAGTTGTTTAAGAGTCAGAATATAAGATAATCTCTTAATTGACAAATATCTTTCATCGCAGAATATTGTAACAGCTCCAATTTTATTTGCAATGGAGGAGTATCCTCAGCTGAGGGAAGTTGTTGATCGAGGGTTTGGCAATCGCTCAGATGTTGACCTTGTAAGTTTATTCCGAATCTTTTTTGCCTTGAAATGTCAAGAGTTAAATGGACATTACCTTAAGATTGTTGGAAATAATATGTTCTGCATAATTTTCCCATGGGTCATTTTAACTTGCAAGGTTCAGAACTTACTGGCCCTCTGTTCCACAATTCATGTATGCAGCAAACGATATTTTTAGCTCTCTTGAGGATCCTTTGGTTGCTTGAAGTTAGATGTAGTTTCTTTTTTAAATGGTTAATCAACTAAATAAAATCATTACTTTTGATGAACATAAGTTTGAATTGGATGGCTGTTAATTCTGCCTCTGGTTGGCTGTAGTTAGAAAACAGTATCGGTTTTAAATTTTAAAATCACACATTTCTATGTTCATCAAAAGTAATGATTTTATTTTTCCATTAAACAAATGAAAAATGTAATCATCGTTTTCTTTGATGTTTTTTCAAACAACAAGAAACCAAATGAACCGCAAGAGTACTTTAAAATTTACTGATTCTAGATTTCCAGTCAACTTCTTTTTCGAGTTTCTGAGTTTTCCATTATCCTTTATGGTTTCCCAATGACTAATGAGGCGATTAGTGACTTTGCCAGCCTTCTTGCTAGGACCCCTTCCTTTTTGCTGCATTCCTCTCCCCTTCAATGATTCACGTTCTCCATCATATGAAAAACCTAGTTGTTACTTGCCCTAACTTATATTTGCATCATTAACTTGGTATATTACTAATCGCCCAGCTTTGATTATAAAAGCACTGACGCCATATGGGATATGTCAGTTCCAATAATTGAAGCTTGCTCGTGCTTTTGAGGGTGGTCATTAAATTGGAAGTTTTATTGAGAACAAGAAGGGCTCTTTTTCTACATTAAGGGGCTGTTTGGTAGCAGGACTTAGGCCGGATTTGAGGCAGATTTGAGCGAAATCCAGCCAAACGGACTAAAATGCAAAACCAAATCCGTAGATAGAAAATTCCTCCTTTTCGTGCTAAAACCAGGATTTCTGAAATCCTATTTTTTGCCGGATTTATGAAAATCCATTGGCTAGAGAAGAAGAGTCCGCTCGTTAAATCCACTCTATAGCCAAACAGTCACACGGGATTTAATAGGATTTATCATGAATGTTACCAAACAATTTTCAGGATTGAGGCCCCTCAGGATTTCCGAAATTCGGATTTAGAGAATTTACAAAATCCTACTTAAATCAAATCTTGGGTGCTACCAAACAGCCCCTAAAGAATTCCGTAATACTAGTTTTCTTATATGTTTTATGTCTAAAAATTTGATATTCTGAAAACCACATATACCATGAAACATGATTTTTTTTTTTTTTTTTTTTTTGCCTACAAATTGTTCATCTTCTCCTTCCAATATTGATGTACTCTTTTTTTTCCCCCTGTTATCATCTAAACAGTAAAATTTTATTGATCTCATAGCTAATAGCTAATTTTGATGACTTCTTATGCACCGGAAGGCACTCGACTACCTTTTCAAGAGTAAAGGACTTGAGAGAACTCGAGAGCTAGCCGCAGAACATGCTGATGAGGCTGTAAAAGCTATTGAGGCCCTTCCTCATAGCGATGATGAGGATGTCATAAAATCAAGACGGGCTCTTGTCGATCTTACTCGCGAGGTCATGACACGAACCAAGTGAAGCCTCCGCCGCTTCATTCGAGTAAAATTATTCCCTTGTAGATTGGCTCTTGCCAAAATGTTTTAGATTCTTTCTGATAAGTTTTAGCACCTAGTTGTAGAGAAAAAATGTTGTTCAAAATAACCTTTGTATTATCAAAGCTCTTATGATTACTTCTTGTAAGTCACAGCACCATTCTGTGATAAGCTTAAACAAATGCTTTGAGCTCCTGTTAAAATGTAGTTATTAATCCAATAAGTTATCATTCCTGATCATTACTGCTATGTGTCGCAAAGTATTATAACCTTAAGTGAGCTGATCAACTATATTGGGTGTTTCTTGTGTTCTTAAGTATCATACAAACTTTGAGAATCAGAAAGAGTTTCAGTTAGCCTTCTTTTATTCAATATTGTGTTAGTATTCATCAGTATTGATGATACCGAACAATACTGGTAATAATATACAGCAAAATAAGAAGCTTTTCTTGAGCTATACTTGACAGAATCTCTTGTGGTTTGCAGCTCATTCGGGTGTAAGATTTATTGCCTTTATGTAAAAGCTGAAGATTCTGGTGAAGCAGCCCTTCCTTTTACTGTGATTTGAGGAGCTAATCATACAGAGTAGTCTTACAAATTTGTGAATAATAAAATTTGTGATCGCTTCTTTTTCATAGGAAATCTAGAGGTTCTTGTGCATTGGTCCTACAAACAGAAATTTGAGAAATGCAATTATACAAGGTTGAATCTTCTTAACACCGGCCTTGTGGGAAAAAAATATGGATTGGGATGGAATCAGATCCTCACTACTGGTAACTGAACATTGTACGGTTACGAGTAATCATCCAAAATGCTTTATTTTTATATGCTCTGAGTTTATAGGCACACTAAAATTTTGTTTGGCACAGTTTTTTTATTATTTTATAAAACAATTTTTTATTTTATTTTATTTTGTTCTTAGAATTTGAAAACTTTATACTAAAAAGTTGTTTCATATAAAAAGTATTCAATGAAGAAGTCGTAATAAAGTACTTTATGAAAATTTTTTGATTGATCTTCTATGTCAAGAATTTGGAGCTCGATAAATAGTCTCCACTTTGATAGGACCATGATTATAATAAGCATTTATCTCAGGTAAGTTTATGCTTGCTGCATTTTGGTATTCAGCTTCTTACTTGAAAGGCGACACATGCTCGATCATCCTGATGGTCTACATTTTTATGTACAAGCGAAGTTAAAGGAGTAACGTGTTCAAAGTTTTGTACAAACCTAAAACGATATCATTCAAGCCCGAGAAATCGAAATATTCGTTTGATACCTATTATCGTGCGTAATTGGCCAATATTCAAGCAGTTCAATCTTCTCTCGATTGCCCAGCTTTGAGAACTCGGTTACCCCAATACTGTAAGATTGGGTAAATTTTTTAGCAGCTGACTTGAGCTTTGTTAGGGACGGCTTTTTTACGATTTTTTAAACAGCTTTGTAGTACAAAAATTTTAATTTATGTACTAAAAAGTTGCTTTAAGAAGCAGTAAGAAAGTCATCCCAAACAAAACATTAATTTTGAAAGTGGGGTAGCAGAAAGGGCGCACATTCACAAGCGGCGTTCGTAGTTTTAAATGGATTTGATGACCTTGGGTGGAAGATGTTTGGATGGATCAAACACTCGCTGATACTGCTGCAAAAGCTGTTGGAACCCTCTGCATCAGTGTTATTAGCATGTCTAGTTGCAGATGATGAATTTATTGCTGGAGCAATGAGTTGAAAGAGGCATGCAATTGAGGGAGGATTGAATAGTAAATAGTTATTGTGGTTCAAGTATTACACAAAAAAGTACTCCATCTCTCATTATTCGCTATGAGCGCCTACTTTATCCTCTTTTTCCATCAACCAACCATGCTAAGGCACTCGGACCACCCAAAAAAAAAAAAAACCTCTTACCTCTTACCTCCTCAAAAATGGCCTTTCTTTCTCAGGTGACTTTTCTTGATTCGTCTAGCCAAAATCCATGATGAAGATCATCTATCCTGGCAGCTCTCAATCGTCCTTATCTCTGCTTTGTTTTGTAAGAGTTTCGGTGACACCAGTGGCCAGTCTCGGGAGAGCTAACATCAATCAACCAGGAAAACAGAATTAGCTGAATACAAATTCCAAAGACAAAATAAGGAGAGTTTAAGTCATCAGGCTTCGCATTAACCTTCTAAAAGTGGGGGGAAAGGATAAATTCAGATGACATAAAACAAACCAAGAATAAAAAACTTGCAGCTTGATAAACTTCCATGGCATTTATCGTTCTATTCGTTCTTCAGCTTGATAAACTTTTTTATGATACCCATCATCTCACTGCCTGGAAACCGTCCAAGGCATCCTCTTGCTGCTGCAATCTCACTGAACTTACTCACAGAATCACCAGCAAATGCTACACATCTTTCACCACTCTTCTCAGGCAGTGGAATGTCACTTCTAAGATCTTCACCAGATTTTACAGATGGAAGAGGAAAGGAGTCCAGAGGGGTGGACATCACAATAGATTCCCCTCTTGCGCCGATAAAATCTCTCAGCTTACAGAGCGAAAAAGGTACGGGCTCGAAGCTGTGATCACCATACTCCACTGGAGTAGAGTGATCTCCAGTAATACACAAGTAGTATTCAAAGTTTGCAGACTTCTCAACTTGCCAGAGAAGCCTTGCCAACTGAGCAATTGCTTTGTCTACCGATTCTAAAGCTCGAACTTTTAACATGCTGGCTTTATCATGCCCCGCATCATCGATCGCCTGTACGAATGAAGAAAAAGCTTAACTGTCTAAACAACAGATGAGAAACGTTGCAAGAAAATGCTCAATACCTTGATATGAAGGAAGCCAAAATCGTAGCCACCTAATGGTCCTGGCCTATGCTCATCTTCTCCAGGTACAAAAATTGATGGACATGGCTGTAATGGGGCAGAAAGGGCTTTGGCTATTGCTGTAGCTTTGGATGTTAGCAGTGTTCGGTAATCTCCAGTTGCTCCTGGAGCTTCAAGAATGTCAATACCTAGTGACAGACCCAGCCCTGCTATAATTTTGGTGGGAGCTACCATGCACGGCCTCAGGCCATGTTTTTTCTCAAATGCATCAACCTAAACGGCACCAGAGTGCTCATTGAATTTAAAGCAGGACAAGCTTGCAAATTTTGGAAAATTATACTCAGATATTGTTAGAAGGTATTTCCAAGTTTGAAATTATATCCATTAAGGCTACCAAATACCGGTTTATGAAACAATGTCTTATTCAGATTCTCAGAGAATCATAAATATATTTAGTTAATGGAAACAGAACAATCTGAAGCCATAAAGCTAAGAAGTATTGAATCAATAAATTATATGAAGGATCAATGGAAAAAATGGTGTAGGACAAATTGTGCAAAGAGTATACAATGGAGTTCAAACGCTCGAACAGTTGCGGATATATAGACATTGATGAGATGCACATCGGGGCATTATTCTCAAATTGCAAATGAACGTTTCTTATCACAAATCTCAGCCAGATTAGTAATCAACTTATAGAGCTAAAAAAGCACACTTATAACTAAAACATTACTAGTCATATCAATAAAATTTTATTTAATCTTTCTGGCTACTGTATCTCATGGATTAAACTTTCGTGATTATTTTTACATTAAATCTATGCAAAACAAATTGAAATAAGTGTCTTATTAAAAAAATTTTGAAACTAACAAAAAAATTTTTTTTTCAGTATAGTTACCTTCAAATAGAACTTGTACTTGAACAAAGGGATCTAATAAAGTTACCTCAATTCGAATTCCACAACCTCTCAAGAGCACAACATTTGCTATATTCTTCCCTTCTCCTGCCCTCCGTGCATTTAAAGGGTGCGATACTAGAATTCGTGACACCTCCCTAGAAAGTTCGTTGATAATAGCAGCCGTGTTTTTTGCTTCTTCTGTATCATCAAGAGCCTCAGCTTTAAGAAGCAAGCGGTTGTCTTTCAATGGGTCTGTTCCAGATATATTTCCGCTAAGTTTTGGCCCTTTTACCACAACGCCGCATCTATGTTCTGTAGCATACCTATGAGAAGAAAATGTATTAGCATTGACAACGACTGCACTTGAACATACTTAAGCGAACAACCATGACACCATAAGCAAGAATTCAACACGCAATAACCAACAATGATATTACAAGCATAAGCTTATAAAATTTCAAACATATAACATTGCTACACAACGTAGCGATGGGCGGATCCCCTTTAAGCTCAGGAGGCCCCCACAAAAAAAATTTTTATTATTATTATATGATTTTTTTAGGTAATTTGTCCATCTCCATCTATTTTTTAGTCTTTATTATAAGGGTTTTTTAAGCAATTGCCCTCCCTAAAAGTTTTAAAATATCATGGTCTTTAAGCAATTGCCCCCAAGCATAATTAAACACAGTGTAGAGGTGATATTGTTAGGGAACGATGAACCAAATACAAATAGAAATAGTAAAGAGAATTCATCATTTAATTTATTAATTTGAATTCCAAAAATATCCTTACAACCAAAATTTGCAAGGGCACTGCGCCTTGACCCCGGGACCTGATCGGGAAAGTCGAACCCCGCCAAGGGGCGCTGTCCCCTTGGACCCCCAACATATCTGTGAAGCGTACGACGATCAAGGATATGAACAAATAGGGGTCGAGCCAAATTCAAGGCAACTTCAACATACATTTTGTAGAAATTGAATGATTAATCATCTTTAGCTACCATTTTCTTTTTGTCTCTATTGTTTGGTGGCTATTGACCCTTTTTTTGTAATGAAAAGTCGAGCCAAATTCGAGGCAACACCAACAGTTATAAGTTTGCCCCCCTGAAAATTAAGATTGGATCCACCCCTGACATAGCTAACCTTGTAGACAGAAAAACTACCCGTGATTTCAAACAGCAAAAACTATTCCTTGCCATAGTACCACCCTGCAAGTGTACATGCATGACTGAATTTTTTTCCAAACAGATGAAATAAAAATGCAAGATTACAATCAACGTGAAAAAGAATAAATCCAACTTCAAGAGAAATTTTAATATTTTCTAGAGTACCCATAAAGAATTCATCACAATACTAAAGAAAAAAAGCAAAATTGGCCATTTGTACAGTGGAATGGCTCAACTACCACAAAAAATGGAAGATAATCATCGGGCGTACTTGCATGCACTCTCGCTATCTTGCAGATGGTTAAACAGAATACCTGACTCTGATTTCATATTCTGGATATAATGGAAGCTTCATTCCATCCAATGCTGCACAGAAAATTGGACCATCTTCTTCAAAATGTCGATCAGCCCTTCTATTTGTCACAACTCCAGTATTCTGATCCATGGTAGCGAAATTTGACTGAAACAGAAATTACAGAAATGCATAACAAGGTGAAACAACCTATAGTTGCAAAACGATTATAAAATAAATTAAAACACTAACTGAAATTTGTTATGCTAGTACTCCAAAATCAATAAATTAACCAATATATCTTCAAAATTTTGCAACAAGGTCTCTAAAATTAAATCAAAATCAGCACTTGGGAACTTGTTAGAAATATTTCATTATTTCAGTTTAGTAGAATAAAAATGGTAGAATAAAAATCATACTCTGCAATTGAAACTGCACCATCATACTTTAGTAGAATAAAAATGGTCCCTTCGTAGATGTTTGCTAAAATTACAATAAAAACTCTTCAATAGTGATCAGTATTTCAGTTTAATTCTTTATAGAAATATTTCATTTTCTATTTTTTTCACAAGAGTTTCACATACAACCAAGCTGGTGTCATATTCAAACTCAAGCACAGTCCTGGGGCATCAAGAAGAAACACCTAGTAGATTTTCTTTCAATTCAGTGACATCTGCAATTTCATTTTAACCATGGCTTCCTTAGTAAATTCTTAAAAAGAAGTTTTATTCACTCAGCTCTGTTGATCTGTTTGTGCCTCCTAAATTAAAAAAAAAAAAAAAGAGAGGGAGCATATACAGTGCATGGGCTTCTTGCCAATGCAGTACAAGGGGAGGCTTTAATGTACTCAACATTAACCTTTCTATTGCAGGGAGGGGTTTCCATGATTTGAACCCATGAACCGAGATCATAAGGAATAAGGAATGCAACCTAAACATTCTCCAGTGTCTTCCATTATACTCTCTCGATATGCTATAGTATGCATAAGGGAAACTAATAAAATCCCCAAAAGTATGGCATTAGTCATAAAATTTCAAAATTTTCAACTTAAATTGTATTACAAGCAATCTGCCAATCCCAAAGCTCAAAGAAGAAACCATATCGTCAAAATAAAAATGACATTCAATCATTCAAATCAGACTTATTTAAAGACTGAAGGTGGAGGAATCACAGAGAAGTATAAAGAAAGTGAAATAATCTTATATCATGGATGACACATTGATATTACTAATAATCAAGTAGAATCGGATATAAATAGAAAAACAAGGACATGTAATTTATCAATGTCAACTGAAATGCGTGATGAAGCTTTATAGGGATTACCCATTTATGGACATAATGCTTCAGCATGTTAAGCAAAGAGTCATTTTCCATTTCTAATGAGAGATTGCTCAATTCCTAATTAAAAACAGATAGTTGAATGCTATGATCTACTGTTCTCGGGGAGCCAAGCTACACTTCAGTAGATGATCATAGAGTGTTGCATACTAAGTTAGGGTGAGAGTAACACAAGAAACATTAGTTGAATTGAGCTGCAACATAGTAAAATGGAACTAGCTCTAATTATCAATTTTATTTAAAAAAAAAATCAAAGTAAATGAAACATCAATCTAGGGTTATATTTGAATGCTTGATTTCCTATTTTGGAACCATTGTCTAGGAATTTTATTGAATGACCGAGCAAACAGTACCTGCTAAGACTCATGTTTTAATCTAGAAACAGAAATTGATAATAATGAACTTTAACCATTTGTGTCTCAATTGGCAGCAGACACTACAAGAAAGAAAGCAGAAGTTATCAATGCAGAAGATAGAAAGTTTTTTGGCGGCAGAATATAGAGAGGGGTCATTTAACCAGAATCAAAATTATATTCTCAAATGGCTACAACACCTACAGACAACAACAACAATAGAAATTATCTGAGAAGAAATTCACTACTAACCTTGAAAGCAATGTTACCCGGAGACATGGCCAATCCAGCACCCATTGACTCAAAAGCACCTCGCCCTCTATAATAAATTCTAGGGTCATATCCCAACAAAGAAAGATGGGCAGTATCACTGCCACAAGCCAAACCAGCCTCTACAGGATCCATAAGCCCATTTACTCCAGCTGACGCAATTGCATCCAAATTTGGGGTATTGGCAACTTCTAAGGTGCTTTGGTAATGAAATCTAGGCAAAGATACATCGCCTACTCCATCAATTAACACAAAAGCCACTCTTCTTTTGATATTATTTGGCAACTCCATAGTCAAGTGCTGTTGCTGAGAAAGTTTAGAACTATACAGTTATTGAACTGCAACTAGCAATGAGTTAATTAATGTCAAAGCTTTACAGTCCTGCAATAAATTGAAGAATCATTTTATTACACAGTAGTAGTAATGTAAAAGTAGAGGTACTCGTGGCTGAAAAATCCAGCAGGAAAAGAGTAAAAATTCTCTCATTTTTAAGAACAACAATAAAGTATGAATATATTAGCTGATCCCATGAAATGGGATAAAGGCTTGGTGTTGTTATTATTGTAATCAAGTATGAATATATATAGACGCAAAAAAATGTCAAAAATAAAAAATTTTAAAGCAATAGACAACTAAATGACTAATCAAATATTAAGAAAAACATTAAATAATTAAATTAAACAACAACAACAACATTTCTTTATCCCACTACATGGGTTGGCTACCTGAATCCCTTTTCTTTATTATGTCCTATTAAGAGTCAAATCCTCATTTAAATCTACAACAACAACAACATCAAGCCTTTATCCCACTACATGGGGTCGGCTACATGAATCTTTTCTTCTCATTTAAATCTAATAAAATAAAAATATATATTTTTTTTAATACTTTCTAATCAAGTTTTTTTAGGTCTACCTCTTCCTAAAATTCAAATCACATTTCTAGGAAAAAAATATATGAAATTGTTGAAAAAAAGGCTAAATAAGGATCCTTTTGTGCTAAACAAGATATGTTAGTACAAATTGCAAACAGTGAAAATTAAAACAACAAAAGTTTCACCTATCTTGTAAACCAAATCCAACCACTTTAAGTACTCTACACGACTTAGTTCATTTACAGGTCTAGCCTTTCTTAACCCTAATGGAAACTTGCTAACTGATTTTACACAAATTATTGAATGATATTTTATAAGCATAATACTAAAAAAATTTACATATTTTTTATCTTATAAATTTCTTTAGGTAATTTTGACTTTATATAACCTATAATGCTTAAAAATATATACCTTATTTGTTTTATCATGAATATGCTTGAAAGTTCTTCCAGGGCGAAAATACCCTCAATTTGGACTGCTTTTCAAGTCCTCCATTAACCAAATTAGTTTGAACACTATTCAAATGAAGTTTGAACTAGCTTCGATCAAAATCGAGATGATATAAGAGAAAATTTTCTGCCATGATCTAACATTATTCAAATCCTATTTGAATCATGTGATCTGATTTCAATATAGGTTAATATATGGCTCAAATAAGGTTTTACAAAGTTTGATCATAATTAAACTGTGTTAGACACAACAAAGTATAATCTAATAGCTATAAAACATCATAATGAAAAGTATAACATATGCAAAATCACAACAAGAAGCATTAAAAAAAAGTTTTTTGTTAAATTGAAAAAGTAATGCATAGTAAAATGAATTCAATGTAAGTAAACATTTTCCAACCAGGATTTGAGCAGACGGTAAATCTCACTGCGGAATAAATCCTCCGTTTCCTTCTTTTTGCCGTAAATCCCGAATTTACTAAAAAAACCCTGGAGTTCGGCGGATTTAAGGGTTTTGGCCGAAGAAGCGAGCGCAAGGAGAAAGATAGTTACCTTCGCCGCCAGCAAGCTCCCGTGGCTACTTCCTATCGGCGAAGTGTTGCGACTTCCGATTCGACAGGGAGGAAAGTCGTCGAAGTAGTGAAGAAGCGCTTTAGCGATTCGTTCAAAACGCACGCTAAGGCTTCGTTTGTTTTTTTTGCGCTTTTGTAAAACACAGCTTTAAAAAACATTAGTTCAGAAAATGAAGTTTTCTAATGGAGAATCACATGTAAAAAGCTTTCTCAAAAGGGAAAATTTTAAGACTAAGCATGATTATAAATTATATTAAGAGCTTAAGTATGTTTAAAAAAAAATTTAAAAATAGGCAAAGTCGCCCGTTAAACGGGCGACTTATGCTTTGACTAGAATAGTCAAGATCCGACGTGGTGATTATGTGGCGACTTATAAGTCGCCCGTTTAACGGACGACTTATAAATCGCCCAATTAACGGGCGACTTTATGCTACTACTTAAATTCCCAAAATCCTTCCCGATCTCATTTCCTTCGCTTTCCCCTTCTGCAGCCGTCGCCATAGGGAAGTTCGGAGTCGCCGATCTCGCCATCAAGTGTTTAGGTAAGGTTTTATTTTTAGTATTTGCGGTTTATTATGTTTAGTCGCTGATCTCGCCATCGGTGTTGTACAAATTTGGTTAAAAATGATCCTATTTGAGTCTTTTTAGTTTATTTATGAATTTTTTTGGTAGATCTATTAGTTTGTTTAATTTTGCTAGAGTTAGTTATAATATTGTTTGACAGAACTAGAGATAAGTTGATATAGAACATAGATTTTGTTAAAACTTGGTAGATCTAACGAATTAGTCTTTGTATATTACTATAAATTGAGAAGCTATATTTTTGTTAATATATAATACTTATTTGTTTAAGTTATAATTCTTTAAAATAATTTTTTTAAGAGCTAAATTGTAATGAAGTCTTATCATACTTGTAAAATTAAATGAATTTTAATTATATTTTAGCAGTCTTTAGAATAATTAAAATATTAAGTATTTTGTAATTTGTTCATTTTCATAGTGATACGTACGGGTTCAATAATGAGTGGACGTGGTGCGACCTTTGTGCTTATGTATGGAGGTGAATTAAAAGTGGACACCAATTTGACGCCAAGCTATTTTGGGGGTAGGAGTCGACCCCTTCATGTGCCAAGAAATTGCAACTTAGAACAGCTTAAATTTAGGATACTTAGAGCACTGAAGTACGATCCTTCAAAGTATTCTGTAAAGTTAGTATGTCGGGTGCCTGTTGGAAATGAGTATGTCGCTTCGGAAGTTGAGGATGATGAAGTTTGTGAATTTCTGTTATGCCAAGCTGCAACAGAATTTCTTATAATGTACGTTGATGTTGAAGAGATTGAGGTGTTAGGAGATAATACTAACCCTCCAAATTTACAAAGATATGAAACTTCATGCCCAGCAGAAAGGGATGATGTGGTCGCTGGTCCTTCAAGGGTAGGACCAGTAGAAGAGTTACTTGCCTGGTAAGTTCCCAATATCACATATTACTAATTATTTAGTACAATTTTTTTCTTATTCATTTGTTAAATAATCATATTCATCTCATTGTAGTTATACAGAGAATCAGGAAACACAGGAACCTCCACCTCCTTATACAGAATCAATTCCTTCGGATCATTGCCGTTAGTAGAAGTGATTGTATGTGTGTATTTGATCTATTATATGGTTGATGTAACTTAAACGTTTGCTTAACTCCTGCTATGAACAACTACTACTTATGTGATAATTTTGCATAACTTCTTGAATTTTTTTTAGATGGTAAAAATTGATCAGAAATTAATTAGTAGTCGAGTTATGTCCCAATGAAAATATGATATCATTGTTATGTTATAGGCATAATATACAAATTCTTTTCTTTACAAAGAAAATCTATGAATTGGAAGAACCACAAGGTAAATGTAGGAAAATAAAATTCATTTATTAATTTTTTATCATTTGGATGAAATATTGAATTCTTTTCTTTAAACGCTCTTATCTTTTTTGCAAGTCATTTTTCGAAAGAGCAAGATAATTGAAGAATTAAATTTAGTTAAGAAAGATAGAGTTTGACCAATTTATAGTTAATGATTATTTGCGGGTTGGATTGAGACTTTGTATAGCCAAAATTAACTTATATAAACTTGGCTAAGTTTTGCATAGTTTGTTTGAAAGATAATTAATGTTATAATAAAATTTTTTTTTAATAGAAAGTGCATCATATAATATATATGAAAAAAGAGGTAAGTAATTCAATTGATCCAACAAAGTCGAAGCTACTAATTTAAAGGATCCATAACATAAGCATATTGAAACTAAATAATCCGTAACATAAGCATGAAATACATAAACAGCTGAACTAGCGTCGCCTACGTGGCCTCTGTGGCAATGCATCAGTGCCTGGAGTGTAATGCTGAGGCGGTCGTCGTGGCCTTTGACGTAGCATGTGTTGTTCCTCCTCAGGTGCTTCTTCCTCAGCTATGTCATCTGTATGAATCGAGCTCGGTACGAAATCTGGGCTGAGGTATGCTTCCAAATCCGCTGGCACCTGGCTGCTGAAGAGGTCCGTAGAGGGCCCTTGATCAGGATAAGAGGACGGTCCAGCATATCCACTGTACTGGTGAGGAGGTTCCTGGGTCATGGAGAATGGTGCATCATGCTCACCTCTATCCTCAAAATATCCTTGATCTTGAATATACAACTGCCTACGCAAACCACGACAAAGCTCTGCAATTGTATTTATGTCCCTCTGTTGCGGTGTATCATCAGTACCATTGAAGTGTTGCTGCAAAGCTTGTTCAGTACCCAGGAAAAAATCCCTCTGAATTAACAAAAGAGATATGTTAATATTTTGGAAGAAGGAAATTATTTCAAAAAATTAAAGCATATTAAATTTGAACTTACCAAAAGGTGCTCTGAGGGAGCTCTAGGATAGGCCGTTGTTGGAGGCTCGACAGGTGCCTTTAACATGTAAAGTGTTGCCCATGACTTGTAACAGTGTATGTACTGATGAATTGAGTAGGTGTTATGATGGTCCAGTAAATCTCCTGTAACAATGAATCCACGCCTACTCTCCCATATTTCAATATGTGCTCGGTGGTACAACATCCAATCCATGTCAGGTTTCCCACGACCATCTACCCTTTTAAAGCTTGGATCCATTGGTTGGATGTCAATTCGTGGGCATAAGCCAAATTGCCGTAGGACTCTATCCGGCAAGTGCCACTCAACCCTCTTCCAACTGATTACAGGCACTCGTGCAGTCCAAATGTCCGCCCCTGACAGACAAATCTGAGCAACCTGTGCTTGAATATCGGGCGTATATGGTTGCCAAATTACCTACATTTGTAAAAATTAGATTAATAAATGTGAAATAAAGAGTTAATTTTTCAATTCAGATGTTTAAGGAGATACCTGACTATCTAGTAAACCATCGAGCTCATCTCTATAGGTAATGAGATTTCCGACCGGCAATTCTCTGAGACGATCCTCATTCCACCTATTACATTAATATTGTAAATAAGAATTTATTGCATGTAGTATTATTAAAATATAATAATTAAAATTTTCTCATACCTGAACCCAACACTTAGTCCACCAAGCTCCACTGGAAAAGGAACACGAAGCAGTGGTCGTCCTACATGCAGATGCTCCCAAGCCCAGATTTGTAACAAATGGATGCATCCCGCTATGTTGGCTCTACTAGGCCGTGTTGCTTCTCCCAACTCTCTATACAAATGGGCTAAAACTGCTCCTCCAAGAGAGTACGTACTGAATACTGCTAAATCCTCCATAATAGTCAGGTATTGTAAATGTATCTCTGAACCTGAAGTATCTGGGAGAAGGTGACAACTCAATATGAACAAAATGTAAGCCCGAACATGCCTCAAAAAATCCATATCATTCAGGTTCAAGTACGAGTCACGCCAAAATGTCCAACGCAGCCATCTGAGGGGAACACAAGTCTGTGAATGTGCCTGTCCCATATGAAACCTTGAGGTGATGCGATGATCGAATGGGTCGCGGTATACAACATCTGGCAGTGGATGGCTCCCAAGCAGGTCATCACAGCAGTCTGGCCAACTAAGCCAGCGTCTCCCAGCTCGAACAACATGATGACCTACCAGTGCAGGACCATATATATGGACGCCCAAAATCATAGCAACATCCTGCAAGGTAATGGTCATCTCGCCAACGGTAAGGTGAAAACTATTAGTCTGAGGAGACCACCTCTCCACTAAGGCTGTCAGCAAATGATGGTCCATCCGTAAATATCTCATCTGGCTAACACAATCTAGCCCAACCAATCTTAAAGCTTCCATAAACCTTGGGCAATTCACCGGCCAATCATGCACCATTAGAAGATGCGAAGCTGCTTCCAAAATTGTTCCCTACAAAGACATATAATAACTTAGATTTAGCTTTAATATTTTGCATAATCTTAATAACTTACTAAAAAATTTGAATTACCCCATCAGGATATGCAGCTCTATGTGTACCAAGCAATAAAGCTATGTTAGGATGGATCTGAGCTGGAGGGGGTGCTTCACTAGTACCCTCTCCGGAATGCTCACCAGTTGTCCTTTTCTTTCTGCGACGTCGTTGATCTGATGCCATTTAACCTGAGAACAAAATAATAATTAATAATAGCAGGAGTATACATCAATTCTACATATTATTATGCTAGAGAAAAAAACACAAAACACATGTTGTTTGATTAAAATAGTAAAGTAATTTTTTTGTACAAAATTTTCTTATTGTGCTACGAAAATTATCTCAAAATGAAACATTAGTATCAGCACTAAATAAAGCTATAAAATGTTGCTTTATGTAAAAATTTTTATTGCTTTATACTAAGTTTTAAAAAGTTATAAAAAAATACTAAGTTTTTCTAACATATTTCTTCTAATTTTTATTGCTTTATACTCCATTTTAAAAAGCAATAAAAAAAATATCCCATACGAAACATAAGTTAGAAGAAAATAAAAATTTGTGAAATCATAAAATTAACTAGAAGTGGTACTAATAAAATAATGAATCATACAATTTATTGCAATTAACCTCCCTTTTATTTGATCAATAAACGAGCACATTCGCAGCTAAAAATATAAAATCAAGCCGATTTTTTTCAAATATAAAATTGAACGTATAATGCTTCTATAAAGCTTACTAGCATCTAAAATTAAGTTTTATTTAAAAATGCATCTAAAAATAAGAAATTTAGTATAATAAAATTAAGTTTTATTCAAAGAAGCTCAAAATTATTAACCTTAATAAATTGTAATAATTTATGATTTTTAAAAATGTATCTAAAAATAAGAAATTTAGTATAATAAAATTAAGATTTATTCAAAAAAGCTAAAAATTATTAACCTTAATAAATTGTAATAATTTATGATTTTTTTAGAGTTAAAAAAATTAATGAATATGATTTATAATTATTTTAATGAAGTTCTCAAAATTAAATAAAAATCAGAAACTAACTTTAAATAAACTATTATTTAAACATAAAAAATATAATAAAGATCATTTAGAATTATTTCAAACTTTAATTAATAATTAATTTGAATATTAGCACAATACCACACATTAAAAATAAATTTAACAAAATTCTTACACATTAAAGTAGCAACACCTCATGCATAACACAATCCTAATCTTCCCCCCAGTCATGCATAACACATATGTATAGTTCGTTCGATGCTACAGGTCTACTAATTCCTAAGCAGCATATGCATACGTGATTGGAGCTGTGACTGTGTTGGACAACACCTCATCTTGCACTCAAACTCATATTGTAGGTCCTGCCAATCCTCAAGTTTGAAGAACTCTCTCAGCTGACCATCAGGTGTTACCTCCTTCATCCGATCTTTATAAAAATTTTTAATGAATTTGTCATGACTCGTACACCAACTACAATAAAAAATGACATGCTCATGATCAAGGTGACTACAGTCCAAATCTGGTGGTGAATAACCCTCGTCTCGGTGGCGTTTCAGCTCGTGGTATCGCATCTGCAAGAAGTGAGGGCTAACAAAATGACCGTTAACCTCTCTGAACCTAATTTCAAGTGATTTCCAACCTGCAGCATTTAAAAAATTTTTTGTCCTGAAAAATTTTACCACGATCAACTCAGCATGTATAGCCCAGAGCCTATCATCCTCTTTTTCTGACCATTTGTGGAGACAACACCGAAAAATCTCATTTGCATTCGCCTTTTGCTCTAATGGAGTATCACCGGCTCGTGCTATAGAAGCATGAATCCTACGACTTTCTTCATCAAATCTTTCTTTGTTGGGTACTCCTTTTAGCATCTCCATATATGTCCAACTCATTTTGAGTGACGTACAACTATATGACATAAGAATTCAATGCTTTTAATGACATCTCCTAATAGAGCAATCCAATGTTCTCATTGAAAGCTTCAATGCATGTGAAAATATTACATATACGCAAATGATAACTACAAACAAAAAAGCTTCAATGCATGTGAAAATATTACATAAACGTAAATGAGAACTACAAACATAACGCAAACGAGAACTACACACATAAAAATCACTTAAATGCATGTGAAAATACAACAGTTGACACTAATAAATCCTAGTTCCTGCGATTGAATCTAGTTGGGCAAGTGGCCTTGTTATGTCCAGCTAAGTGACAAGCTCCGCATAACCTGCTGCTCCCAGCTTGTGCCTCGTCCATCGTATTGCGATAACGATTTGTTCGTGGACGACCAGATCTTCTTCGATAATTTGGTGGGAGTAGTGGCATTATTCCAGAGATTGGGTTATGCTCTCCCCATTCATCCTTATTAGGGATATGGTGAAATTCTCCATAATAAACTAATTTGTAGTTAGTTGTCGTGTAGTAGGGAGAAACATATTCGAAATGTGATCGTCTTAACAACGCCAAACAACAGACCACATGTGAACATGGCGAGTGATACAGCATAGGTTTTTCACAACTGCACTTGCACCTCCTCCCGTCTAGTATGTCGACACGGTATGATCTAGAGGACATGTCAACAACTTGAAATTCATTCAAGTTAAGCCGGATTGGCTCAGGCATTCGTCTAGCCTCCTCCTCAACTTTTTTTAGTAATGTCTGAACACGTGGAGCGAAGAAGTTATTGTTTTGTTGCTCCTCCGTTGCAATGAATTCCAACCTCCTCATAAACATTGAAATAATGTTATAGTATATGGCCGTAATCAAGGCTTGTATCGGCAATCCTCTTGCTCGCTTTAAAACTCCATTGAAAGACTCTGCAGCATTAGTTGTCATAACCCCAAATCTAAATCCACCATCATTTATTAAAGACCAACGACTTACATCACGGTCTACGAGCCATTGATGGATGTCCACTTTGATCCTCCTCATGTCTTCCATACATCTATTAAAAAAGGCTTTATCATCTGTATTTCCTGCTGCGTACATTTTTTGACACAAAAAATCAACGTCTCCTATTCCCATCTGTCGTATTGCTTTCTTGAAATTCTCACGTAGATGTCTTAGGCAGTGTCGATGAGCAACATTAGGAAAGATTTCCCTGCAGCCTCTAACCAAACCAGCATGCCTGTCTGATATGATACAGAGATTAGGCCTGTTCGTAACTACAGGGAGTAGCTCATTGACTTGTCTTAAAAACCAAATCCATGATTCGTTACACTCTGATTCAACTACAGCAAATGCAAGTGGATATAGACCATTATTAGCATCCATACCTATCGCAGTTAATAATGTCCCCCTATATTTACCGAGTAGGAATGTGCCATCAAGAGAAAGAACTGGCCGACAATATTTCCACCCAGTAATAGAAGGACCAAATGCCCAGAATAGTCTTTGGAACCTATTTGTCTGCGTGCTTTGAATTCGATATACCGTACCAGGCATTACAGAGGCAACAACATCCATGAACAAATTAAGAGTGCGATAAGACTCCTCCCAACTGCCAAAAACTACTTTTATTGCCTTCCTCCGGCCATCCCAAGCCTTCATGTATGACACTTTAATATTGAACTTCGATTCCATACGACCGATTATCTCCCTTGGCTTCAAGTCCATCTGCTTCCTAATTGTGGGTAGAATATAGAAACTTATAAACTGTGAGTTGCATTGACGGTGGCCACTATCAAGAATTGGAGACACACATCTATGCTGGTTCTTTATGGATGAGATTTTCCATACACCGCCTAAGCGTTTACTCTGAGCTGAGTGAAGTCGCCATAAGCAAGGATATACCGGGAAATCATGCTTCGCACAAGCAATTGTAAATTTCGTCCTATTCGATGCGATGACAATATATTGCACATTATTTTTAATTGCCCAACCTTGTAAAGCAAATTGCATATCTGTCTTCCTTGTGAAGCACATCCCTTCTATTAAGTCATTCGGAATCGAGAACTCATCCTCTACTATCACCGCATCGTAATCAGCATCAATGTCAACTTCCTTATCCCATTCTTCTGTTGTCCTACAAGTCTCGGCGTAGTCGTTATTTGCTACCATTGTATCTGTACTGCCGACAGATCTAGTACAATAATCTTGGACAATATTTCTAATCTCCTCATTATCAACTGCATCACCATCGTTGATCACTGGTAATAGATCAGCACCTTCATCATCAGAGCACTGCTCACTAGATCCACTACTCATAGTCTCATAATCATAATGATATGAAGGGACTGTTTGTGCAGACGCTAAAGGAGGATTCTGCGTCTGTTGGTCTTCAATATCACTACATTAAAATTATGATTAATCATTAATTCATCAAAAAGATAAATTCGTACATATCTATTTCTTAAACATGATATATGAAACTCACTAATGATGGACTTCTTCTATTGCTTCAAACCTTGAAGTATTAGCCACCTGAACCCTTTCAACTTGGGTTGAAGTACCAAATCTTTCTGAATTTGGAGGCTCAATATTATCTTCACTTACAATTTTTTCTTCGACATCGACATACATGATGAGAAATTCTGTTGCAGCTTGACATAATAAAACTTCACAAACATCGTCATCTTCTACATGTGAAGCGACAAACTCGTTTCCCACAGGCACTCGACATACTAAGTTCACAGAAAACTTCGTAGGATCATACTTCAGTGCTCTAAGTATCCTTAACTTAAGCTGCTCTAACTTTATATTTCTTGGCACATGTAACGGACGATTCCTACCCCCAGAATAACTTGGTGCAAATTTTTCATCAATATGTAACTCGCCTCCATACAGGAGCACGAAAGTTGCAGCACGTCCACTCATTATTCTGCTCGTACGTTCCACTAAAAAAAAAACAAAGCACAAATTCTTAATATATATTTATCTTAATTAATATTATCTCTGAATATAATAGTATAAAAGTATATAAGCAAATGATTAGCTGAATGTTGAGAATTTTAGTGATTGATGAGTGTTTGGTTAGGATTATATTTTTCATAACCTGAATTTCATAAAGTAACTTGAATTAAAAAATTTAAAAACTCTGAGGTGCAAAACAATGGCGTTGTCCTTATTGGCTTAGTGGTGCTGAGGGTGTTATGGCATTAGGGTAGAGGAACCTTTACATTAAGCTTTTTTTTTTTGGAAAAATAAAGGCCTTGGGTTATGTGTTGTTGTGTCGGGTCTCAGGTGGAGAGCACAACTGCACTGGGAAGTTGTGCGTCATGGTACTTGGTCAAATTATTAGTTTTACAAAAAAATAATGAATCTCAATCCATTTCATTATCACTTACATACCCCCAGCCATCTCCTCCATTTCATTTTCCTTGCTGAGGAAGGAAAGAAAGGAGGATGGAACAGGAGAAAGAGAAGAGAGAGAAAGTTGGTCGAGCCTTTTTCTTTCATCGGACCTATAACAAAATTTCTTTTGATTGTGATAGGTAACCTAATTCCTAACTCTATTTTCAACGATTTCATTTTTCTAGGATTTTATCTCTCCCAAGTTGATAGAATGGCATTTTTCTCCTTATTTAAAGAAATTTCACATCGTAACTTTTAATATAAAATAGATATGATTATTTTGATCATTTTATATTAAATATTTCATGATTTCACTGAGTGAATTAATTATTATGAATTTCTAAAAAGTTTGACTAGTTTATTAAATTATATAGATTGGCACGCACTTCATAATAACTATTATACATCTTATATATGGTTGTTAAAAAGTATATAGATTGTGATATACTTGGTATAGGAGGAATGTGACATTTATATATGATTAGATAAGGCTAGGTAAAAATACTATAACTGATGTGAGTTGGCTACTAAAATATACTACCCTTTACAGGAGGGTGGGCTAGAAGTTCTGCCTTGCCAAACCATATGAAACTAATGCATGCATCAATAGCATCATTGAAATATATATATTGACATTTCATTATATATATATATATATATATATATATATATATATATATATATATATATAAAACCCGCTTCTACATTAAACATGAGTGAACTAGCTAGGATTGTCGGTTCAACCG
This sequence comes from Dendrobium nobile, assembly GCA_022539455.1. NCBI lineage: Eukaryota > Viridiplantae > Streptophyta > Magnoliopsida > Asparagales > Orchidaceae > Dendrobium > Dendrobium nobile. The sequence continues at coordinate 29,416,894 of CM039731.1, forward strand.
GTAAACTGGTGAACCGATCCTGGTTCTTTTGAATTGGCCGATTCAATGAACCATTTATATGATTTAAAAATTAATTTTATATATTTAGAATAAAATATTAACTTCAAATTAAATTTATTTTATTTTATTTTATTTTCTTAATAATAATTAAATACCTAAAACAATTATTTGTTAAAGAAATTCCAATTAAGTATTTTACATGGCTTCAGATGGCTCCACCTTTCCATGTGAATTTTTACAACATGCAAACACAAAAATAAATAAACAATGCAAACATGAATTGTTATTTTGAAACATAGTACTTAAATTTTGCAATTCATTAAAACACGTTATTTTGAAACATAAATCATAGTACTTAAATTTTGCAATTCATTAAAATACGTTATTTTGATAACCTACTCTTTCACCTCACTCCACAAAACCTCCTTTATTAACATGCAAGGTTATAGACTCTCCTCAAACTTCTATGACAATCCATTTAACAAAAATTGGCGCCTAATCCGATATAAAAAATCTAACTAATTTAACATAAAAAATGCCTAAAATAACTTCACATTACCTGATCCGGCGACGAACGGGCGGAGCAGCAAGCAGATCTCGAAATGGCGAAGAGGGAGAATGTCTGATCGGGAAAGGGAAAGGTGAATAAATTACTTAAGTCTAAGCTAAATGCAGAAATCTTAAACAGATCTACAAAAAATTTCCACAAACAAAGAGATTCACCCAAAAAAAACTTGAGAAGTAGTTTGAAATTCATAAATCTTTCTTAATCTAACGAAAATACACAATAATCTACAAACAATGAACTAACTACACATAAAATGCATAAAAAAATTCCTTACCTTTGCTAGATCCGGCGACAGCAACCGCAAGCAAGCTGGGAAAAAAATGGGGGAGAAGTGGGAGAGAAGAAACAGATCGGGAAAGGGAAAGGTAAAGTTGCTGCATTTAACACTAAGTCGCCCGGTTAACGGGCGACTTACAAGTCGCCTGGTTAACGGGCGACTTACTTTATTTTATTCAAACTGCCACATCATCTGCCACGTGGTCCTTGGATTAAACCTAAGTCGCCTTTCAAACGAGCGACTTTGCATATTTTTAAATTCTTTATAAAACGTGCTTAATCTTACAGTTTAATTATTAATTATGCTTAGTACGAAAATTTGCCCTTCTCAAAACTGCAGAAAAATGGAAAAAAGGAGTTATTGGGAACGTGATTTGACGAACCAAACAACACAAAAAAAAATCCTCCGTTTTCGAATACGGAGAAGGCAAAAAAACGCTCAAACAAACAAAGCCTAAGTCGATGGAGAATAGAAAAATAAATTGTTGAAATTATTTAGACTCTCTGTAATTAGTTAGGAATTAATATAAAATATAATATAAATAATTTATTAGATAGTTAATAATAAAAATAGTAATTAAATAATTAATTATGTAATTAATATTCTAAATAATAATTATATAACTTCCAATTAGTAATAATAATTAATTAATTATATAATTAATTAAATTATTAATATTTATAATGGCAATCAGATAATTTAACTAATTAATATCCCTATGTTATTATTAGTTAAGTTATATAATACTATATAATTCATATTCTAAATAATAATTGTATTATTAGTCAAGTTATTTAATAATTAAAATAATTTCTAATTATACTATGTATAAAATTAAAATGAATAATTAACTTGTATTAAAAATAAAAATTAAATTTGAATTTCTAATGAACTCACTGTCTTAAATCATGGATTACGTTGTCAAATAGTTTTACAGTATTTAATGAGATTTAGCATTTATATTGCCAAACAATTTTCAGTATTTACTAAATATTGCTAAAGTTAGATCTTACTGGTTGGCAAATACTCCTAAAATATTTTTGAGTTTTATGGTTGAGTGCTCTATAAATGTAGGAGTTTAAATTTTCTTTATTTGGTTTGAAGTAAATTCATTCATAATAACACCGGACTTATGAGAGATGTCGTTAATGACCATCAATGAGGGGCAACAAATGGAGGGTGGCAACGGCCAGTGACACGACACTTGACAAAAGCAACGTATTTGAAATTTGATCAAATTGAGTGAATTCCAAATATATTGGAAATAAATTAGATGATGAACTTCAAATACATTATAATTCTTCTCCACATTTGCTTTGCTTACATGCAAGCACTAAAATTTTCAAAAAGTCCCACATTTGGTTTACTTATATTAGGATTACTTGTTATCAAATAGTCCCTAAATCAAAATAATTACAATATAATTATAGTAACAACATAAGTACAATCATAATAGTCATATCACACCAAATAAAAACTTTGATATAATTTAAAACAATCACAACACCTATAACAAAGCACAACTTAGGCTTCATTTGTTTTTTTGGTACTTCTGTAAAAAACAGTTTTAAGAAACATTGGTTCAGAAAATGGAATTTTCTAACAGAGAAGCATATATAAAAAGCTTTCTCAAAATAGCAGAAAAATGAAACAAAAGGAGTTTGAGAACTTGATTTGACGAACCAAACAGTAAAGAAGAAATGAATTTGTCGTTTTAAAACGGAATAAGCATCAAAAACTTCATATCAAACGAAGCCTTATAAGAAAATTTGACAAAAAAAATTTATATGAAGAATAATGTGCACTTCAAAAAATTAATGTAAATTTATAACTTTCATAATAACATTCATGTCAACATTTACAACATCAATAGCCCCTATAATAACTATACACAAATAAGAATATTTGTGATAAAAAAAGAACTTGACTTATAGATCTATGTTGTTGTGAAATAAATTTATGCATAAACAATCCCTAAATGATTATATACAATAATGCATAACTTCTAGAAGATTTTTTTTTTTTAATTTGTAGATGATATATTTTATAGCTTGTGTTCCACAATCATTGCTACAAATAGGGCTGCAAGCAAACCAAACATTCGACGAGCTACTCGATGTTCGGTTCGATTAAAGCTCGTTTGTGATCGTTTAGTTAACTAAACAAACAAACTTGAATAATATTTTAAATACTCGATTCTAAAATAAACAAACTTGAACACTAATGTGTTCGACTCATTTATGTTCGCGAACAACATCATTTGAAGTTCGTGAACAAGCTCGACATTAAGCTCGATAAGAAGCTCGATTCGGGTTCGATTTTGAACTCATGAATAAGCTCGATAAAAATAATTAATATTTGACTATAGAATTAAAAAATATAAATAATCATTGCCTTTGATACATAGACAATTGTTTTTATTATAAATGTGTTGTTTCATAGATATGTTCATGAACATGTTTGTTTGATAGTTAAAAAATTTGTTAAATATGTTCGCGAACAAGCTCGATAAGCACTAAACGAACGAATATGAACTGAACATGAACCGAACATGAACACTCATTAATTTAAATGAACCAAACATGAACACAAACAATAAAGCTCGAACAAACATGAACCAAACTTGAACAAGCTGATATTAAATGAACACAAACATGAACACTAACATACTCGGCTTGGCTCGGTTCGTTTGCAGCCCTAGCTACAAATTAGATGTATAAAGACAAATTAAGCTAAATTTTCTTAAAATTTAAAATGTATTATCTTATCATAGCACTTAGAGTCTCATATGTGGAGGCCCTCCTCCTCATTGAAGGAGATTTAAGAGAAAAACGTTCCCGCCTTTTGTCAAATAGTTTTGATTCTTGTAGAAACCTTTTGAAAGCACTTACATTACAATTTCATCATTTCTTACAAGGTTTAGAGTGTGCTGCAAAAGGGGTTACAATCATATAATGTCGCTGGTTGTATTGGAAGTGAGATCTCATATAGAATCTAATGAACTTCATTCTAATTCAATAAAAAATATGTCTTTTTGTAACAACTCTAACCTCATGAACTTCTCCTCTCCAATGATGTATATGAATGCCACACCAAGTCACTTGAATGAGTCTTTTCTCTTGAGCTTATGAAAGATGGAGCTTATTGCTTTATAATATTGATAAAAAAAATTGTTTATAATAATTATACTAGGATCACAAGTTTTTGGGCATTATAAAATTCATTTCTTATTAAATAATATAATAATCATTATATGTAAAAAATTTGTAATAGAAAAATTATTCAACTGATAGAACTATATTTCCAATAAAGTAAAAGAATTTTCATCATGATATTTAACCATGTAGTTGGAATGGTTAAAAGCTTGAATCATAATGCTCTTCCACTGCCCACTTCTATGTCCTTCTCATTTGGTTTGTCAACCAGTTTTGACATCCAAGACTTAGAGGATAATTATTCATCACCAACTTAGTAGAGAATATCAATAGTGCTTGAATAAATTGGCTTGTGACATTTCCTTGATGAATTTATGAAATATCTAGTTATGTACTTCTTACTCTTTTTTAGTCTTCTTTCTAACTCTCCTAATTATTCATCACTTTTTAATAATCATAATAGATGTATTACCCATCTACTAGTCTGTACATATAATATTAAGGCATTAATCCCCTAATGAATATGCCTCCTTATTTGCACTACAATGGCAAGGAGTATTGGTCCCCTAACTCCTTCCCCTCTTCCTCCAAGTCTTCATCAACATCCTTCTCTTGCTATAACTTATCCCTAATCTTAACAAAGTTAAATGATGGTTAGTAGTAGGCACCTTCCTGATTTCCTCCTCTTTCTTTTGATCCTCCTTAATGTCACCACCCAACTTAATTGGACCCACAAACATAACAAGTTCTATTGTGTTGAATTGTGATAAACTGAGCCCATGATCTAAATTTTAGGGACTTCCCAAATTTCTTTGAAATTACATATACTACAGAGATACTAATTAACTTATATTGAGCATAATAAAATAAACTCATCTACAAACTTCATTTCATTCATCATAAAATTTTATTTATAACAATATTCACAATATAGTACATGGTTATAAACTAAAATAGAGCAAATAAATAAATAGTCATAACTGTCCAAAAATTATAAAAAAATTTATACATACTCAAATAGATTGGGACATGTAACCGCATGTACTCAATTAGCTCATTTCCTTTCCTCCAGCCTAAAATAGAATGCATAATAGGTGTGAATCAACATAGCACTAGATGAATGCATACTCAAGTAATTTTATAATATTCCATCTCTTTGCCAACATCAAACTCTCCATCTCTTTGCCAACTAGGGAGGATATAGTTGTTTCCAATTATAGTAGATCAACATACTCAAATAATTTTATAATTTGGCAAAGATATGGAGAGATTGATGTTGTAGCACCGCCAACCCCAGCACAATGATGCTCCCAATAAAAAATTTAAATTTTTTATTTTGTATTCACATAGACCCTTGGGACACTTCAAAATAGATTTAGACTCTCATATATACACAAATACTCTTTGACACATGCAAAAAACATGAATATAGAAATTTTAGTGGGTTACCCTTACAAATTTGGGTCAGAATAAATACAATTGTTTGTCGCTTTATTGGGTATTACACTTCACCACCATCTTTTCTTGATTCCTTATATAAAAAACTCAATTCAAAATTGGTTAGAGCATCCAATTTTCCCTTTGACTTATTTGATTTGATTATTTTTTTCCTAATTTGACTACTTCTTAACTCTAAACAAATGATAGAATGCTACTTTATTCCTTTCTAGGATTAAATGAACTAAATTGCATTTGATTATACTTCTGGTGTCTCCCTTGCCTTTCCTCTCTCTTCAAAAATAGAGATGATCTCTTTCTCTTTATAATTCTAATTTTGATAGACTAAGAGGGAGTATGTGTAATATGTAATGTCCAAGAATATAAATATGTAAGAATCATCTATTTCGTTTCTTAATTAATCTACAAGAGCTTTTAATAATTTATTAATAAATAAATCCATTGGAAGCAACTATAAATCATAAGCATCAAAACATTTCTATTTTCATTCATCAAAATTAAATTTATAATAGCCAAATGATCAATCATTGCATTCATCAGTCTACTTCTCAATACTCTTAACAAAAAAAGAATAAAATCAAAATGCAAAAAATAAATTAAAACATGTATCTTGATCTACTTCACTCTACTGGATCCTGACTTCTTAAAAATATGTAAAAATCATTGAGTGAGCTAACAGCTCATTAGTTTACCATAATCTACAACAACAATCAATATAAGATAATATAAATATTATGCATATAATCATTTCATCCAAAACAAAGTAAACATGTAATTATAAGAATATATAATAGTCAATATGAACGCTATTATGTTATAGGAGCAATAAAAATTAGTGCAAGCTGTATACCTTATGAGCAGTGATCAGTAATTATTTAAAGGACCGATAGGCTTTGTCATTCCTATATCCATTTGACACAAAACAATTCATATATTATTTTATGTAAATCATGACACCTATCATTAATAAATGTTTAACACTCTATACACTTATCATATACATGTTGTATGGTGTATATGCAAGCATATCATTTTTTATACCCATTGTATTGTATCCAATGTCAATGTGGTGTATCATGTATATCATTTAAGTCATGTAATTCATAACATGTGATTCTTATATATCATATGCTCTTATATCAGTTTTATCATTTACTTGTATCACCCATGTCATGTATCATATTATCATATCATTTATGCAAGTTCTCATGTATTTTTATGACATATACATATGTAAGTAAGATAACACATCTAACTACTTGTGGTATTTTTTTATATATACAATATTGTAGGGCAACCCTATAGAAATCAGTCTCAAGCATATCAGTCATATTATTAGTAATTAGTCTCAAATCATATGTCACAAATCAGATGGCTTTCATATAAAAAATCATCACTTACTGTCCATCAACATATCATATCATATTTGGAAATCTCCTTCTGCTTTATTTTTATATCATTTAGGATTACACCACAAATTTTTTTTAAAGATAAGCCCATTGTCCCCCTCTTGTATAGGGTAATTATTCTATAGCCAATCTGAATCAATCAACCATTTTTAGTCAGTCTTTCTTATTTTTATACATAATTTATATTATATAGACTATAATAACAAACATCAAATATCAGATACACCAAAATGCAACTATCATTACAATTATCAATATGCCTATAGTATAACAAAAATATATGTTGAACTAAATGAATAGTAAATATATGCATATCATATATTTCATATCCAAATACAATACATTAACCCCTAATCATTTTTTATATTCAACATTATACAACTCATTTCAAGTAAAATGAGATATACAGAAAATCGATAGATAAAATTTTAATATTAACTTAAAATGCTCAGAATAACGATACCTGTTATATATCAAAAGTTAAATGATGGAAAATTGCTAAAATAAGGGGTATTGTATTTAAATCAATTTTAGAAGAGATAAATTCGAGAAATTAAAATTATTTAAAATAGAAATATGATTCAGATTATCAACCACAATCAACACATTTTTTTCTATTGGAATAATGAATGAAAATGACCCGAAAGCAATTTTTTCTCTCTTTTCTCTCTTCATTCTTCCCCTTTCTCTCCTGTCCAAGCAAGAATAACTGGGTAAGGAATGGTTGAGGTGATGGGTTTAAGTAAATAGTTTAATATATTTTATTAAAAAAATAAACTTACAAATCCAACGTCGCACACCTAAAACCCCAATGTCGTTGCACCCATTTATTTTCCCAAAAATCCACGAGCTCAAAATAAGGGACCTACACATATTGGCATCGCAATGATCCTATAGTCCAAAATTCTAGAATTTAAGGAAATGAAAATAGGGGGTTATTACATAATATATTCATAAAAGTTCTCCTTAAAAACTCAATGCACCAACTCAAAAATGGATATTTCTATACAAAAAATAAAGAAGAAAGTGATAGTGAGAACATTATTCAATGTTTAGGATGCGTTAGAGGCAATCCAAATTGAGAGATGCTTGGTCAATGTTTTGGGGTTATACTTTCATATATATATGGTAACAAAATTGTTTGAAACAACCAATATACATATATGAGAGTAATTAATAAAAAATTATTTTAAACATTTTTATTATGCAAATTGATGATGACATATCATATAATGTCCATCATATTGTATTTTGTACTCTACATTTGAAAATTTTAGAAAGATCAATTTGTATGAATTAAGAGAATTTCAAATTAATGTATGAGAACTAATTATACAATATGATATATGTATCATGTCATATGATAAATTTTAAATTAAAATTTAAAACACCAAGTAATATTGATCTTAATTAATTTAATAAAAAAATTTAACTACTCACATGGTACATTGTATTGTAAGATTGATTTTTTAAATTAATCCAACTAAGAAGCTAGAATTAAAGGGTGAATTGATACTCGACAAACTTAATTGATCATGCATTCTAATGTGAATTAGATTTTATGTGTAACATCTATTATTTCAGAACCCAGGTAACTAACTTGATCTTGTACAACTTAATTTTGATTTAGCCATAAAATATAAGTCTTGTAGTGTTGAAATTACCTCAAATATAATTAGAATTAAAATGGAGTAGAGAAAATCATAAGGAGTGAAAATGTCCAATGGGCACTACATCATTAATTGGGAGAGGCAACACTGCAGCATTTTCCTCTCTACTTGAAAATAATATTTGGGGGAGCGCTACGGCTATGGGTGGCATCATTGTGGCTCTTTACTCTTGGGTTTGAGGGCTCTTGGAAGATCGAGATATATTTTTTGAGCGTAGTGGCATTGGGGAGGTGAGCACCACGATGTTAGACCTGAAATGATTAATATTAAATTTCTTAATCCACTTTAAAACCTCGCCCAGACCGCATTGCTGGAGAAAAAAGAGAGACAGAGAAAGAGAAAGAGAAGAAGGAGATAGGAAGAGAAGAGAGAGGTTTGGAGGTTGTAGCTCAGGTTTCGTTCGTCAAGCAAGTTGATGAATTCATAGAGCACGAGTTGTGGATTAAAAAAAAAAATCTTGAATTTTATGATGATTTCACTGTGTAAGTTTTTAAATATTGTTGTATGCCTAAATCTAAACATTTTGACACTAAGAAGTCAAAATTTCATTCGTTGGTTTTCTCAATGAACAAAAAAGCAATTATGGTTTTCATAGTAGTTCTTTTCAAGTCTTAAAATGCTATTCTGGATATTGCTTGAAAATTATTATTCAAATGGAAAATGTTTAGTGGTAGGTTTTTACACATGCAATGTGGCTTAATATTAGTAATTTTGATAATTCATGCATCATCATAATCATGCGTTAAATTCATAATAATCTCTTGAAAAATAAAATTTGCATAATTTATGATATGACTTGGAGAAAATTTGACCTCTAAAATACAATAAGTGTACGCTTAGAAATGATACAAAGGCCATGTATATTCTTTTTTGGCCCCATATATCTTGTGTGAATGTGGGAGGCCTCACTTGTCGAATGTGGGTGTGGAGTGTTATTATATTTTAGCCCCACTTAATTATTATATGTGGGTGTGCGAGGCTAAAGGGAGCTATAAGTAGAAGTGAAGTTATAAGAAGGCATCATGACATATTCATTGCATATTTGAAAATTCAATGAATTAAGTATAAATCATATTTTAAATTGGTTTTGATAACTCTCAAATCCCTTTGTAAATTTTGATGAATTAAGAAGGTTAAGTGCAAGTAAGATTTTGATGGCCATTGTTCTCGAAATCTTTGATATCTATATGAAGGCCATATGTGAAAGAACAAGCAATAATCTTGAAGTTAAGTATTTTTTGTAATCTGAAGAAGTTACTATATGATAATACTTAATTTATGCTTTATTATTTAACTGAATATTTAAATTAATTATTATTAGTAATTTAAATGAATATTGATATTGTGATATGATTGTGAAAGAAGTCTACTGAGTAAGTGATGCTCATTTTATGATATTTTTCTAATATTTCAAGAAAATAAAAAGGTCTTATAAAGTAGAGTTGATAAAGGTAGGATTATCAGGAATAGGTTTTTGAGGAATTTTGAAATTCAATTTTAATTATTTTGATATGTAGATCACATGTCACTGTATTATTGTAAATTCTATTTTGTGAAATGAAATCAAATGATGCCAAAAAAGGAATAAAGAAAACCCACTAAGCTGGACTCAGAAAGCAAAATGTGCAAACTAAAAACCAGACAAAATTGTACATCAAATAAATATCTCCCAAAGTTGTTGAGACCGCCTTCTTAGAAGCCAGGCTATAGAAAAAGTGCCTTCAATGAAAGCCGGTTGTAGAAATTGCCCTCATAGGGAATGGATAAACAATATTACCATTCATCATTGTCCAATGAAAGACCAAAAAAAAAAAAAAACTAAGCCTTTGGAACATAAGAACACTCCAGGCATCAATAAAAAGACAACCATGGAGCTAAAAAGGAAGTAGTGATAGAATCCAAAACAACTGGTCACAACAACAAGAGAATATTCAAAAACATCCAACAAAGAAACCTCCTTAGTATAACAAAGCTTGCACTAGAAACTTAAATTTCCATCAATTTGTGTTAGCATGGAGAGCCAACTTGATATTATAGCGAATATATGATACAAAATAAAAATGGTGCTCAAACTTCTTAGCATTCATCTCTTTCCATAAAAAAAATATACGGAGCAACAAATAACCAATAATAGAACCTTCTATGAACCTTGTGATCAAAATTACAACCTTTAATAAACTCAAACAACTGAATGATGTTAGGTCTTAGCAAAGAGGAAGCCACCGTTCGGATGAAGGTTGTAAGAACAGCAAAAGAGAAATCACATTCAAAAAATAAATGTGTCACACTCTCATTGCTAGTATTACAAAAAAAACATGTTAACTCCACGTGCAAACATCTTCTAAATAGCACATCACAAGTTTTTAAACCCCAATAAAGAACAAGCCATGTGAAACATGAGAATTTTAAAGCCAAATTTTATGCCAAACAAAATTAACCCAATCAACCTTTTGAAAATCATAGTAAAAGGAAGCTTAAAAAACTTTGAAATGTGAGGTGTTTAACCCATTAAACTTGATCTTAGAATCATCATTAGCTTTAGTAGAGATTGGAATTGCTTGAATATGATGGTAAATGTTAGGATGTAAAGGGAAAGGTAAATTTCAAGAGCTATCCACAATGAAATCCAAAATCAAACTGGAGGTATGAAAAAAAAAAAGCCAAAAAGATCCATCAAACTCTTCCCAGTACACCAGTTATCCCAAATCATTGAGAAAGAGCTGTGGGGTTTGATTTTATAGGAAAAGAGGAGGATTTTACAACAACTCGGTGTAGATATTTCCAAAATGGAGAAGAGGCAAGAGAGGGAGGCTTCCAAGGAGAACCATATTTAGCCTTGCACCAATAAGAAGAAGGCTATTATAGTTGCACAGTTTGAAAAATAAAAAGTAGCCATAAGCGTGATATAATGCCTCAAAACCGGGTAAACTAAGACCACCACAGTATTTTAGAAGACAAGTATTCTTTGAAGATATTAGATGCAACTTCTTACAAGAAACATCACCATGATAAGCTGTTGAAAGTTCATCAATAAGTATTTTGATTTCCATGTATATCAACAACTTAACCTGTACTAATCATTTCCTTATGATTCATTAAGTGCTCTCTACATAATGAAAATGCTAAAACTAGTTTAGTTTATTTAATTTACAATATTTTGCAACATTTACTTATATTATTCAAATGCACCTTTTTCTATAACAACGTATCTTGACCTACTCCCATAACCAAGAAGTCAGATGGGGAACCTAGCACATTCAATTAATCAAATTAATTTTGTGGTTTATAGTAATCTAATAAAATCTCATAACTTCTCATAGTTATCTCTCTCTGATCTTATTTTTTTTTTTTAAATCTATCATTTCTTATGTATTTATGTCCCCCCATACATAAATAGCGGATATATATGCATACAACAAATTTTTACATATTTATATATGCAATGCCTAAATTTTTATATTTATTTTAGATAATGTTTGAATTTCATCTAAATATGTGGATAAAAATGTGTTTTTAAAACTTTAAATAAGTTAATTTTAGTGATACTTTGATATAATTAATAGACTTGAGTGTTATATAAGCATATAAAAATGAGATATTTGATATAAAATGTAGAAAAATTTCTAATGTATATGTAAATTCTCCTAATATAATCATAATTAAAAAAAATGTAATGTAGAAAATTTTAGCTTGTTGGTTGAGAGCAATGCAATTAGTCTGTTGATGGGGAGTTTTGACCATCAATTAAAAGGTCATGAATTTGAGTCTTGCGTATGTGATGTATGCATGAATTTGTCTTAATTGATCTAAATATCTCAAAAAAAGTTGAGAACTCAAACTAAAGCATCGTTTGGGATAGCTATTTTTTATTTCTATAATAATTTTTCAGTTAAAAATTTTTACTCCTAAAAAAATATTTTAGAAATCAAGGAGAAAGCTATCTCAAAGAAAGCCTGAGATATATATATATATATATATATATATATATATATATATATATAAGACAAAAGTTTTAGATGGTAAGGCCATTATTTAATATAAATAATAACAAATATTTTTTTTTTTAAAATTTGCCATACACCTAGGGCAGTAACAAGTCCACGTTTGGACAAAGATTTAAATCATCTTCCTCTTAGTTGACCGATAAATACTTAATTATTCCCATAAAGCCACTTATTCGCTCGATTTTTTTTTTTTTTTTGCATTCGAATCTCGCCTTCCAGGATGTATGGGAGGACGGCTCTGAGGATTTTGAGGTCCAGAGCGACCTTCCATTATCGGAGTGTAGAGAGATTCTATTGTACAGCACGCCCTGGGCCGCATTTTTGTAGAGGTTCTGCTATGACATGCATAAAGGTGAGATTTTTGAGTTGCACCATTGCTTGTTTTGACTCTATTGTTAGATCTCTGACATTTGAACATGTTCTTTCTGGAAGAAGCCAAAAATTTCAAAGCTTTTATGTTGCTTTAATCTCTTATTTGAGAGCCGGTTACTGATTTCTACAGCTGGTTGCTTTTTGTAATGGGAAGGTTCCTCCTAACATTATATAACTTTTGAGATTTCATCGATTTTACCATTTTGAGTTTCTGGGCACTGTTTCATTAATAGGTTTAGGTTGATTTCGAAAGTTGGGTGTATTGATTTTTCCGATCTAAAAGGCTTCATCCTTTTCTAAGTAGGTTCAAGCTGCAGAAATAGCAGAAGAGGGGATGTTTGTACTGAACTATATGGACCTGTCGATTTCTTGAACTCAATGAATCTCAAGATATTTCTGTAGTTTTAAGAAGTCCAAGTGCACCAACAAGAAATACAAATTTGGAAGAGGAATGTGATGAACCATACTTTATCAAGCAGATGACTATGCAAACTTCAACGAATTCAATTATTTTAAGGTTAAAATATTTATGTTCCTAAATTTATTGATCTAATGGGCATGATGAACTGTATTCATCAAAACTCCATTAACTATTCCCATCAAAACATAAATAGTGGGGTTGTTGTGAATCTAATTGATTTGAGTTTGTTGGGTTTAGCAATGAGTTTAGTTATTATTGTATTCTATAAATACCCGTATTTAGGGAGGGCAAGGGGATGAAAATAATGAATCAACATTTTCTTTTTGCATTAATTCTCTTTTCTTACTTTGAAAGTATTGAGGAGCTCAAAATGCTCTAATTCTTGCATGTCTTCATCTCAAGTTTCAAATACAACACTTTCACGTAGTCTAGATCCCTATCTTCTGTATCACGCCCATGCCAAGGATGACCTAGCCTTAGATTGGTTGATCTATCTTTTTCTAGAAGGGTGTACTCTATGTAGAAATAGCCATTGAGGTGTTTGAAGAAGTTCACTTGAGGTGGAGGGCCAAGCAAGAGGTTGGCCAAACTATTGTGGTAGGCTAAACTTTAAAATAACCCCTTTAGGTTTAATATTAAGGTTGTGGTATGGAGGGGTATCCAGTGTATGGATCCACTTGGAAGTGTTAGGGGAATGTTATGGGATGCGTTTTGAAATTTTTGGTGGAGATTCAAAAAGTTTAGGGAAGTCTAAGGGATGCATGATCATAACTAAATCAAAGAGCTTAGTTTGGGCTGATTTTTACTAGTCTTGAAATATTGGGTTGGGGTGTATTTTGGGGTTGGAAAGGCTTGAAAGTGTTAAATGAATGTATGAAGGTCAAATTTAGTGTTTTTCGTGGGAATCCAAGGGTTTGGAGGGTGACGGATGGGAGAGGACCAATAATAGGTCATTAGAAGACCTAGTTTGATTGATTGCTTATGGATGATGGTATGGATTATTTAATGCTTGTAGGGGCTAGGTAAAGGTAATGGGAGGTGATAAAGATGTAGGGAAAGATGTTGATATGGTTGTAGAAGATGAGGGAAGAGAGATCAACAATTATGTAAGAGGATAATTAGTTCTTCCACTAAGAACTCATGGTTCAACCACCAAGCCACAACTCAAGAGAACAATTTCTGCACTTTCTTGTCAAATACCAAAGCTCTTTTTCATTCATTTAAAAATATATTTAAATGATTATATCATGTTATAATGTTTTAAATTCAAAGAAACTAAGAAAGGAAGAAAAAAAATCAAATTTATGAAATCAATTATGGAATTGAATTGGAATCACTCCATTTCTACTCCTAGTCAGGGAGGGTCTGCCCTTATAGTATCCTAACAAGAAAAATTAAATAGGACATGTGAAAAAAGTGAATTAAAATCCATCCATACTCAAACATTAAATAAATAAATTGAGGGAGAATTAATGGTTAAAGATTAAAATTTTAAAAATTCAAAATTTTAATTTCAATCTTTAAATATTATTACAATTTTAATGCTTTTCATATTAAGGCATTTTATTATTTATGTATGGTGACGAAGCTCTCTTGGCGTTTGATCTTATTCTTGTCATGGAGCCATCATTGCTCTAGATCTCGTCTTGAATTCTTGCCCTGATAATGGGGCTATGATGTTCTACTACTTGATTTTTGGCATCAATTCCCCTCAAAGCGTTAGAACTCTGCTCTACAAAGTTGAAATTCAAGTATTCTTCAGTAAGTCGTGGTGATAGATTCTCTAAGTAATTTTTTTTGTGACCCATGTGTACTTAATGGGTGGCTTATTCTTCCATCTAATTAAGAACCTTGTGATATTTAGCTTGGTTTGTAGATACCTCTTCTGTAATGATGGAGTCCACTTTAAAAGGTTGCATGGTATTGGTGAGGGTACCTGCAAATGGTTAGAAAGATCTCCTACCAAAGGATTAGCTGAATCATTTGGAGGCTATTTAAATCCTATAAATGAAATAAATCCTCAATATTAACACTTCTACTAATTATTTTAGGTTGCAAATCATGATAGTATGCATGAGGTCCAAGTTTTCTAATAATTTTGAATGGGCCTTAGTATTTAATTTCTTATATTTTAAGGATGGATATCTCTCGAGAAGAATATCAACCTAGACATAATCACCTTCTTTATATTCTTTGGAAGAACGCCTGTGATTTAGTCAACTTATAAATTTGGAGATCTTCATGCACACTACTAGACTAGTTTCATTAATTTAAATTATTGTTTGACTGAAGCTAAAATATTCTTTTTCGTTTTGGTTTATTATTGGTATGGACTATTTGAGTTATAGGTTGGCTTGGACTAACATTAATTGGATTAGATTGAATCAAAAGTTTTGATAAATGTGATATATTGGATAAAAACATTATGACTAGGCACAAAGTTAGAAGACAAATGTCACTTTTTCCACTAATAATTAACTTTTAAACAACTAAGGGTGAAGACATGATATTAAATAATACTAAAAATACAATAGCTTATGACCACACACTAAGGTAGACGGCAAAAATGCATCAATTTTCTTTTAATAAGTCTTAGCTCAGTCTAAACTCTAAGCCAAGCTAGAGGAACATCATGACTCATGATTGTAAGTAATTGCTGTTGGCCTACATGTATGCATTATAAAGTAATACAAATCAATCCCAATTAAATTTGATGGCAATAGCGGTCACCAAATGCAACATCACATGAAGTTAAATGAATATTTTGATCAAAATCAAAATAGCTTGATCATTACTCATTTCACAAAGTAAATTATGGAGACATGATCAGAATGTCAAAATCATTTGAACATCACTCATTCAATATTTCTAGAGATTTCTCTCAAGTTGACGACCTTCTCATGATACCCAACATCGACAAACCCCCCCCCCCCCCAATCAATATACACTCTCTCTCCCCCTTAACCCGTCAACCTCACTTAGTCACCAAACCGACCTCCAATGTTGACGACCCTTAAAGTTGCCCTCAGTTGCCGCCAAACTCAACTATGCAAATCACTATTTTCTCTCTCCCATCTCTCCTCTCACTCACTCAGTCCTCTAACTCTCGCTTTCCTTCTCTATCACTCTCAAAATCTCTAACTCTCATTGTTTCTTCCTCTCTCCCACTAGCCCATTCTCTCTTCCTCCCTACCTTTTGAACACACACACACTTTCTCTATGTATATATAATATAAAACAAAAGGAAAAGGCTAAAAAAGGAGTAAAAAAGACAATAAAGGATATTTAAAAAAATAAGAAAAAGAGAAGAAAAAAGGAGCGTATATTTGCCCTCATTATAATGTCACAAGTGAAAATCAAATTATGCCTCCCTCATGTGCTATAAAAATGAGTCTAATTCTGGCTTGAGCTTTCTTCAGATTTGGAGACCGAGTGTGCTTAATTGACGACACTCTATCGAAGTACATTTTCCATACCCGTAGCCTCTCCTTCTCTTCGACATTCATGATCTGCTCGTTAGGCAGATCGTCATTGAGCGGTGAATCTGTAGGGATAGGATTTGCAGCGAGAAAATCTGCTAACTCCTGCGCTTTTACTGCCTTTTGCGGTACGTATGTGATATCAAACTATAGCCGTATCACTGCCCACCTGGCCAGACGACCTGTCAACGCTGATCTTGTCATCAAGAACTTTAGCGGATTGATATTTGATATCAAGGTGATTTTGTAAGATAGCATATAATGGCAAATTTCTTAACTGCGAAAATCAGGGCCAAGCAATGCTTCTCAATTGGAGAGTAGTGTATTTTCGCTCCAATCAACCTCCGACTAATGTAATAGAGCACATTTTCTTTGCCTTTTTCATTGTGTTGGGCTAGTAATGCTCCGAGGGACTTTTTTAGTGCTGCGGTATACAAAATCAAAGGCTTCCCCGACATTGGCGTTGCAAGAATAGGCAGATTTAATAAGTATCTTTTGATGCTATCAAATGCTTATTGACACTCTTCGGCCCACTTAAAACGAACATCTTTCTTCATCAATTTTGAAAATGACTGGCACCTATCCGACATATCCGAATGAAAGCCAGTTATCCTTGCAAGGAGCGAAGTTGTTGAATGTTCTTTGGAGGTGACATCTCCATAATCGCCTTGATCTTGTTGGGGTCAACTTCAATTCCACGATGGCGAATGATGTACCTCATGAATTTCTCTAAGGATACCCCAAATGCACACTTGAGAGAGTTCATCTTCAGATCATATTTTCTAATCCTCTCGAACACAATTCTCAAGTCATCTAGGTGGCCTTTTCGGTCCATGCTCTTAATGACCAAGTCATCTATGTAGTATTCGATCTTTTGATGAATTAGCTCATCAAAAATATGTGTCATTGCCTGCTGATAGGTGGCATCAGCATTCTTTAGGCCGAAAGGCATGATCATGTAACAGACAATGCCGATGGGCATTTTGAATGATGCGTGCTTTTCATCCTCATGCACCATTTTGATTAGTTTGTAGCCTGACGATTCGTCCATGAAAGATAATATATCATAGTTGGAAGTGTTGTCAACTAAAAGTTTTGATACCGGGAGCGGGAAGTCATCTTTTGGACATGCCTTGTTAAGTTCCCTGAAGCCGATGCAGATATGAATCTAACCATTTTTCTTCTGCATAGTGACAATATTGGCGATCCAGTCGGCATATTTTTTTTCGTGGATGAAGCTCGCCTCTATGTGCTTTCTTTGTCTCTGCAATCACTTGTTTTTCAATCTCTAATCTCATTCTCATTAGAGCTTGCATGACAGGTGCTGCATCTGGTTTGATGGTTAATCTATGAACTGCTACATCAGGGGATAAGCCAGACATCTTAGCATATGTCCAGGCAAAACAGTTCCTGAATTCACAAAGAAGCTTCTTTATTTCTTCACTTGCTCTTCGGATAGAATGACACTAATGAAGGTTGGGCGAGGGTCTTCCGCAGTTTGAGAGGATATAGTTGCGAAGTGATGGGATTTCTGAGGATTCCTCAAGATGTCGACCATTAGGAGGGATGTCATTATGGATCCTTTTTGGGACCCATTTTTGACGTTCCTTGTAGATGGTGGTGGATCTCCAGGAAGCCGTATCGAATTTCATGCCCAGATCAGTTCTTCTTTCTCTTTTATCTTCTCTGTGAGGCTTTGGCCTCCAGATTTCTTTTCCTTTTCGCCGGGACCTTTTGGTGGTGGATCTGTCACGACCCGACCCGATCCGGGACGGATCCCGCTCGCACCGGGCCGCGACACGGAAATGAAACGGAACGAACTGACCAGGATCTAGTTTTGGAATTGGTTCCGGAACTGAATCTTCCAAATATTTAACTCAAAGCCACCACAAAACACAGAGCTACTATGAATCACCAACCACAGCGGAACAAAACATATTATCTTTTTCCTCAAAACAATCATCTACAGATACAGTACATGGCTTTTGAACAGAAAGAAAGACAGAACAGAAAAGCCATGACTGTACAAAAATCAAAAGGTACAAATAATACCTATACTGATCAGAATTCAGAAATCTACTCCTGGACTTCCTTCCCTTTCCCAGAACCTGAAAACCATCAGAAAGCAAGAGTGAGCTCAACAGCTCAGCAAAGCAACAAACCTCCAATCAAAATTCTCAGAATCCAAAACCAAACTCATCAGACGGAAATCCGAACAGAAATCGGAACAGAATCATATCTCGAATCAGAACAAAATCAAAATCAGAACTTATACGGACATATATCAAATCAGAATTAGAGTCGTACAGATCAGATCACATCAGAGTACAAATCAGAACAGAACAGATCAGACATATCCATTAACGGAATCAGAATCGTACAGAAATCAGAGATTTAGATCATATCGGAACAGAACGAAATCGTGTCAGAATCGTACCGAAATCATATCTTACAGATCATATCAAATTATATCGTACGAAAATCAGAACTCATATCAATTCAAAATCAGATTTGTTTACAGAACAGATACAGAAAATCAGAAGGCCTTTCAAATCAGATATCAGATATCAGATATATATTTAATAGCTAAATTCCCTGACACTGACACAGAATCTCTACGGATTCCGGCCCCTTATGCCTCCCTTTGTGCTCACGGCACCAGAATAGATGTGCTTACAGCACCAGAACAGATGTGCTTACAGCACCAGCGCACACATTATTATCACAATACTAAAATAGTAATAGCAATCAGCATTACTCACCACATGCCCATATCAATGCAGTAGAGTAATAAGCTAATTGGGCTTAATTCAAAAGTATCAAAATATCCTAACAGTAGCAACAAAAAACCACTGAACAAACATTCTATTTTCACAAATTAAACAAATTGTAGAGATCATATATAATAATATTTTG